>CM076578.1:914594469-914924822 GCA_034641835.2 Pinus albicaulis | reverse complement strand
GATAAAAATGCGATGGCCGGGAAATATTTTTGCGTTTTCCAAATACATAGGATATGTGTGGAAAGCCACCTTTTGATTATTTATTTTATTATACAGTTTTTAGACTTGTTGAAGGGTCTAATAACCATAGGGAGCGGGTTTTTAAATTAAGGTTAGTTTTAGACCAAAGGGAGTATTATTTGGGTTTTTAAATTTAGCATGTGGATAATATCTTTGGTCTAAAAACTTTATACTAGTGGGTTTTTGGGGCTATTTAGATATAAAAGGATTAAATAGATAGGATAAGGTATTTTTAGGGAATTAATAACATAAGTTAAAAGTTAATATGACAAGGGGAGATGGAATACAGAAAAATACACTAAATGACCAAGTAGAGTGAATAAATAAAAGCAAAGCTCATTATTTCATCATTTCACTAGTTTGCTTAGGATAGAGTGTTTTTTGAGGGTTTTTGTATTTTTTTATGAATGAAGGAAGTTAATTAAATGGGATTTTAAGTTTCATTAAGTAAGAAGGTTTATTTACTTATGAAGATGACTTAAATGTATGAATGAGGGATAAATAATGGTAAAGGGTATTTTATCATAAGAATTCAACATTTTCCACTATCCAGTGATCGAGCCTTGGGTCCGGTCCCAATAGAAGTAAGAGAAATGCTCTGAGGCTCTTTGACTGGAAGTATAGAATACTGAATACCTACAGGGGAAGGGGAATTAGTGATTTTTGCCCGGTGATGAATATTACATGCTTTTCCCACTTCTTTCTACCTACCCAACATTACTCTAACATTTTTTCTTCCTTTTAGCAGGTGCATTTAAGCTTGCTACCTTGAAACATTTTATTCTTTTGAAAGCATAAAACTATCTAATTCTACCTTATTTCATCCGAGGGCTCAGATTAAACTGATGAGCTCCTCATTATTCTCTACCTATGTACTGATTTGTCAGGATTAAACTGTCTCACAAAACTTTATTCACTATCTAAAACATGGAAATTGAAAACATGACAAGTCAAGTTTAAACAATTTAACTCATCATGGATTATGGCATTTATTGACACTCTGCCATAATCATTTGCAAAAAGTAAAAAGTAGTGGCATTTGGACTGGCACACTTTCATGTTTTATTTTGATCTTTTTTCCTTTAGGGTCTATATTTTTTAAGTCCTTTGATCTTTCTTTTAGGACTTTTTACCCTCTTTTTTGATTTTTATTTTTTTCAAAATATGGGAAAAAAACTTGTAGAAAGCAAGGTATGTACATATTTTACAAGACTATCAAAAGTCAATTCAAAATTATGAATCCTATATTTATAAGACCCTAACAGCGACTTCATATGGGGATGGCATTTCCTGGTAAAATGTCAAGAACTCTAAGACTAGTAGCCTTCAATTTTGACCATGATGATCCAGTAATTGTCTTTTGTTTTTTACAAAAACTTATTTATGATATTTTTCTGTTCAAAGCGTAGGGCCTTCTCTCCGGGCTTCAACTTTGGAAAGAAAATATCCAATCCAATCTAAAACTTCAATGGATATTTACAATGATGTAAAAAGTAATTGGGACTAACTATTGGTTAACTCAGAAGAATAGTAGTGTTTGAGCATTCTACCATTAACTGGTCCTTCTTGAATATCTGTTCCATCCAAATATTTAATGAAGAAAGAATTGTTACCCCTATATCCATAAATTACATAGGGTCCTTTCCATAGAAAGTCAAACTTCCCATGCTTACCTTTGTCCTCTCTCCTAGAATCCCACTTTAACACCTGATCTCAAATGTAAAAGTCATCTTATTTACTTCTTTTATCAAAAAATTTCTTGATTTTATCATGAATGACTTAGGATTTATCATAGACTTCTTCCCTTGTTTGTTGTAGATGAATAGTTTGATTTATCCTCCTTTGTATATCATTGATTTCCACTTGTGATTCTTGAATGATCTTCATTACTGGAACACCTAAGGATGATGGGAAAACTGCATCCATCCCATAAACAATTTGGTAATGGGAAGTGCCAATTGACTTTTTGGTAGTAAGTCTATCTGCCCATAAGGCATAGAATAACTTTTTATTCCAAGTCTTTTTGTTATCTTCAAGTAATTTTTTAATAATATTTACAAGGCTTTTGTTTGAAGATTCAGCTAGGCCATTACCCTAAGGGTAATAAGAAGTAGAGTGGCCTAGAGTAATATGATATTTGTGACAAAATGCAATCATTTTCTTAGATTTAAATGCTGCTGCATTATCAGTAATTATTTTATGAGGGCATCTAGATCTAGATAAAATGTTGTTTTCTATGAAAGAGATAATGACTGTGTCAGTGGCTTGTCTGGTAGGAATGGCTTCAATCAACTTAGTAAAGTAATCTATGGCAGTCGAAATCCACTTATGTTGGCTAGAGGATGGGGGGTGTCTAAACCCCATTGTTGAAATGGCATTTCAGTTGAAATTGGCTTTAAGGGTAAAGGTAACAACTTCTTTTTTCCTTGAAAAATTTGACATTTGTGACATGAAGTAACAAATTTCTTAACATCAACAAATAAGGTAGGCCAGTAAAAACCAACTCTAAGGATCTTATCAGCAGTACTTTTCTAGTATAAATGCCCTCCACAGTCACCTGCATGAAATTATTCAAGAATTTTGTCATCTTTTGCTTTCAGTAAACAATTTAGTAATATCCCACTATGTTCTTTCCAAAAAAGCACATTATCTAAAATACAAAATCTCATTGCTTTAAGTTTAAGAAATCTGGCTTTTGTCCTTGATAATCCAGGAGGAGATTGTAAGTTTGTAAGTACAAAGATAATATCTGAGTACCAAGGTGAATCTAGAAAGGCTTCACTGATCATTGGAGTCGCCATCTCTTCCTGTTCATCAATCTGAGCAATAAAATTTATGTCTAATGCATTGCAGTTGGATTCAGCCATTAATCTGGCTAATCCTTGCCCTTTAATGAGTTTTTTTGGTTTGATTTCTATGTCATATTCTAGGATAGTGGCAATCCACTTACCTCTTCTTCCATCAAGGCCATCTTGAGTAAGAATGTATTTAACTACAAAATTAGGGACATAGGCAATTATGTGGGAATAGAGAATGTAAACTCTGAAATCTTTTATGGCTTTAACCAAGGCTAAGGCTTGTTTCTCCATTATGTTATATTTCAGAGGTGCATCTGTAAGGGTCTTACTGAAAAAATCCATAGGCTATTCAAAACCTTGATCATTCTTCTGTAGTAAAACTGTAGCAATGGTATGTTCTGATGCAAAAGAAAAAATTATAAAGTCTTTCTTGAAATCTAGACTGATTAAGGCTGGTGTTTTAGTTAAAGCCCGTTTTATGGAATCAAAAGATTGTTTGGATTCAATAGTCCATTTTAAAGTTGAATCTTTTTTGAGCATATTGTTCAGTTCTCTAATGATTTTAGCTAAGTTTGAAATAAATCTTCACAAAAAGTTAATTTTACCTAAGAAAGCTTGTAATTCTTTGATATTTCTAGGTGGATGAATGTTCAAAATTTCTTCTATCCTAGCAGGATCAATTCTAATTCCTTCTTCTGAAATTATATGTCCTAGTAACTTACCTTCCTCTAATCCAAAGAGAGTTTTCTTGGGATTTAAAGAGATTCCAAATTTCCTACATTTAATGAAGACCCGTCTCAAATGATTTAAGTGTTCATTATTTGACTTGGAAAATATAGTAATACCATCTAGATAAATTACCAAGAAGTCATGAATCTCCTTAGCAAAGGCTATGTCCATAGCTCTCTGAAAGGCTTCTCCTACATTCATCAGACCAAAGGGCATTTTCACATACATGAAAGTACCCCAAGGAGTGGTGAAAGTTGTTTTAGCCTGATCTTCCTTTTGGACTAGGATCTGGTTGTATCCTGAAAAACCATATAACAAAGAAATTCTAGAGGAACCAACTACCCTTTGTAATATATGATCCATCTTTGGTAAAGGGTAATTATCCTTTAAAGAAACTTTGTTAAGATTTCTAGAGTCGACACATAATCTAATTTCACCTGTTTTCTTTCTTGTTGGTACTAGGTTTGAAACCCAATCAGAATATCTAATTGGTGCAATAATTTGAGCATCATACATGTGTTTTATTTCCTTTTCTATCAAAGGTAATAGAACATGATTAATTCTCCTCAATTTTTGTTTGAATGGCTTCTGATCATCTTTTATGGGAATTTTGTGTTGGATTATGTTTGTTTCATAAGCTTTAATATCTTCATAACTCCAAGCAAACACATCTTGATATTCCTTTAAAAGATCAATGTATTGTTCCTTTTCTTGTTGAGGTAAAGATTTAGAAAATTTAATCATTTTTGGTTTTAATTCTGTCTCAATGTTACGTTCCTCAATGTCAGACCTAACTGGTTCCATTTTTGGCTTTTTAGGCACATCATTGGAATCAAAAAGGTCTTCCAAAGGGGTTAAACCTTTAGGCAAAAAATTGTCTTTCAAATATAACATGTCAATTTATTCTTCAATGATTTGTTCAATATCTATATTCTCTAAGTTATCTATATCAGATTGAGTAAATACAGTTGGTTTGTTAAATTTATGTACATCTAGGTTATCTATTTCACAATCAAAATCTGAATGTATATTACAGTCTGTATCTATTTTACAATTTTGAAATTCTTCCTCATTATTTAAAAAACGGTAAATCTGTTCATCTTGAGAGAAAATTTGCCAGTACTTGAGGTTGTCTGGGATAATTGGTCTATGTTTAACCTCAGCAGTATACCTATGAGTTGGTTGGAATGGTAAGTTACAAGTACTAGCAAAAGTTTCTAGACAGTGTGCTTGAATGTTTTGTTTTCTGGGTATAGAAGCAAACTTGCATTCCAATAAATCATCAGTTAAATCAATTGCTGTATCTCTATATCTGGCTAGTCTAGGATTATAAATAGAATAATCTCCATTTATTTTATTTATGATTAATTCCGAATCTCCCATGATTAGTGTTCTTTTCCTCCTAAGTTTCTAATGATCTGGAGGCCTAGAATGAGTGCCTCATACTCTGCCATGTTGTTGGTACATTTGAAGTTAAGTCTAAAGGCATGTCATTCTGAATGATTAGATTCCATATTTGTAATCCATACTCCTGCTTCTGCTCCTGATTTGTTTACAGAGCCATCAAAGTCTAAGTGCCAATGAGACTCATGAAATATGTTGTCATTTTTTGGTTTTGGCTTTTTATCAATCAATTTAGTTTGGATTTGATTGTTGTCAGAGTTACACAAAATAAAAGAGTCAAGGTCAGTTGGTGTAGAATAAATGGGGTAATTTATGGATCTCTCAGCACTACTGACCATTAATTTCATTAAATTTTCCTTATATAGCTTTTTGGGTTGACCAAACACTAATATTGTAGCATAGCTCACGTCCAATTGTAGAGATCCCTGAAACTTTGCTCCCCATGAGCGAGAAAGAAGCATACCATACTTTGGTGGGATGTCAGCTACTACAATGTCTATTACCATACTCTTACCAGGGCACTGAAATAAAGTCACACATAAGTCTTTAATTAATCCTAAGCACTTAACTTTGCTTGAATCAAATGAAAACAAATCTTTGTAAGGCTTGGCTATTGCTAGATTAAGAGTTTCCATGATAGCTTTGGGCATTAAATTATGGGAAGCTCCTGAATCTAACATAGCGTTGTGTAAAATATGATCATGGATGGTAAGACTGATATAGAAAGGAGGGACTAATCCATCTGAATGCTTTCCATTCACATCAGGGCCAAAAATTAACTCAGGTTGATCATCATTCAAATTAATGGCATCTTCACCGTCATTCATATTCAAAGTTTCAGTTATAGTTGACTTGTATAAGTCATTTTTAACCAATTCTGTTAAAGGAATAGGTATTTTTAACTTAGCAATTTTAGTCTGAATATTGAATGAGGATTGAGGTTTACTAATTTTAACTAATTCATCTTTAGTAACTGTAATCTGAGTTGGTTTTTCTTGATTTTCAACAGTTGTATTTTTATCTTCAATTATCTTGGCATTCTCTGTCTAAGTTTCTTGAATTTCGCTGCTTTTAATTTTCTTTTCAGGGACTGTTTGTGTGGCAGCAGAAATTTTATCAGACTTAGAATTATCAGCAGGTGTTCTGGGATTATCTGTTCTAGGATTTGTTGATTTAGAATTAACAAAAATCTTTTTAGGATCAAAATTTGTTGTTTTTACTGAATTAGAAGCTTTAGGAGTATTAGCTTTCTGTGCATCTTTGAAATATTGAGCTACTTCATCAGTAATATCAAAAATTTTGGGACTTGTTGATTTCTTAGGACTGGAAGGATTGGAATTTTGCTTATTTTCCCTTGGGAGAATTTGCAAAAAAATTGTTTTTGGGGCTTCTACATTTTTCTTATTTTTATTTTGGGAATTGTTTTTAGTAGAAGATTCATTATTTTTCTTGTTTCTAAGCTTATACTGACTGTGAATTTCATTAATAGAAAAGTCATAACCTTGTTTGTAGTCAAAGGATTCACTGGAGTTTAATTTGAGTTGTTGAAGCTCAAATAGTTCTAGATCTTCCTGAGTGAGGAAAATGGTGTTGTTTTAATCTATTCCCATTAGATGATTGATGTCATCCTCATCTTCATCATTATTTTGGGAACTTTCAGCATAGTTCTCCTGGAATGGGGGCCTAATGTTTTGGTCTGGAGCTGCTTCTTTAGCTTTTCCAGGGTTATTATTTTTTCTGAAATTGGGATTTCTGATCTGAGGTTGATTATCCCATTGAGGTTTTCTATCAATATTATCTAATCTTTCTACCACCCTTTCTAAATTTTTAGCAAATAAATCCAATTTAACATCTGAGTTTGAACTTTCTTCTTTAATTGTAACTCTTCTTTCATTTATAAGTCTGGCCTTCCTAGCTAAAATGTTGATTTCTACACTAACAACATCTAATTGCATCTGTTCTAATGTCTGTGCATCTCTTTCTCTTAATTGATAGGCCATATCTGTATCAAATCCATCAAGGAATTTGAGCATAACAGAGTAAGGTGTAGGTTTAAGAGCTGCAGGAATAGAATTATAGACACTGTTACACCTAGTGCAATAGTCTTGGACAGACTCAGTAGGAGATATTTTCAAAGCATCAAACTCAGACAAAATTTGAAGGGTGTTCTTTTTCTTTTCCCATTTATTTAAAAATATTCTATGAAATGCAGCTAAATCAGCTACAGTACCAACAACTAAATTTTTGAACCATTTTTTAACTTCTCCTGTCAAACTTTGGGCAAATAGCCTCATCTGGACATATGACTCATCAATTTCATAAATTTCACAGTAATCTTTCATTTTAGTTACATGTTGTTGAGAAGTATACTGTGAAAGGCCATCAAACAGTGGTACATTTTTTTGGTAAATTTGAGGCATATCATGGAGGTTTTGGGGTAAGACAAGGGGAGCATACCTAGCAGCTATGGCTTGAAGCTTTGCTGAGCTAGGAGGTATAACAGTAATGATAGGGGCAGTGCTGGATATGGTAGCTGATGAATTAACAAATGTAGTTGAAGAGTTGGGAAATGAAGCTGGTATGTAAATGGAATTGATGGGAAATAAAGATGTGGTGCTTATAAAATTTGAATGGAAAGTAGTAGATGATGGAAATAATATCCTAGGTTGCAAAGGAAATTTAGGAATGAAATGGTCTGTAGATGAACTTGTAGAAGTATCTATAAATGAAGTGACAACATATAAAGATGAATCCGCTGTTTGTATTATTGTTGTATGCAATTGAGAAAGTGGAGGTTTTATGTAAGACAACAAATGAGCTAATTCAATAGCTTCATTGATATATTTAATCAATGAAACATTAATTTTTTCAACTGTATTTTGATATTCAGATTTATTTGACTTTGTTCCTACTGAAATATTTTTCTGTTTTGCATTCAAAAATGAAAGGAAAACAGGATCTATAATAGTATTTTTCAAATCAGTTTCAGATTTAGTTTTAAACAATGAATATTCAAACTTCAGATCAAAATAAATATCATTTAAACTCAATAACTCTTTGGGTAAAGAATTGGCTTTTCTTAATGGTACTTCTGTTTTTAAATTGACAATTTTTTTTTTTTTTTTTTTTCCAATCTGATCTGGATTATCTACTATAACTGCAGGCTTAGGATCTGGGTTAGACCTGGTATAGTAGGTTTTCCTAGAAGCCAGAATGACTATTTTGAATACCCACAACCTATAAAATAATCTTAAAGTAAAAATATAATTGAAAGATCTTCCTTTAAAACTAAATTTAAGACTGGAGATTGGTTAGTTACCCATTATGGTCGCAAGTATGTTATCACTCTTGTAATTTCTTAAGTTGTGGGATTTGATTTTTTAGTTTAAGAACACTAGAGGTAACCACAAACCTACTTCAAATTCTAGGATCTAGCCTTCCTAGAATTCAGAGAGGGCTCTCTCTTTAAGATTTATCTTTGTTTTTTATTTATGTTTTTAGGCTAGTTATGATAGAACAATTGGTTTTGTTTTTAAAGGTTTTGGTGCGAAAAAATCACTTAAAGGTAAACTAGAGAGAAATCAACTTGTCCACCTATGGAGTCTAAATCTAGCTAGAAACACTAGAAGTCAAGACCAAAAAGGTATAAATGTATTCAGGGCAAGATAGATAACTCTTAGAGATTTGGGAAAGTGTTTTTTGGTGAAATGGTATGATCGGGATAAAGGGCAATGAAGGATCCTTTGATATGGAAAATGGAAGAAGGAGGCAGGGGTAAAACGGGAGTAGGAGCAATCAAGGATTCCTAACACCGGAAATTAGTAGAAAACATTAAAATGGTAACTAGTTAAAAACAGGGAGCACTAGACTAACCTGTAGTAATATTCCTAGTTACACATTCAGATAGAACAAACATATAATGAATTGCATGAAACATAGAAAAGAAAAAAATGACAAGAAGAAAGTAATTCACTCATCAGCTTATCACAGGGATCCTGAATTATGATGCCAGTTTAGCTTTGTCGAGTCTGCTACTTCGAAATCAACACATAATAGCCTCCAATGTTCAGCAAAAAAGTCTATAGTAAAGTATAGCAATTTTATTCCACACTGAATACTTATAATGTAGAAGTATTTATACAAAATGTAGTTACAAATATCCTAGGAGACATCTAGGAATATCTTTAGGAAATAGAAAATATCTTTACAAAATAAGAGGGAAAACTGCTTAATAAATCAACAAGTTGTCCTCTTATCCAAAATAAATAGAACTACTTTATCTAACAAGGAGCTTTTGAGTGATTAGCTGTCCTGCTTTGTTGGCTGCTAGAAAATATCTTCATTTGAGTTGCCTTAGCTGATACTCTTTCATCTGATACTCTTTAACACTGATACACTTTTGAATGATATTTCCACTATTCACTGCTGTAAAAATATATCTTTGTGTAGTAAAAAATCAGCAGACTGTCCTTTTACTTCACTGTTTGTTTTTTATTGTTTTTAAGGTAATTTTCTTCATTGTTTTACCTCTCATTTTTACATTAAATCTGTAAATGTTTGCCACTGTTCTTCACTGGGAATTTTGACATTCTTTAGCTTTCTAAAATTCTCATCTGCCTCTGTGTATTTAGCAAAATTGGGTTTGAACACAAAAAGATGTTTTATCTCATGTTGTAGAAAGAAAAAATCTTCAAAGTGCCGAAGGAGGACTTTTCCTGTGGGAGTGCCTTGTGGCAATGGTTTGCTAACTTGCTCCTTGGAAAATTCCCTAATATTCTTATCATAATATTTCTAGGGCATTAGTTTTTAATTGAAGACATGAATGTTTGGCAAGCACTTCTATCCTAAGTTTGTATATTTCACCATAAACTTTGTTATGACAATTTTCATTGATTCACACTTCTAGGTAGTTCATCAAATGTTTCTTTGTTACTACCTTTTTAATCTGTAAAATGGTTTCTGTTCTATCCAATACCTTTAATTCTTCCAATTCTACTCTGTTCTTGCTGTTCAGAAATTTGATGAGTTTTAAAGCCTGAGCTGGCTTACCAGTTAACTCATCCTTGGTCTTCTGAATCTCTGCCCGAGCTGCTAAAAATAAGTCTCTCTGCTCATATATAATTTGAATTGAAGGCCATTGAGAGTGAATGGCTTCAATTATGTTTGTCTATAGATGATTGTTTACAAATGAAATTTTCTCAGTGAATGTTAGCTCTTTTCGTAAGCCCTTGATTTGTTCCCTAAGTCTAATTGCCTTCTGTTCATGGGTTTTAGCATTTATTTGGGCTAACTTATTTGTAGCTTCAAGATTATCAATAATCTTCTTTAGGCTATTGATTTCATTAGTTTTCAAGGGCATTTCCTCCATAGATTTTACAATCTGACCTGCTCCATCTGTTTGTTGAACCTGTGTTGTAGAAGAATCTGTATTTGAAGTAGTAGTTGAACTCACTGGCACTGCAGTTGCCAGTGGTTCCTTTGGTGCTAGTTTTTCTCCTAATGTGGAAGCCACTGCTGTGGTAATCACTCGTATAATTGAAGGAATGATAGGAGTGTCAGTCTCTTTCACAGTTTCCTTCTCTTGGACAAGCTGGTCCATTTGGGATTCCATTTCTTTGATCTGAGCAGTTAATTTGAGGACGAGCTTCATCATCTCTTCTTTTTCACTTTTCTCTTGAAGGATTTATTTGGTCTGTGGATGCTCACTTTGAGGAAGCTTAAGCTGTTTCTTCAAAGCTGCAATATCATCATTCTTTTTCTTAATCAACAATTCTACTACTTGAACATTTGAGGGATCATATCCCACTTGTAAAATCAAATCCTCTAAGGCTTTAATCCTTAGGTCCTTTGCATACAAAGATCCTTTGTCTAGCTTCATTTGATCTTGCATGTTAAGAATAGTATTCTACAACTTGGTAGCACTCATTTCCTTTGTCACCACATTTGAATACAACATTTTAGAGCTATTTCTATGAAATTCAATTTGGTCTAGCTCATGAACATTTTCAGTGTCTACTTCAAACTCCACCTTTTTATAATCTGCCACTATCTTTGGTGCTGAAGTAGTTGGTTGCAAAAATGACATAATCATCTTGTTGGTAGAAAAATCAAAGGCTGTCAGTAGCCTATTTTGACTCCCTGGTTTTTGCTTGAGGAATTGAGAATATATATCTGATTTAATTTCCTCATTCTTCTGCTTTATTTGATTATATTTTTCCTTCATATTTAAGTCTTTTTCCTTAGCTTTCTGTGAGGAAGAGGCCTCCATATTTTGTTTCTCAATCATTTGAGTATCATATTTACCTGTTGTTTGCTCTTTTTCAATCTCTGCGAGAGTTTCGTTGATTATCATTGTAGCTTGATCATTATTTACCTCTGTCTCATATGTATCTTCAACATCAATTACCTTTTCTTTCCCAATTGAATGGAATTTAAGCCTTTTATTATAAATCAGTTTGAATTTTGTTTCTGCCGTGTATGTTCCTTCTTCTCTATTTCTTTTGGCTGAAGTCTCTAGTTGCTTTACAACTTCCAGGGCTTGTGTTGTAACCATTTTTCCTGCTGTCTCTGTATTAGTGACTGTATCTATCAATGTGTTCTCCACCCATTCTTCTTGATTGGAAAACTTCTCAATCTCTGGCTAAAGCTCATGTATGAAGGGTGTAAGTTTACATTTTACCCTTAAATTGCTTAGGATCCCTTGAGGATCATAGTTCCATGGAAAACTTTCTTGAAATTTGAACTCTACTAGTCTCTTTGAGATTTCTTTTTCTGCCGCTCTGTTATTTATGATGAAAGGACCAACTTGATTCTTCAACTTGAATTGAGTCTTTTTCCTTGCAGCTAAGAAGTTGATAGAGTCAGAATTGAGAATCCGTCTTAAATATTCCAATGCAAAAATTCTCATGTTCATGTATTTTGGAAACTTATAAGGTAATAAGTTGGATCCAAAAATTCTTATCTCTGTATGTTTTTCATAAAGAAAACAGTCTCCCATTTTATTCTGTTCTGATAGTTGCAGGATTATTTTCATTTCTTCATTGACTCTGGGCTGCTCTTCTTTGTACAAAATATTCATTGCTGGATGGAGGAAAAGGTCTGAAAAATATGTATAAGTGAATTCACTACTCTCTTTCCTTAGCAAGGAAGTCCAGAAGACAATGGATACAGGGTTACCCTCCAAGTCCATCTTTTTCAATGCGATTGGAAAATTGTTAGCTTGGAAGAATAAAAATAAGTGAAACAAGTAAGATGAGTATCTGAAAACCCCTTCAGTGGGTATTTTGGTCAGCTGATGATGAATACTATCTGCTATGAATCTTGCATAATAAAAAATTATTGCTAGAGGTTGGCCTAGAGATAAGGTGGATAGAAAGCCAAGAATGGATTCATCAGTGAATCCATCTGTAAGGTATCCAAGTATAAAAGATAGCACTGAAATAATATGCCTAGACCCTTCAAGAAATTTGGCAGTGGAATAAGGAGGGTTTAACTTAGGAATGTCAACATGGGAAGACAAAAAGTTTTGAAATATCATAAACTTCTTTGGGAAATCCAGGCCCAAGTACATCTAAGTCAAAGCTTCTATAGATAGGGGGACTGATTGAGGATCTGACTGTAATTGCAACATTTGATTTATTGACTCTGTTGTAATGGTAAAAATGATTTCTCTGTCTGCATTAACAATGGCCCTTTGGTTTGGTTCATAATGCTTTTGGCATAATCTAACAAGTTCTTGTCCAGGGTGGGTCAATGGAACTACATATTTGGGCAAATGAGTCTCCCAAATAGGCATTTCATCTTTGTCCAAGTACTTATCATAGCACCAATTATGTATTTCTAAAAGGTTGAATTCTACAATAGGTTCAACAATCTCTTAGTCCATATTAGTCAATGGAAGGGTTTCTTCAGCAGCTACAAGTGGCTGGAGGGGATTTACTCATACAGTGATTTTAGCAGTGAGGGCTGGAGTAGATTCAACAGCTTTAGGTGTTACAGCTTTAGGAGGTTTGGATCCTCCAGGCTTGGTTGGTTTAGAACCTCCAGGTTTAGTTGTGATATGCTTTTTTGTCATTTTTGACTAACTACCGCAAGCTTAAATTGTTTGCAGGAGTTTTTTTTCTTTGTCAGAGGATATAAACAGGAATAAGACAGAAAACGAGGGTTTTCTGAATAGATTGACTACAAAAAGGGGGTTTTAAGATATATGAAGGCTTTAAACCCTTTTCTGTATTTGAAATTAATCTTTAGAGGTCACAAATTGAGGAAATTGGCAAGAAAAGTGGTTTTTTCAGACTCAAAACTTTTTGGGAAAAATTGGCCAGGGTTTTGCCTCTTTTTCAGGCTTTTTTAGGCAGATTGATTTGGTAAAAACCTTTAATTACAGGCCTGGTTTAATCATTTATGGTCTAAACTTGAAATTGCAGGTTTTAACTGTCGAGAAATACCTTTGAATGCAAGTATTTTGTTGCTTGAAGGGTTCTTGAGAAGATATTTGGTTTAATCTGAGGAACGGTCCGGATTGTTGGTGCAACGAATGGCTTTACTGATCTTCAATGGGGAATCTGTGGTCAAATTCTAATTTTCTCTAAGTATAGGTCGACAATTTGAGCAAAAGGGTTTTTTACACGGTCGAGCGGAGTCTATTTTATAGTCCAAAACACGCAAATAAACATCAGAAATGGTACAAAAAAGGTTTTAAAATTTGATTTTTAATTATCATAGATGCATTAAATGCATGTCTCATCATATGGTGGGAGTGGTTTTTATTTTAAAATGTGAAACCGGCAGCAATTTTCACATTGAGTTCAGGCAGTAAGCTATTTTTTTATTGAGACAAACATGATCCTATGAGAGGATGCCACGTCGCAGGAGGCAGAATTGGTGAAACAACTTATTTCGCGTCCATTTGGGCTTTGGGCGGACGACCAGTTTGTGAGCACGATAGCGTTTACGACCCGTTAGATTTGGAGTATGAGAGCGAACGGTTGGGATCTCTTTTGGAAGGTGCGACAAAGCAAAGGTGGGGCTGGGCTTTACTTGGGCGCTAGCGGTTAAAACATGGTGAAAATACCTTTATAACATATGAAGTTTATCAAAGGTTTTATATATGCAAAGTCAGGATTTATATATATGGTTAAAGAGGGTTAAATGACGGTATTTATATATATGGTTTTATATATAAGGGTGGAGGCGCATGAGGTGGGGTTGTATGTTTAACTATGGTTTAGCCTATGTAAAGGTAGGGGCTTTACATAACGGGGATAGGATATAAAAGGACGGTTTAATTTTCAAATGAAAATAAACCTTAGTATTAATCGCTATAGCACCTTGGGTTAAAAGATGATGTGCGGAAAAGGTTGGTAAGTGTTTTTCAAAGGCACTTAGGATAAAAATGTGATGGGCGGGGCAATATTTTTACGTTTTCCAAATACATAGGATATGTGTGGAAAGCCACCTTTTGATTATTTATTTTATTATAGAGTTTTTAGACTTGTTGAAGGGTCTAATGACCATAGGGGGTGGGGTTTTAAATTAAGGTTAGTTTTAGACCAAAGGGAGTATTATTTGGGTTTTTTAATTTAGCATGTGGATAATATATTTGGTCTAAAAACTTTATAATAGTGGGTTTTTGGGGCTATTTAGATACAAAAGGATTTATATAGATAGGATAAGGTATTTTTAGGGAATTAATAACATAAGCTAAAATTTAATATGACAAGGGGAGATGGAATACACAAAAATACACTAAATGACCAAGTAGAGTGAATAAATAAAAAAAAATCTCATTATTTCATCATTTCACCAATTTACTTAGGATAGAGTGTTTTTTGAGGGTTTTTGTATTTTTTATGAATGAAGGAAGTTAATTAAATGGGATTTTAAGTTTCATTAAGTAAGAAGGTTTCTTTATTTATGAAGATGAATTAAATGTATGAATGAGGGATAAAAAATGGTAAAGGGGATTTTATCATAAGAATTCAACATTTTCCACTATCCAGTCATCGAGCCTTGGGTCTGGTCCCAACAGAAGTCAGAGAAATGCTCTGAGCCTCTTTGACTGGTAGTATAGAATAATAAATACCTACAGGGGAAGGGAAATTAGTGATTTTTGCCTGGTGATGAATATTACATGCTTTTCCCACTTCTTTCTACCTACCCAACATTACTCTAACATTTTTTCTTCCTTTTAGTAGGTGCATTTAAGCTTGCTACCTTGAAACATTTTATTCTTTTGAAAGCATAAAACTATCTAATTCTACCTTATTTCATCCGAGGGCTCAAATTAAACTGATGAGCTCCTCATTATTCTCTACCTATCTACTGATTTGTCAAGATTAAACTGTCTGACAAAACTTTATTCACTATCTAAAACATGGAAATTGAAAACATGACAAGTCAAGTTTAAGAAGTTTAAATCATCATGGATTATGGCATTTATTGACACTCTGCCATAATTTTTTGCAAAAAGTAAAAAGTAGTGGCATTTGGACTTGCACACTTTCATGTTTTATTTTGATTTTTTTCTTTGGGGGTCTATATTTTTTAAGTTCTTTGATCTTTCTTTTAGGAATTTTTACCCTCTTTTTTTATTTTTTTGATTTAGATTTTTTTCAAAATATGGGAAAACAAATTGTTGAAAGCAAGGTATGTACATATTTTACAAGACTATCAAAATTCAATTCAAAATTATGAATCCTATATTTATAGGACCCTAATAGGCGCATCCATCCATAATAGATTACATACAATAATAAGATCCAAGGTATGGACGTAGCCATCTAGTAAGAAGGATCATCAAATAGACTCAGGTATGGTCGCAACCATCCAATCGGAAGAGTCATGGATATAGTCACGATAAAACAAATCATCTCGCAACCTGGATTTTATTAGAAAAAACCCAGGGTCTTGCGCTCCATCTCGACCCAAACAAGTATAAATTCAAGCATGCGAATAAGTGAGTTGAAGTTGAACATGCAAGAAAATCACCTGATTACCAACCAATGATGAAAGCTGTTAACAGGCACAAGAGAAACCACCAATAATGACAATGGATCTCAAGGTACAACTAGTACAATCTGCAGAATGTGAACAGTGAGCTGGAGTCAAACACTTGTGAAATCACTCGATCAAAGGCCAATGATGAAGAATTGTGGTCGAATGTGAAGAAATTTCCATCGAGGGATGTAAGCTCCAAGGTACCGGAAGGGAGTCTCTAGATCAACTTCCTGGATAATGTGCTAAAGTCTAGAGGAAGTGACCAGTCGAAGGAGGGCCATAATGTTTCCCACATCATTGAAACGAGACAGAGGAATAGGATGATAGTGAATCAGGATCAAATAAAGGATCAGGGGTTGAAAACTGCAGAAGGAACTTCTCTTCAACATATTGGTGACTTGACTCTGGAATTTGGAAGTTTTTAACATCAAGGGATCTGAGGTCATGATGATGTGGTAAAGAGTAGATGAGAGGTCAAAAAAAAAACCCAAACCCATGGAGGAAAAATTATGAATGGGATGTCCCCAACCCGACATGAATTGCAGACAAGTGTCATGTTCAAGAGCGACATACTGCCGACACGACTAAGAACTGGTTCTATTTTCTCCCACAATTTATGGTGAGTACCCCAATTATTTTTTGGAAACAAGCTTGAAGGGGATAGCATATGCTTGTCATGTAATTTTTCCCTTCGGACAAATCCATCCTAGTACATTTTAGCGGTCCTAGGAAGGAGGAACTCAGTAACGTCATGGTGACGATTTCTGATGTCATTTAGGTTTTAACAAGTCTGAAAAAGGAAGAACTCGACATATTTTCATGTTTAGAGAGTTTGAAAAGGAGCAGAAAAGAAAACATCAGTAGGTCCCTTTTCGTAGTTAGTCTCATAGATCTGAAAAGATAGAAAACAATATCTGGGAGAACCTCTTAGTCGCGATTGGCTAAGGTATTCCTTTTTCGTAAATAATCTATCCCAACCCGAAAAAGGGGTAAATGTATACTGGACATATGATGTTTCATAGCCTTTAATGAGTTCAAAACGACAAGATTCTCGACAATCTTTTCAATTTTTGAGAGTCAAGAAAGAGCTGAAAGATGACTCCAGGGGAAAAATTTTTCGTGTTTTTACCGAGTCCAAAAAAATAATAAAATACAACTCGTCACTTTACCGTCATCATGTTTAAGACCTGTTTTTGCACAAGAAACAAACGTAAAAACCATTTTTCCAGATAAAATATTAAAATAACTGAAAAATAAACTTGAAAACCTAATTAGGGTGTCGAAAAGGTTATAAAATGACAGAAATAGTAAAAACAAATTACTCTTCACCTTTTCACCTCTTTGTGAGAATTTTACCATTTTTAACTGTGATCTTGTGGAGTTGGCAGCAGACAATCCAGGAGACCAATTGCAAATAGGTTTTATCCAGGTAAGATCTTTCATCTTTTCCTGCATTCTGAACTATATTTCACTGCCTGCATTCGTAAATTTTTATGTACTTGGGGGAATTTTGTCAAATATTGGGTGCGGCAGTCGACGCGGGTTCCAGGAACAGAGACGCGCCAACCCGCCTAAGATTCTAAAGGGGAGGCGCCAATCGGTGCCGCTGTTTGCAAAACAATAGCGCCAATTGCCGCGACCACATTTGCACGAAAATTCTCCTAAATAGGCTAATTCAAACAGTCCAAAAGTTAATTATTTCACTAATGAAAGCCCCAATGATGGTTTTGCAGGTGATTAGAAGCCAAAATGGTCATTGAATGGAAGGAAAGGGAGCACAGGGAGAAAGATGAACAAGCCATGGGAAATGAGATATGTATGGATGCCCCGAGAGACTGTGGGATCTTGAAATTATTCCTAACACCATGTCTACGAGCTCATTTGGAATTACTACAGTATCTGATTAGTATGTGGGACACTGATCGAGAAAGGTTTACCTTTCATGATCAAGAGTTGGAGATAGAAGTCTCTGATATATATTTCATCACTGGATTTTCATGGAGGGGAGCAACATTGATCCTGACAGGTACCCGCCCCATGGGTGAGAGCATGGGTATGCTGATAGACAGAGTTTTCCCAGGAGCAAAGAAGGATCGAAAAGCGGAAAAATAGATATTTAGACAAAACCTGATTTGGCACTAAAGGTAGTGCTGCACACTATAACACGAGCTACTGGATCTCAAGCCCCTCACGAAGCTACAAAAACACAGCTTCAACTTGTTGTGGATTGTATGACTCCAACCATTTTCAACTGGGCAGAAGCCTTAAAAATCAACCTGAAGCTCCAGTTAACAAAGTGAAAGAACGACAAGCTAAAACAATTTGGATACAGGTTCATCTTGGTACCGTTCATCCTAGAATAGTTGCTGATATGTCAACACCAAGAGGTGATAGTACCTGCACCACCAAAACGAGAGCCACAGATGGTCCGTTGGGCGGAGTTCATGCCTCGATCGGGAGGTGGTCAACATATGTCATGGAAGCCGGAATTCTTCGACTGGCTCTACCGACAACTCATCGCCGTAGAGGATTGGCTGTATACCGACACTGATTTGATGGATGATCTGGACCTTCCACTCCCGAAAGGAGAGGATTGGGATGAAGCATTGGGTAAAAAATAATTTTTTGATTTTGATGAGTATTATGAATTTTTTTTATTATATATATGTTCTGATATTTATCCATGTATTGCAGATGTTGGCCCAGAGAGACTTGCAGGGATGTACCCCATAGCACAGAGGGTCCCACGCAATTTAGAGGTGGACCCTCAAGGTGAGGGAGGCAAGGAAGAGGAGATCGTGTGCAACTTGGAGGGACTTACAAGCGGGATCCCAAATTACGTGAGATTCGAGGATGTTCCTTGTGCATATAAGAGGCATACTGCAGGGGTGTCTAACTGCATCCACTGTTTATTGAGGCGGCTTGTGCGTGCAGTGACATGCTATCATGAGCATCATGCTGATTAGACGTCTAGGCTTTATTTCTGCATATTTTTTAGAGACATGATGTCTCGGGATGTAACCAAAACACACATATTTTTTGAACTTATGATGCACGTGTATGCAAACAATATATATATATATTTTCTAATTCTTATTATGTGTTGATGATGCTTTTACAAATTACACAAATGTTTATCTAATAAAATATTGGCTACTGCGTCAGTTAACACATTCATTCTTCTAGGAATATGCTGATATGTGATATAATACAAAATCCTTTCTAATAAATGAACACGCAAATACAACCTTAAAATTTGAGGATTTCTAACAAATTAATGCCCATTAAGTTGGAGAACAACAAGCTGAGAGTCTAGGTTCACAATTAATGCACGAATTTCGAGAGTGATGGCCTTGGTTTAGAGTTCAATGACAACACTGTATTCAACGGCATTGCTAGCCGTTCGTCCTAGACAAATACCTTGAAGGTCTATCAACTCACCATTAGGATTATAAATCACCCAGGCTGTGGAAGACAGATTCTGGGTATTGCGGGAGGCACCATCCACGAAACCGACACAAGGAGTGACAGACATCTGCATAGTAAGCAATGACATAATAAGCAGGAAAAATTTCTCGCAAATAACACCAAGCCAAAAAATGTACAAAAATGAAAAACACACTTATGTAGAAAAAGGCACGCACAAGAAACTCATGCATAATAGTCCCATTTTTGGGCTGATTCAAAGGATAGAATTCATAGTCAATTAGCTCATAGGCCTCGTTCTGCAAAACGTGCTTAACGATATAGGGCCCACTCCACATGGGTTCGAATTTTCCTACCCCCAGCTTGTCATGAGCTTGGTCATACAAGAGGACTAGGTCTCCTTCTACAAAGGTACGAGGGGAAACTCTCTGGTCAAAATGAGCTTTAACCCACTTTTTCTGTGCTTCTATAACTAGAGCAGCAAAGCGACGAGTTTCATCAAGCCTCTCCAAATATAGAAGACGTTCTTCCTCTGGCGAGGTATTAGGCAATAATTCAACATCTATCTTGAGAGAAGGGATTTCACATTTAATCGGAAGGGTAGCTTCCAGACCATAAAGAAGCTGGAATGGAGTGAATCTGGTTGCATCCTTGACCGAGGTTCGGTAAGCCCAAAGAGCCGAAAACAACATGAGATGCCAGTTGGACTTGTGCATCCCAAACGCACGCTGAAACATAGTGACTAAAACCTTGTTCACAGCTTCAACCTGGCTTGAGGGTAGTACGACATTGAGTTGTCATGACATAGACCCAACTTAGAAGTCAACTCATCCATCACGTAATGGCAAAAATGAGAGCCATGATCGGTGACGATGGCTTGAGGGACACCAAACTTGGTAATGACATGATTGAATAGAAATTTTGCAACCGTCTTACCGTCAGCTGTGAGTGTAGGCATTGCTCTGGCCCATTTACTAAATTAGTCCACAACTACGATAATATAAGCATGCCCCCCCGGTCGAGTGAGGGTTATACATCATAATATTGATGCCCCACTTTGTAAAGGGACCAACAGTAATGACGGGATGAAGGTGAGCGAGTGGCATGCACATCTTGCGCTGGTAAATCTGGCAATCGTGAAACTTACGGACAATGAAAATACAATCTTTAATATAAGTAGTCCAGAAATATCCAACATGAAGGATTTTTTGTGCAGTAGCATATCTAGACATGTGACCACCACATGCGCTAGAATGGCAGTTATTGAGGACTTTTTTAGCTTCCTCGAGGGTTAAACACTGGTGGAGAACATAATCAGCTCCGATGCGGTATAGAGTATCTCCGAATATGCGATAAGGTTGTGAATGATGGTGGATGCATAGACATGCATCCTTTGTCAACTCAAACCAGAAGGTGGAAGTATGGAGATAAACTATGATATCACTGTACCATGGATCGAGGGTGCTAATCAGGAAAATAGTGTCGTCCAAAATGCATTCCTTAGAACCAGAGGGAGAAGAGTCCAAAGATAAAGAGCTGATCAAATCGGCAAAGACCAATGATTTATTCGATTTGGTGGTATTAAACTCCAAATCGAACTCTTGGAGGATAACGATCCACTTCGAGTATTCCCCCCCCAGCAATTCTCGAGTCAATATATAGGTCATGGGGTTGCAATCATAAATCACAGTGACTGTGCGAAGTAAAATATAATGGAAAAAACGCTGGACGGCTTGAACAACAACCAATTCCAATTTCTCGACATGTGCGTAACGTGTTTCTTTATCGATAATATTGCGGCTCAAATAATAAATGACGTTCTCGTCACCATCATCGTCGTCCTGTACCAGAACCACGACAATATTGCTAAATGCAGCAGCCAAGTAGAGGGAATAATCACGATGATAATTGGGTGGACACAAAAGAGGATAATTGACAAGAAATGTCTTTAAGGTATCAAAATATCTTTGGGTGATCTCATCCCAGAGGAACAGGACGCCTTGCTTAAGAAATCACGTGAATCCTTTGGCTACTTCAGCATAGTTGGGTATAAAACGACGCAGGAAATTATCTTTCCCTTGCAAACTCTGAAACTGATGTAAAGAGGAAGGGGAGGGGAGATTAACAATATCTTTGACCTTAAGAGGGTCGAGACGAATTCCATCTTTAGAGACGATAAACCCAAGGAGCCTACCAGAATCGACGTAGAAGACACACTTATGTGGATTGAGCCGAATGTTGTAGCGTCTACAACGAAGAAAAAATTGACAGAGGTGATTAGGGTGGTCCTTACGCTTAGCAGAATGAGATGGAAGGTCATCCAGATAAGGTTGAATAATATTCTTAATATCATGGAAAGCGTACGACATTTCTCGTTGGAAAGTGGCACCAGTATTCTTAAGGCCAAATGGGAGCTTCTTATATGCGAAAGTTTCCCATGGACAGATGAAGGAGGTCTTGTGTTGATGAGCCGGAAGAATATTGATCTAGTTGTAACCAGAGAACCCATCCATAAGGGAAAATATCTCACTCCTAGCACATTCGTCAAGGATCTGGTCGATGAAAGGAGTGGGATAGTTATCCTTAGGGCAAGCGCGATTGATGTCGCGATAATCCACACAGAATCGAATAATTCCTTGCTTGTTATCCACAAGGACGATGTTAGAAACCCATTCTATCAAGGGGATAGGATAAATGAAGCCAACTTTGAGAAGTTTTTCAAATTCTCCCTTGATGGCGGCTGCCTTTCTAGGGTGCACGGGACAAAGACGTTGGTGAACAGGATTCACGTTAGGATAAGTAGGAATATCGTGCACAACTATACTTGGATTGATGTCGAGAATTTCTTTGTAGGACCAAGCAAAAACGTCTTGAAACTCTTGGAAGATACTAATATAGACCTTGATCTCATCAGGAGAATAGGTCACCCCAATGTGGATGTTCTCTGCAACCCTCGGTTTAAAGGAGGTGTCAATAGGCATTGTTTGCGTAATGTTTCCCGTGTTACCTTCTGCAAGAAATTCATGTGTCAAGATGGGCATCTGAAGCAGATGGGAAGGAGCTTGGGAAGCGAATTTCTCAAGACAAGTAGACATGGCCCTAAGGTTAGGCATAAAGGAGGAATGATGATGACTATCATCACAAGGAGGATCATTAGTGGGAAATGTCTCATTCAAAGAATCAGGAAAATCTGCAGCGCCGAGCCAAGGGGATTGATAATATGTGTCAAGGGACACACTCAAAGGAGTATGATCAGAGGGAGGAGGAGCTGAAGTCAAGATAACTTCACAATAATCAATTTCTATTGGGCTTAACAACATCGCATCACCAAACGAATCAACCTGCTCAGGTGAAGGGATGATCCACGGATCAAAAGACACGGAGATCATGTTGACCTGAGTAGTGTTGGGTGGAGGAAGAGAAAAAAGACCCATAAGAGCAGGATCTTTGAAAAGTCCCGGTCCTATGCTCTCATAAGGTGTAGGAATACGATCTACATATGGAACGTTTCTCTCGGAGGAAGTGGAAGTAAAAAAGGATAATTGATTGACAATGATGATCTTTACTTCGTGCGGAAATTAAAGAACATGAAAGAGAGTAGGCAGGACGCATAGCATGGAATGAGTCCAACTGCGACTGAGGAGAAGATTATAATTGAGTTTGGCGTCAACGAATTCAACCTCAACATTAACCGTTTTTCCTTCTAATGTTATAGGTAAACCAGCGAGAAAACCAAGAGGGCGAGATTCCCTTCCGTTAAAAGTTTCTCTAGCGTTTGGAGACTGAATAAGGGCTGGAGAGCCAATGGATTTCTAGCATGCAGAAGACATGATGCAAGTAGATGCACCCTCCTCCACGACCGCTCGATGAATATTCTTTCCATTAATCCTGTTGGACACCTAATCCTCAACGGGTAGGTATGGAAGGCGAATGGACAAAAGGAGTCCAAGAGACCACTTGGAAGATGAATCCAAGGGTCACCTAATGTACTATGAAAACACATATATGGTTAATAGTAAATAAATCTCACACTTATCCTATCTTTCTCCTTGTGTGTTCCCTATTTACCATGCGTGTTTAACATGGTATCAAAGCCACTTGTTCTTGTGGTCTGTGTAAACCTGCGCTTGAGAATTTGTTAGTACAAAGTGATATTACTTGTTGATTCATATATTGGCGTTGAGCTTGAAGTCTGAGCGTATTACATGGGAATAAATAAATGTTTGAATGGTATCAAAGGCACAAAACCAACTTAGGGCCAGAATTTTCCAGCTTAAACCATCTATGCATGGTTCTAGGTGTATTGGCTCATACTGTAAGCAACATTCGTAAGCTACATTCTTTGTCCCTTGATATTCTGGTTGGTTCTTATGCATTGGAATGTATGAAAAATAGTTGAATATATGCAAGTCATGATTTTGGTTTCAATTACACGTGTGTTCCTGCAAGAGGATATATATAATGTATTCAATGTGTTGATGAATTTCTTGTAAATTGGTGCTGAATCCCTGCATTCAAGATTCCTCTTCGCGGCATATATATATTCTATTTGGTGTCAAAGGTCGTGAAATATGACATATTGTTTTGTGTAACCCAAACAAATCCTCTACATTATTTAAGTTATGTTCTCTGCAAGTCTGGCATTGGTGCGTTGAATAATTTTAATGTGTTGAACATTGATTGGAGCGATGAATCTGTGCTCTTATTACCTGTGAGACCCCCGATATAATATCTGCCCAATCTATGGCTCAGATGGACTGTTAAAGGTCTGTTAGTTCTGACTGTTAGCGGGTGGATTTCCCCCATAAACCCATTTCCGCCAACCCTCCAGGGACCTCTCCTTTGTTGCGGGATCACCCCCTCTCGAAACTGCCTTTCCGCCTACCCTAAACCATAAGTTAACTCCTCCGTGAGCCAACGTCGAGATGAAAAACCCATAAATTTTTCTATTGCAGTGTCCACACTGGTGAAAGCTAAGATGTTATAGAAGTTATGTAGGTGATACATTACATGATCAGTATAGATGTGTGAATAATATCATTGACAGCAAGCACAAACTCTCGACTTGCATTTGCACTACCCACACCAGATTTATTAGCATTAAACAATCCGACACCACCAAAACCAAAGTTCAATTCGCAGATGATGTGGCGGAGCCTTCTAGCGATGGAAGCGAGTATCATTAGTGCGATTCCGCACTGTGAGCAGGAAGAGGGGTTGACTGTTGAATGTTTTTAACACTCCACATAACACTCCTCCTCCCATTGGTGACAATGCTCCTCCTGTACAGATTATCACACCGTCGACTAAATAACCCAACTCCCACTCACGCAGTCTCACACCGTTGCACTCCCTCTTAGGTATACAACCCACGATACAAACCTTGGTCGACTCATTATAAACATCCTGGTCCATTCTCTATCTTTAATGCTTGCGGTGCCCATCGATTTTGGACCAAGCTGCCTACATCGACCTCTCCATAATTTCACTCCGCTCCACGCACCGTACGCAGCCTAATGAGGTTGCAGATGAATTAGTTGCAGAATATGCAAATCCTAACAGTGTGCTCATTTCTCTTGATCATCAACAATATGACGAGAAAAACATAAGGCGAAGGGTGTATGATGCATTGAATGTATAGATGGAAATGGAAATCATATCAAAGGACAAGAAGGAAATTTAGTAGAAGGTTTGACATGTGGTCAATTCTGGTAGTCGGTGCTCTGGTGGTCGATTTTGTGAGCGTTGTATTGGAGTTGTTATGTGCATTAAACTCGTCTCCACATATTCCATATGATTTGACTATCCTGTGAGTTGAGTGCTTCTTAAACTCTGTTGACTGCTCTGCGTGGTGTCTCATCATTATGCCTTAAATCCTGGTATATGCACACATTAAAGTTTACATAGTATTGAAGTGCTGGCATATAAGTCTCTCCATATTACATTGAATTGGTATTTTCTTATAGAAGGTTATCAAGGATAGTTCTTATCAACAGATAGTTATTTTCTAAATGTCCAAAATTGAAAATTTATTAGAGTTATTGAGAAATCTAATCACATATACTGCTGAAAGCATAATTAACATCAACAAAGACACTCTTTTCGATGTCAGAATCTGTCTAAAAAATGTACAAGAAAAGATATAATTTTGCAGCTTGAATCAGAAATACAACGAGATGAGCTTCAACAGAATAATAGTCATTCTCAACTATTTTCTGTTTAGAACAATCCTGTGTTCAACATTGAGACAAATTCTCATCAGTAACAAGAAACTATTCAGGTCATTGAGCCCAGTGCAAGAGCATATTTGCATGCAGAAGCAAATATCGAGCTTGCACTTCCCAAGCCCATCATTAGACCTTGGGAAGAGATTGTTCATAACAAGCACAAAATAGGTCTTGGATGTGACAAGGATTTGTCCTTTCATATTCCGGACTACTCCAATACCATCAAATTTTAGAGTGTCAGATTTCTTTATGATAGTTCAACTTCAGCTGTTCCAGATCTTGCTTCGCTTCCACAGTAGCAACAACAAATTGTAAAATGCCAACACTGTGATCATGTTGGCCATATGAAATATCACTGTTTCGATCTTCACCCATGCAAGCACTGTGGTCGGCACACCCATTCTTCACACAGATGCTTTAGAAACAAGCCTCCTGCAAGAACAAAGATTCATCTTGGATGGATCGCTTCTTGGCAATGGGCATCAACAACCAAGAAGATGTTTAAGTCACATGTTAGAACTTGTTCCAGAATATTGAAAAAAATTTCAGTTGAGTTTACGCCATCATGTCACCTTGTACTTGACAGGGGGAAAATGGTGGTCATCTACAAGCATCAAAGCCACATCAAGTGAGCTTGAGCCACAACCTGTCATTCCAGATTTAGAGTTGTAGACAGAGGCACAGTAGTTCAAGCAAGCCTGAGCCACAACCTGTCATTCCAGATTCAGAGTTATAAACAGAGACACGACAGTTCAAGTGAGCCTGAGCCACAACCTATCATTCCAGATTCAGAGTTGTAGCCAGAGACACAACAATTCAAGCGAGCCTGAGCCACAACCTGTCATTCCAGATTCAGAGTTGTAGCCAGAGACACAACAGTTCAAGTGAGCCTGAGCCACAATCTCTCATTCCAGATTCAGAGTTGTAGCCAGAGACACATATGCCCATGAGCATGCCTTTGGTTGATGGACAACCTTAAACCATATATTCGAGGTTGATATTATTCCTCTTCAAATAATTCGGGACACTTCCTCTAGCAGAATACTTCAACTTCTTGCCAGCTTTGGTAGAGTTCCGGGAAATGCATTAAGAATTCCAATGTTGATGGTTATCCTTATACCATCATAGGTTGTAGACCTCTCTTCCTCTAGGTTGAAGGTCTCCCTCTTCAAATATGAGGGACACTTCCTCTAGCAGAAGCCCTCAACTTCTTGCCAGATTTGGAAGAGTTCTGGGAACTGCACTAAGCGTTCCAGTGTTGGTGGTCATCCTTAAACCACTTCTTTATGCCAAAATTTTAGTGAGCTGATTCAGCCTAAGTGCTGCCATACACTTTGCATATTTGTATTACAACTCTCTTCTTGGACTCACACATACCCCTTCAGATTAAGGGGGGGAATGTTGGACACCTAATCCTCAACAGGTAGGTGTGGAAGGCGAATGGACAAAAGGAGTCCAAGAGACCACTTGGAAGATGAATCCAAGGGTCACCTAATGTACTATAAAAGCACATCTATGGCTAATAGTAAAGAAATCTCATGCTTATCCTATCTTTCTCCTTGTGTGTTCCCCATTTACCATACATGTTTTACAAATCCCAACTTGGATAATCAATGCAAACTGGTGAGGGAGACGTAGAACAAAATTTTCCAAATTGAAAGTGATAAGGCTGGAATCGGCGGGGTCAACCCCTCCGATAGCGGATAGCAAAGCCTTCTGTTATGATAGATAGCTCTGAAGTACTTCCAATGCAGACATAGCGGACGACACTTGAGCCAAATCCTCAACAATACTATAATGCTGAGTGCCATGAGCGTTGGGGTTATAGGAAAACTTATGGAGTACACCTTTGGAAGGTGGCCATACAATGGGCTCAGGACTGGGCCTTTCGATGTGAAGAGGGCTAGAAGCAGGCGGGGGAGGAGGACCATGAACGAACTCTTTCCCTACTGCCTGACGCGGTTCGGTATAATATTTTGATCTAGTAGAAATAGATATGGACGTAGAACCATTCATCATGAAAAGTTGAGAGACAAAAGGGGCAGAGGACTGAGGTTGCTCCACCATTTGAGTTTTCTTTGATGGGAGTGGTTCTTTAAGAACAACTAGAGTGCCTTGAGTGCCTTTGGGCAGTTAAC
The DNA here is from genome assembly GCA_034641835.2 of Pinus albicaulis. Taxonomy (NCBI): domain Eukaryota; kingdom Viridiplantae; phylum Streptophyta; class Pinopsida; order Pinales; family Pinaceae; genus Pinus; species Pinus albicaulis. Next base: position 914,897,042 of record CM076578.1, on the reverse strand, counting down.
TCACCTCGGCCGGTCAAGGACAGTCCTTGGTGTAATTCTGATTGTCACAAATCAAAAAAGGATACTTCGGTTTACGTTTCGAACCATCATCAGGAATAGGTTTCGAAGAATCCTGTTTCAGGGTATTGGCTTTGGCCTTGCCTTTACCCTTTTTATTACCTATGGAAGCCTTATCCACTGGGGTGGACTGGATGGCATTCACTTCTGCGGTCTTACCAGTATTAGGAGGTGGATTAGAAGTATTATCAGTTGAAGAAGTATATTATTGCTTCGCAGGATTTGGAGAAGACTTACGAGAAGTCTGAGACACAGAACCAATGATACCATCGACGGATGGTGTCGCCGGTGCTTTCTTAGTCCCATGTCGCGGAGCATCGGGAAAGAGTTCATACATCATGCCGAATTGAGAGTACACGAGATCGAGGTACTGGGCATGAGAGATGGCTTGTTCTTCAGTAACACATACCCCCATAGCGATGTCCTTAGCAATCAAACCAAAAAAAGAGGTAGTGAACCAATCAGTCAGAAGTTGATTAGGAAACTCAATCTTGATCAAACGACGACGCTGCCTCCATTCATGAATATGATTGAATATATGAGTAGCCTAATCCCGTTTCAACAATGTTAGGAGGTGCGTCCTAGTCTCATAACGAACTGGTAGCTCAAAGTGTGTGAGAAATGCAATGGCAAGAGAGTTGAAATCTTGAAAGATGTTGTGAGAGAGTTAAATGTACCACTTTGCAGTGGCACCAGTGAGAGTCCTTTGGAAAAGACGTAGTTGAATTGAATCATTAACCCAAGAATTAGAGGAGCACCAAAGATGGTATGTCATAACATGCGCTTGGGGGTCTTCTTCAGAATTTCCTTTAAATTTGGGATAATCGCCTAGGATCTTAGTAGGAACTGGAGGCCAATATAGATTATGAAGGATAGATTCATTCATCAAATTTGACACATCAGGTAGTTCCAGCGTAGAAAGAAAGGGCAATTGCGGATTGAAAGGCATTATAGGTCTTTAATAGAGACCAGTATTGGGATTCCAACTAGGGTAGGAGAAATTTTGACCTCATATGTTCTGTCCCGGAGGATTTTGTCCATAAGGGTTATAATTCTAATAATTCTGCCCATACACCGGTTGAGGACCAGGATATTGATTCTGAGTGAAACACTGAGGTCCTGTTTGAGCAACATAAGGATTTTGTTGCGGAATGTAAGCAGTGCCTTGGGGTGGACCTTGTATCATCAAAGATTGACCTTGAGGAATAAAATGTGGGTCTTGAGGTTGCACGGGCTGCCCCTGTGGTGCAGGTTGAACCAGATGGCGAGGTTGAACAGGTTATCCCTTAGGTGCAAGTTGGCCTGGATGTTGAGATCCACTAGGTTGTCCCTGAGGTATAGGTTGGCTTGATGGTTGAGATGAGCCAGGTTTTCCCTGAGGACCATGTTGGCCCGGCTGAGTAGTAGAGGGTTGAAATTGTTGTATAAAAGTTGGGCCTCGTTGAATGTAAGGCTAGTTCTGTTGCACAAAATGTTGTCCCTGAGATGGATAGGTTTGCCCCTGGGGAACATAAGACGCTCCCTGTTGAACATGAGGTTGACCAGCAGGACCATAGGGTTGTCCCTGTTGGACCAAAGGTTGTCCCTAAAAGGGTTGTCCTTGTGGACCATAGGGTTGTCCCTGTAGGTTTGTAAAATGGTTGGGGTAAACCAGAATTTGAGGCGTTTGAAAATACAATGGACCTTGCAGGAGAGGCCCGTAATGATAGATGTGATTTCGGTGCTCATCGTAGTAATGTGGAGGATTGATGGGAGCTTGAACCTGCTGAGAACCCTGAGGGAAATAATTTTGTTGCTGAATGGCCAGCATATACTGGTCATATGTCAAACCTCCAGGAATAGGATTAGAGGAGATAGGTGCACTACCAGTAGGTTGATGGACTCCCGATACGTGAGGCTGTGATCCACTCATGCCGGGTCCAACAGGTATCACTGAAGTTATAGGAAGTGTCCCACTATCAGTAGAAGATGGAGGTAATTATGGAACCACACTAACAGATGGTGTAGATGAAGCCACACAAACAATGGGTTGGTTTGGGACAGATGTGACAACCGTCGTTGTGATAGGAGTTGAAGGGGATGGACCTGATACAAATGACCCCTCTGAGGGGGCAATCGTACCATACCATATCAGATTATGATACAAAGATGTAGCACCAGAAATGATCTAACTCAACGAACGATAACCAATTGGGAGAGATAAAGGTTGTGAGGAAGGTTGACCCAAGACATAAGGAAAATTCTCCGGAGGGGACTTATATTCTCCTGTAGAAACATAAGTCTCTTCACTACTAATAGGACTCGTGGCATCCATGTCGAATGAAGACATGCTGTCGGTGAAAAGGCAATGAGCAGTGGCAAGTAAAGCACGAGTTAATGGTGATTTAGGTGTTTGCGAGGGTAAAGGGGGATCTTCCCTAAAAGAGGCCCAAATGTTTGGAGGTTTCCAATTGATATCAAATGGTTCCTCAGGAGGAAATCGTGTAGCAAGAGGCTGCATACTTGGAATAATAGAACGACAGTAACCTAGAGTACTAGCAGATTGAGATGTATTCGAAGAAAATTCAAGAGGAGATTCTTCATTGTGAGGTAATGAAGGGGACGACGAAAATAGTGGTTCTGCCACTGTGACTTTGCCTCAAAAACAAGAGAAAAAATAGATAATCGATTCGAGGCTTCATGACCAACCAATAAGGAATTACTTATGAACAAGCCAAGAAAATAAATTTAATGGGCATGTGATCGTAGGTAATTAATTTTATGACACTGAAAAAAAAATCTGCCTTTTCATATTTTAAGAGTCAAGAAAAGGGAAAAAGGTGAATCTAGTCACTTTCAGTTTGAACGAGCTTGAAAGGACAAGTGCTCGATGATATTTTCAAATTTTAGAGAGTCATGGAAAGATCAAAATGACTACTTAGGAAATATAAGCAAGAGGGTATACCAAGCTCCCGTGAACTGCAATATACAAGTTCATGATCAAATGAAAGAGAAATGACTAAGGACTTAACGTACGTGCAGATAGTCTCCCTGAATGCTTTGTTCGGTGTATCACGATTACAGGGTGGCAGACTCAACTTCCTATGGATAAAGGACTGCAACCTATGAGGGTCTCCCTTTATATACTCGATGGTACGAGGAGTACAAGTCCGTCCTAGTGTTGTCTAATTCCAGATGATGAATGACAACTACTAGGCTTAACGACACCAGAACATGTCACTAGCCTAAACCTCTAAATGTGAGCATTAAGTTTCAATGCTTCCTTAGGTTGATTGAATTCATTTTAAAGTTTATCTTGAAATTATGTTTCAGTTTCAAGGCCTTACCGAATGTAATCTCAAATCTCTAATGCACAAATACATGAGAAAGAATATCATTCCAATTCGATGAACAACTAGCTTAAAGAGGGATATAAGTTCACAAAGAAGTATCAAGCAATCGAATGCAAGAAGAAAATTTTCCTAATGATCCTAACTCAACCAATGTAGAAAACGAAAGGATTTTATCTTGTTGTTCACTTTTTAATGAGAAAGCTACTAATGCAAAAGAATGCTTTTCATTTTCAAATAGAGAGAAAGAATGTAATATTTGTTCTTTTATATGAATGCGAAGCAATGATGCACTCTTACACTAAAAGGACAAAATGAATACTAGTTTCGAGCGACTCGAAGGAAATGATCAAAAAATAAAGAGACCAATCCAACAAAAATGTAAAACACACTCAAAACAGACATGCATCCCTTCACGCAGAAAGAGGACTTTCAAATCAACTCGGTGAGCAATGTAATCTATGCTTAGGGTGACAGATGGAAGGTCGAACGGATACGAGGATGACCGTTCAATAAATCAACAACACATAGAATCCAGAGAAAGGACCAAATAATCAATCCACAAGATGAAAAGGAAAGAGACAATACCGACTCATACACAACTCAGAAACTCAGTGAACATGTGGCCGAACAAGCAATGGAGGACACCCAGAAACCCTAGGATGACAAGCCACACAAGTCAAATGAGAGACAAATCACTAAAGAGAATGAGACAGGGGAGTCAAAAACAATCCAAGTGAACTGATTCAGAAAATAAAAACCAATACAGAGGGTAATATGCACTGGAAAACTCAGGTAAGAGGCCTAAATCCCAACCTACAGGATTCGACGCGATTGTTCAGCTATAATCCGCTTTGAATAGGGGAAAGCGCACCTGTAAAACAGGTAACCCGCGCCAATCGGTGTGAATGTTAAGGAAACAACAACGTCGAGCTAGAAAACCAAGGAAAGGAGAAAAATAAACTGAGGAAAAGCCAAAATTATCACTCTGAGAATAGGTGTTATGGCTGGAAATAGTTAGACAAGAAAAACAAAGCAGAAAAGTGGCAATACGATCGAAGTCGGATAGACAAGAAAAATACTAGACGAACAATGAGAGATGACAAACACACTGATCCCCAGTATGGTCGCCAAATTGTTGTGCAGGAAAATCCCCTCTGCGGACAGAGGCGATCCCTCTAGCCCTAGGGTGGGTCTAGCAATAAGGAAACATGCTGGAATTTTGGACTCCTAGCTTATAAATGAATGACGAACTGGGATAGATACCCTACCTCAGTCCAATGCTTTTGTCGTGACTTGTAGCAGCGATCCTCTGATTTTTTTCTTCACACGTCATGGTCTGTCAGTGATGATGTCTCCGCACCTACACAAAGATCAAGTGAACGATGTCAGCATACGAGAATATACCTTCATTTATAGCTATTCAATTGGTCAAGGAGAATCAAACATTTTGCATATGATTGAACACAAAATTGGAACAAAAAAACCAATCATGTATTAATTATAGAGAAAAGAAGTTTAGAAACTTAATGCCTTGCATTTAAAGCCTCCTTCGATGGGTTCAGTCGAGTGCATCTCAAGCATTCGTTCAGGATCAGATTCGATGAGGCAATGGGCCTAAAATCTCTCCCAACAATGGATTCCTCTCTGTCTTATTCTACACACCAGCTATAGTAATGACTGTTCAGCTAGCTGAATCCATGTGAGGAGGAAGAATTTATAGGAGAGGAGGAGGTGGTTTATGATACCACATAAGGTGGAGAGGAGGTCTATCCCTTTGGGGAGTTGCACAGTTGTAGGAACAAATGGGCCAAAGGGAGAAAGTCAACATTATTTAGTCGAACAAACCATGATGACTTTGCTTATGAAGTTGTTAAGCATGGAAACTTCGTTTCTATTTTAAAAAACTTTCCAAAAACAGCTCGGCACGGGTGCCCTTATGAGACAGAGCGCCAAAGGGCATGGGGCCCATTTTAAATTTCTCCATGGGCACGAGACCATAATTTTCTACCAGCACAAACCAAAAATCACATGTTTTTGGATGTCTGCTTGAGGAATGAGTAAAAGAGAAGATGTTCTTGACATGCCAAAGGATGCAATGATACTCATGGAAAAGTATGACAGTACACAAAAGTCACTGAGATGGTCCTCCAATGTTCAGGATGGGGATTGCAAGGACAGTGAAAAAATAATATTGTACAACCTTGCAACAAGAAGAGTTGAGGAGAGATCTCAAAATCCATATTGAGGATGGTAGGAGTTGTTCGAAAGTCAAGAAGGAGGAGGAGGAAAACACAACCCTTCAATCAAAGGGGAAACAACGGTAGAAGAAGAAATATCTGTCCAATATCAAGTGCTTCAGGTGTGGGGAAATGGGACATTATGCTACACAATGTCCTCTTAAGAAAAAAGACAAGGAGGAGAAGCAAGATCCTCAATCCGGAGCTGCCAAGATTGAGGCAGTAGTTGATTGTGCTATGTTAGCTCATATTTCGAAAGGAGGGAAGTGGGCTGACTTGGAGTTGTAGATCCAGAATATACAAGAGGCAGGATCCTTGAGTATTTCCGAAGTCTTGGATCACATATGAGCTAAGGGAGCCTTAAGATAGTAGCAAGATGGACAGTTGCAACGGAATATGAAGAGACAATGCAGTGGCTAGCAATACTAGAGCCTGATCATCACTAAGAGGGAGCAACAACAACAATAGTTGAGCAGCAACAACGCAATGCTCATTGGGGAAGTGCGGTGCAATGCAGTTCTCACGCAGTACAGAGTAGCAACAATGCAACATATTTAGAGAGCTAGTGCATAAGTTAGCAACATGCCATCTTATTATCCAAGATGCAGTTTTACTTGTCCAATTTCAGATATTTTTCTATTTCAATTAGCAACAATGCAACAACAACAGTAGTTGAGAAACAACAACAACAATGGAGTAGCAGCAACATAGTGCACAGAGGTGTAGAGCAGTGCTCACATAGTGCAACAACATGGTTGCATAATTCAGAGGGAGTTGCAATACAGTAGTGGTTGGCAGCAACTTGTAGAGTTGACAACAGTACAGAGTTGTATTGCTAGAGCACTTTCCTCGCTAAGAGGGAGTGTTGATTTATGGTAGCATCAGATGTGCTCTAGCCTTGTAATTTTGTATATAGGCTAAGACACATGTATTCCATAATACCCAGAAATGATTTTGGAAAATTCCACTTAGAGAAGGTTTAATTAAATTAATTAATCATTTTTTAATGTTTTCCTCAGTCTAAACTTAGGGAAACTGATTAATTAAAGGGTATTAATTAAACTAAGTATGAATCTTCTAGATAAAGTCATGGATCAACTCTCGGTTAATCTTAGCCATTGATTATGTTTTAATCTTGGCCGTTGAAGGGTCAACGAAATATTATAATAAGGAGGGCGAGAGGCCTATGGAAAACACATTTAGCATTTGGCATTTTCGAGCTTGTGAGAGAGACACAACTTTTTGATCAAGATCGAATCACTAGGGAAAGGTTTGCTAAGTGATTTTGATTTAGTGATCAGTTCTAGAGACGAACATATGCAATAATTGTTCAGGAGGACAAGGAGCACATTTCAGAGAGAGGCAACAATGTCGCAGTAGAGGCAACGCAGTCATCTGGAGGGGTGATGTAGTTCCTGAAGGGAATCACATAGAAGTGACAAAGTGCCTTCTAGATTCATTCTGGAGATAGTTGGAAGCTGGGGTTTCTGATCCAGGAGTGCCAAAACTCAGTTTCAGATCAGCTTGATCACTTGCAAAGGATAGGTGACATAGTTCTTCAGTTTTCCCATGCAGGCTTATGTAGTAGCAACATATGCATCACGTAGAGGTAGAGAGGGGATTCACTAGTGCTGTACCAAATCAGCCAGGGACTAGCATAGTGAGGTATATCTCACATTTCTTTTGTTGCCGATATTTTATCTGAAGGGTGCACTGGATATTGGCACCCTAGTTGTACTCAAGATTCTACTGCTTAATAATACAAAACCCTCAGATCTGCTGCAGTGATTTTCCCAAGTTGGGTTTTTCCGCGGACTTAGTCCAAAAATAGATGTGTCAAATGTGGATGTTTTTTTTTTCTTTTTTTTCTTTTTTTTTCAACTCTTAGATTTATTTCGCAACATTATTTGTGTACACTTATTCAGTAATTACTTCGGTATTTCAGTGTAATGAAATAATTATGAAAAATAATAGGAGAAGTAGTTTAGATTTGTTGCAGTAGGAATCCAGATTTAGGATTTTTCACATCGTGGATGAGCAGAGAGCAAGATACAGTTGCTTTGCTAGTGTTGAAGCTGAATATAGTGCAGTCTATGAAGTGAGCAAAGAAGTTTTCAGGTTGAGGAAGTTGTTGTGCGACTTATTCGAAGGACCGATGGACCCTACAGTGATAGATTGTGATAACACTAGTTGTATAATATTGTTTGAAGACCCAGTGTTTCATGGAAAGACAAAGCATGTAAACAATAATTATCACTACATTCAGAAGCTAGTACAAGATGGTGTGTTGCAGCTGCAACATATCTCCACTGATGAGAAAGTAGCTAACATATTGACAAAATATCTTCCTAATAAGAAGATTTCATATTTGAGATACATGCTGGGTTTGATTGATATATCCTCCCAGGTTGAGAGGGAGATATAGGCACATAATGATTGTGTTCACTTGGGAAGACATAATGGAGGATTGGGTAAGCATCTGATATTTGATACTCTTTGAGGATGAAGTAGGGAATCCAAGATAAGAGTAGTCTAGGACCAATATTCTTTGAGGACTATATATCCAAGATAAGAATAGTCCAAGGAAGGACATACTTTGTGAACATCCATGTGGGGTATGTTCCTTGAGAGAAAATGATGACGGTGTCTATAAAACATTGGTCTCGCTAGCATTGTGCTCTGATCTTGTGGAGAGATAGAGTTTTTAGTCAAGGCCTTGCTATGTGACAATTTTTATTGTTATGATGCTAAACAAATGGGTTACCAGTTTGACTCGTCTTATGAGACCTCTTCAGATTGAGAATGTCCATGTACCATTTATGAATACCTCCCTAGTTAAGAGGGAGTATTGAAATGTGTAACTAGGTTCAGTCTTCATAAATATGAAAATTAATTTTGATTGTTGTATATTGTAAAATGAAAGAAAAAATATTATTATTTTGTAGCATGGGTTTCATGCTCAAGGTATTTTATTTTAGAAGTCAAGCACCCATTGAGTTCTTATAGGATTTGTCTTAGGTCAAGGAGTCAAAAGAGTCATTGTCATATGTTGAAGACCCATTTGGGCACATTGTAGCTTGTAAAGAAAATTCTTTTTGTCTTTAAAAATGTCAAAACACCCTTCAAGACCAAGCTGACCTATTTTGAGGAGCCACATCCACCTTTAGAAGGTTATATAAAGGAGGGAACTTAACCTCCTTGGAAGACATTCATTCACTCACTCATCCAAGTGAAGAAGAATAAAAAGAAGACAATGAAGAAGGAAGAGGACATACAAGACTCGTTTCAGGGTTATTTCTCTCTCACACATGCAAATGAAGGCTAGGGTTTGTGTTGTTGGACTATGGTTTTTCTTCTGCAAGTTCAATCTTGAAGAAATAGGAGAAAGAAGATCACTGGAAGATCACATTAGGTCATCCTAAAGCACTAAATAAGGAGAAAGCCAAGAAAAGGCCTGAATAAGCCTTGGGAGGCCAGAATAAGATCACACGTGTGGAAACTGTTGTTTCTGGGAGGGCAAAAAATTGCAGACGTGCAGTAGAGGCTGAAATTCTAAAGCTAGGAGTCAAAGTTGTATTTTTGGAAGAGATTTGACTTGGTTTAACTTGGAAAAAGGAATAAAATCATCCAGAAGGGTTGGAATTGGTATTGGAGGGTATTGGCCTTGGTATAAAGGTCTTATAATTCACAAATTGAAGAATTTAGAAGAAGAGACGAGTTTTGAAGGTTTTCCTCTCAAGTAGATAGGTTTTGGCCTTGGCTTGTAGCCTACATTTTGTGTTATTGTGTATTGTTTTTCTTCTTGTTTTGATACTTTTTTGATGATATACAAACATAATATTAAGTAAAGAAGCTAATAAGTAAGAAAAAGGAAAAAGAGATCACAAGCAATTATCAAGAAAACAGAAATCATTCTAACTATTGCCCTATAGATTTCTCAACAGAAATTGCGCCACCAACATAGTATATGAATTTACAGGGTAAGTTCCTTGGAGAAAACACCAAAGGTCACCGCTCACAAACATATCACAGATCAATACACTAGTATTTGACATGGTTAAAAACCTCAAAGAGGGAAACAGTCCACGACCTGAGCCAACGCAACCACTTCAGGAGATTTATTAATATAAAGAAAGAAAATTTACATAAGCTTCTATCATAAACGATCACCTAACAAATGACCCTCCATGCTCTTTAAATAGAGATCATGGAGGACCAATCCGATGTTAAGTCATGAATCAAGTGTTGATAATACCGAGGAGAGAATGAACCGTCATATTACTACATATCGTGACCGTTATATTAATAAGTTACAAAAGTACATACTAAAGAAACAGACTTAACATAACTTTACACTAGACCAAGTTATACTTAAATATTTCCTATGTGTCAAAATATCCTAACATCCCCCCTTAAGAACAACTTAGGATAGGACTGAAGGATTTACAAAGGTGACACAATAGGAGAAGGCAAAAGGCATTAGAGCCTATCCCCCGTTAGTGATAACTTTCTTGAAATCTAAGCATAGATAGAAGTTTGGTAAACTTCACTTTTGTGAGAGCCTTTGTAAAGATATAAACAACTTGATCATCTGTTGAAAAATATTGCAATGCAAGAACACGATCATGAATGAGATTTCTGATGAAGTGAATGTGTAGCTCATTGTGTTTCATGCGCTAATGCTAAATTGGATCTTTGCATAGCTGAATGGCACTATGATTATCACACCAAAGTATAGTTGGATGCTGCTAATGAAGACCAAATTCAGACAGGATCCATCAAAGCCACACGGCTTCCTTGCTGGTTTTAACAACACCACGATACTCTTCTTCTACTGAAGAAATAGAGATGGCACTTTTTTTCTTACAAGACTATGTAATAGGTCCTAGACCAAGAGTGAATACATAACTTGCAGTAGAATTTTGATCATCAGGGTGATTAACCCAATCAGAATCAGTGAAACCAACCAACAATGGAGATGCTCTTGCATTGTAATGAATCCCGAATTGAACTATACCTCGAACATATCGAAGTATTATTTTGGATGCTTTCCAGTGATTTTCATGAGGTTGGTGCATAAACTGAGCAACAAGACCAACAACAAAGGAAAGGTCAGGACGGGTATGGGTTAGATACAAAATTTTACCAACAGGTTGACGATATAAGGTAGCATCAACTTTAGGGGAAGTACAAGTGAATGAAAGCTTGACTCCAGACTGAAAGGGAGAAGGGGATCAATTACAATCTTCCATGTGAAATTAGCGTAGAATACCACAGGCATAATTGGACTGAGAAAGGGTAATACCTTCTTTGGATTGCAAGACTTGAAGATCAAGGAAATAATGCAAGTGTCCTAAGTCTGTCATTTAAAACTTCTTTTTGAGGCTATACTTCACATGATTTATATGGTTGGGATAACTACCAGTAAGGATAAGATCACAAACATAAAGAACAAGGATGATTAAGGACTTAACCACTTTCTTGGTGTAGACAGTGTTTTCAGAATGACATCTAGAAAAGCCATTATCTAAGAGAAAGCTATCCATTTTGGCATAACAAGTCCGAGGGGATTGTTTGAGACCAACAAGGCTAGAGTATTTTTAGATAAAGCTAAGGGGTTGTTTCATGTATATTTCTTCATGCAAGTCCCCATGTAAGAAGGTGGATTTAACATCAATCTAATGGAATTCTAATTTAAAAGAGGCAACAAGGGAAAGAACAAGGTGGATAGAATTCATTTTGGCAACAAGGGAGAAGGTTTCAATATAGTTGATGCCTTCAACTTGTGAAAATACTTTAGCAAAAAGACGAGCTTTATGTTTATCCAATTTTCCATCTGGTCCAAACTTTGTTCTGTAAACCCATTTTCATCTGACATGTTTTCTTCCCTTTGGAGGAGGAACAAGATCCCAAGTATCATTTTCCAATAAGGAACGATATTCTTCATTCATAGCTGCATCCTAATCTGGATGACCTGAAAATTCTTCAAAAGTATTTGGATCATGATTTTTTGGAACTTGAGCCAATAAGGAAGGCTCTATTGAACTGAGAACATGTACGACGTTGATCTGCAGGGTCACCTACAAGAGAACCTGCTACATCTCGAGTAGAGCAAACCCATTTTGGAAGTTGTGGAGCTAGAGGAAGATCTTAAGGAGGTGGAGGAGGATTTTCATCCTCGTTTTCATCATCCGAAGTAGAAGGAATGTTATCAGAAGTAGAAGAGATAGAGAGAGGTGGCACATATGTCGAATCAGGCTTGCAGGCCAAAGGTGGCACATATGTCGAATCAGGATCACAGGCCAAAGGTGTCACACTCTCCGAACTAGGATTGCAGGTCGATATATGTTCATCAAATTTTACATCTCTTCTAATGATTACATTTTTGGATTTGGGTTGAAGAAGTCTACATCCTTTGACATCTTTAGAATATCCAACCAAAATACATTTTTCACTCTTAGGTTCTCAGGCTTTATGTTTCTCATCTTGAATATGGGCCCAATATTCACTTCCAAAAACATGAAAGTGACTTACATATGGTTTGATTGAGCTCCAAGATTCTTCTGGAGTGATATTCCTTAGAATCTTAGTAGGAGTGCGATTTACTATATAATTTTCACAGTTAATTTCTTTTGCCCAAAAATTAAGACTAAGTCCTTTCGATTGAAGCATACAATTACCCATTTCTTTTAGAGTGTGATTCTTCCTTTAAATTAGACCATTTTTTGTGGAGTATACATAATAATATGTTGCAATTGAATGCCATGCTTAGTGTAAAAATTGATAAATTTTTTGTTAACATATTTTCCTCCATTTTTAGATCTTAACTTAAGAATTTGATGTCCAGATTGTTTCTCAACAAAGGCCTTAAAGGCCAAGAACATGTTAAAAACTTCACTCTTGAGTTTTAAGAAGTATACCCAAGTGCGTCTGGAAAAATCATTAATGAAAGTTAAGAAGTATTTGTATCCAGAGAAAGAAACAATTGGAAGTGGGCCACATAAATCATTGTGCACAAGTTGCAAAGGGGCTAAAACATGTCGAGAGGCACATTTTTCAAAACTATCTCGATGATTTTTTTCGAGTACACAATCGGAACAAACACCATCTCGACAAGATACCATAGGAAGACCTGTCACCTTATTTTATTTACAAAGTTTGAAGAGAGCGATAGTTTAAGTGACCAAATCACTCATGCCAAAGTTTTCTCACTTCATCATTATGAGCAACAAAAATGGAGGGAAGACATGATGACCCAAATTTGTCAAACTTATACAACCTTGTGGAATAATCCACAATTCCAGTAGCTAAAATATGTCTAGGATATCTTAGGTCCTTAATTAAAACATCATGAGGTGATAATTCTACGGTTTTCCCTTCACCTGAAGGAGTTATATGATAAACATATAGAAGATTGTAGGACAAGGTAGGAACACATAATACATCAATAAACTGACCATTATCTAGATGAATGGTTCCAGACCCTACAACACTAAGAGATCTATCATGACCAACATAATAATTTTTGGTAACACAATCATTTAAAGAAGAAAACATGGCTTTACTTTTGGCCATGTGGCAAGAGGCTCTAGAATCAATGATCCACTCATGAGAATGAGAAGAAGAAGATACATTCAATGCATAACCATATCTTGATGCTTGAAACCACATGCAGAAAGTACCATTCTCTAAGATGAAGTTGAAGAGTTCTCCAAATGGATGTTTTGCTTCTTCATTGTTGCTTCCAAAGCTTCCATTTTCTTAAAACATTTTGAATCTACGTGGTCATCACGATTACAAAAGTTGAAATGTATATCTGTCTTTTTCCCTTTGTTTTTATTTTCCTTATCAGTTTTTATTTTTTTTCTTCTTCAGTTTGTGGCTGAGATTGCTTAAGACCCTTGTTTGGTTTAGGACCATTGTTTTTAGGATGCTACTTCTTAGGATTCTTTGGATTTGGTTGTTGTTGGGCTGCTAAGGATCTATTAGAAGAGTTTTCAGTATTAATGAGACCAAGGTGTAACAGGTTTTTTTGTTCTCTTATCAAAGAATCACAAAGGGCATCAAAAGATGGGGAATTGTAGGGTGTTCCTTGAGAAATGAGGGATTATCTAGTGGAATGGAAGGTGGAAACAAATACAGAGTATGCAGGGCCAAAATTAGTAAGAATGGAATAGATAAGACTACCATATTCCTTTTTGATCTTACAACATTCTAGGAGGAGTATAAGGGTCTTGAATTTGGACAAAAAATCTTCAATAGAGGAGAAATTATTGGGGTCCAAAGTAAGCAACTCATTTTCAAGTTGGTGGACTCTTATTTTATTTTGAATGCCAAAAGTAGAAAAGAGTATTTAGCTTTTTCATAGCTTCATTAGGGGAGTCAATTTCTTGGATATGAAACCTAAGATCTTAAGCAATGGACATTCATATCAACCTTCGTGCTTGATCTTGTTTATTTTCCCATTTAGTATTTTTATGTTTATCAGTAGGTTTAGATTCTAGACCTGAGGCTACTCTATAAATCCCTTTACTTCTAAGTAAGTCTACCATGTAGCATATCCATTGGAAATAATTGGAACTGTTGAGAATAACTAGACATGCGCTTTCCATTTTTAAAAACTGAAGTTGTAAAGGTTGAAACTAACTACTCCAATGGAAAGATCTCAAAAAATTAAGCCGGTTAAAAAAAACAGCTCTGAAAACGACTTCCGGATGAAGAAGTTATGCCTTTTTGAAGAAATGTTGAAGTAGATGCCAAGTAATCACGTGATATATTGAAAGTTGATGATGAAGTTGTACTTAAAAAAAAATCCCCCCCCCCCCCCACTTTTCCAAACTTAATATGATAAGCTCACTTAAAAAAAAAATACTACTTTATGTGACCCACTTTTATAAATAAGTGCGAGTCACTTTCACAATGTTACTTTATGAACTAATGACCAAGTAGAATCTAACTTAAATAAAACATAAAGTGACTTTAGATTGCAAGTGGCTCACTTTTTATAAAGGGTGATAAACACTACATAAAGTAACTTTAAAACATAAGTTACATGTGTTTTTTGAAAAAAACTTGATATTTTTTTTGGAAAAAATAACTTGACAAAAGGCTTTTTAGAAAAAGTAACTTTACAAAAAGTTTTTAGAAAAAATAACTTGAGAAAGAGACTTGAACTCAATACCTATATTCTCATAAAGTAACTGTAGATCGAGTGAACTAGTAAAAATATTTAGTAATTGGTGGAAAGGAGGAAGGGCCTTTTTTTTTTTTTTTTTTTTTTTTTTTATATTTAAATCCGGAAAAAACAACCACGCAACCAGCAAAAAGGAAAAATACAACCCTTCTGGCTCGCTGTTAGATTTCCGATTAATTCGCCCATCAACTATATATTTTTCTCGCTATTTCTGATTTCTCGAGATCACACAAAGTCACGGGGAAAGAGCATACGTAGGAGAAAAATTTCGTCTTTATGTTTCTGGTTTTCCATATCGCACACAACGTAGAGAAAATGGCATACACAGAGAAGAGTGCATAGATCCGGTAATAAAAAAAATGACTATAAACCAAAATAAACATGATGCAGGGAAACCCTGCAAAACCCAGAACCTCTCCAATACTATGCATATAAAAATGCATCTCAATAACTGCCCAAATAAAAACTCCAAGTCTGGAAATTCACACACTATCATTCACGGAAGCTCCTTAATCATATGGTTCAAAACCACAAACTCAACAATCAACTTTTCATGTGATTAAACCCAAACTTCAAATAGCATTAGAACCCATCTCACAAATTTCATACCAAATGTCAATATGAATGATTGACATTAACTATATCGACCTTGGTTCTATTATATATGCGCCTTATTAAAACTCAACCGACTTTGACATTATTTAATCCACCCACCTATACATATCTCAAGGCTTCTCTTATGAATCATATGGCTCACACCATTCAACGAATATACACGGATACTTGGAATTGTCTCAAGTTTGATCTTGGTTAACCATGAACCAACATTCCAAAGCAATGTATAAACACTACTTTGACCCTAAGATATTCACATACCTCTTCATTACAACACCTCTGCATTCGATTCAAACTCCTCGGTGCTACAATTCATTACTCGAACCCAAGGTTCCAAATATATATATGCGCCTTTTACCATTTGCTTACCAAGCTGGATCAACACATCAACGCATGCATTCCTTCAACGCTGCTGTATTCGATTTAAATCCTCGAATATTCAATATAGCACAATCAGATCTTGTGTAGCCTACGCACGCACGATGGTTTAATTCTAACATATCCTGTTCTGTTTTGCACCAGAACTATCAACTTCTTGAAGCTAGATTCTACACATCATCGATTTGCCATCGCACCATCAAATTTATGAACCAATTCAATTGAATTCAAAATAGGGAATAGACCTTGAATGCTTGTGGAATTTAGAACAAAGTTTTAACAATGTTTTCAATAAACAAACCGGCGGTGTAGCTGCACAAAACTGCTTATCAAAAACGTTTCTCCAATTGACTGCTTACACCCTGCACCCTCAATTCATGCCAAAAAAACGTTTAATATACATATATCAGTATGATAAACAGGTACTTACCCATCTGAACACTACGTTCCAAAACGCAGATTATTAATTCTGTTATATTCAGAATTTGCTCCAACACTGTAATGATAACGGATTGCCTTCTCATTGACTTTGTAATTCAACCAAGTTTTAACTCTTTACGTTATAACCACACAGCTTCAATTCAACGCAATTCATCACCTCGCCATATTGTATTCCCACCATGCATTCGATTCAAGAATTCTGGAGTTCAAATCCACCTTCTACTTCTAACGCGGCATCGCTTTTAACTCTGCAAAAGTAATTCATGATCGAACAGATCTTCGATTCTCAGCGCCTTCAGTATGCACCTCTGCAATTAATCAATTCACTGTTCCATCGATTCAAAATAGACAGATCTTAAAACAAAACTCTGCGCCTCTTAACGCATACCAATCATTCAGAATTACACCATATCAAATGGAATTCTAAAACCCCCCTACACGGAGAATGTAGATTCAATTGTACGCTGAGAATTTCCATTCAACAATAAATCAATTACATGTAATTTCATCATTCCAGCAACAGAGGTTTTATCTCTATTTAGTTCAACTCTTCACTCTATCACTACAATTCCACTGTATTATATCGGGTTTCAACCACTATACCCAGGTATCCAATATCAAGTTTGAACTGAAAGTCGATTTCAATGTTTGCCTTGAAGACTCACTATTAATTATCCCAACATCGATTAATGTTTGCAAAACTTTGTTCCTACGTAGAACTCGCAATTTTTCTAACATCTGCAAACCTTCAAAACATAAAGTCGACATTAAACAACATCGTTCCTTACCTTATATGTAGAGCTTCGTCTGTCACAAAGTTTATCATATGAATGAATTAAGAACTCAAACATCTTCCTACCAAATTTGACCAAGAATATATATATAATTATATATATATATATATATATATATATATATATATATATATATATATTTCACACAGAATTTTCAAACCAAATTCCTCATCGATATAACCAAATGTAATCAATTACAAAAATCCTCTTGGTCCGTGGCCAGATTTTCAAATCAATGGCCCTTTTACAAAAGCCCGTGGGCTTACAAACTTTGCTGTCCAAACCACACCTCTCTCTCTATTCTTCCTGATCTCTTTGGCCTTTGGGGCTCATTAATTTATACAAATTGAATTGAACCAATTTAGGTTCAAATCCCTTTAATCACTCAACAAAGTCCCCAAATATCTCAACACCCCTACAATCTAGATTTTATCCCTAAAATCTTGAAACCAAATCTATCTTAGGCTTCATAATTAATTATCAAATATCTAAAATCTAATTCTCTCATGTTCTCCAAATTATTTTGGGAACATTAACAAATCCTCACAATAATTAATTAAAAATATAATTTAATCACTCAAAAATCTCATTAATATTTACATAAAATTAATATTTCCTCAAAAACATAAGACCCCCTAGTTTAAATAAAATACAAAGTATTTTCGAATCTAATGCTCGTGCATCAAAACAGAGAGATAAATAAATATAGTTGAAAAAAAATACTTTATACCTCCAGATCTAAAATGACATAGATAGTGCACCCAGAAACCTTTTCGCATGAAATGAAAGGGGTTCCTTACTGGAAAAAAGGCTCCAAACACAAAAGAGCAGTTCTCCCGATTTGAAAGTGGTCAGAAACAATAGATCTAAAAAACGATAGTCGCATGCAGTCAAAGCCGGCTTCCGATTTGGATCAACAATGGATGCGGCCCTCAAAACAACTCTGATACCATGTATGAATTTACATGGTAAGTTCCTTGGATCAAACATCAAAGGTCACTGCTCACAAATATATCCCATATCAGTACACCGATATTTGACTGGTTAAAACCCTCAAAGAGGGAAACTGTCCACCACCTGAGCCAACGTGACCACTTCAAGAAATTTATTAATATAAAGAAAGAAAATTTACATAAGCTTCTCTCATAAACTATCGCCGAACAAATGACCCTCCATGCTCATTAAATAGAGATCATGGACCAATCATGTGTTAAGCCACATATCAAGTGTCGCTAATACTGAGGAGAGAATGAACCGTCAGATCACTACATATCATGACCATCGGCTTATAAGTTACAAAAATACATACTAAATAAACACACTTTACCTAACTTTACACTAGACCAAGTTATACTTAACTATTTCCTATGTTTCAGAATATCCTAACACATAGTGTGTCCTACAAATCCAATTGTGTTTAATATTGTATCTATAGATTGAGATAGTAGGGGAATATTTGTTAGAGAAAATTAGGTAGAGGTAGAATTAAAATAAATATGGATACAATACCCCCATATACTAACCTCATTGCAGGAGAAGAAACAAAGTATGATAGTTCAATAGAAGCACAAAAAGGATCAAGCATAACAAGTGATACATTCAAGATACAATTAGAACTAATTCCTGGCTCTCCCCCTACAAGGTGGAATGCAATTAACACTGTATTTTAGAATGAAGGTATGACAGACGAAGAAAGAGGATATAATATAGGAGGAGGTGAAGGTAATGGACATATAATGGGAAGATATGGTGGAGGAGGGCGAGCAAATGGATGAAGAAATGGACCACCACTAGAATATGATGACAACGATAGGGAAGCAACATTTGACTTTCCTATCGTGTAGATACTAGGGGTTGAAGTCCGAATGAAGAACATTCCACCATCTATACTGCCAACATTCTATGTTAGGGTAACTGAAGACCCTGACTCCTTTCTATTTGAATTTGATATTTTATGTCACAGTTATGCTTATAATACTGATGCACATAAATTATTACCTTTATTTCTTGCAGCATTGAAAGGAGTTGCATTACGTTGCTTCATGTGGTCAGGTGAATGTACTATTGCATATTGGGATGATATGAAGATAACATTTCTTAAGAAATACCAACCCTATTATAGACCTAGAGATTCTTAGGAGGATATATTTTGAATGATGCAACAAGAAAACACAAGCTTAGAATATTATCTAGAAATATTATTGTATAAATTGCAAAAATCAAATCCACATGATTTGAGTCCTGACACAATTTACACAATATTATTAAAATGTATATGTAATGAATATATGGATATACTCAATTTAATGGGTGTTTGTGATATTTCTAATTTGAAATTTGATAGAATTAGTGATTTTTGCAAGAAGTACTCAAGAAGGAAAGCTAAAATTGGGGCAAGGATAATTAATCCTCTTACCAAAGTTACTAAATCAACTACTGGAGGTGTCAATAGAGTATAAATAAGAAACTTGTTAGAGGGTTTCAAAAATAATATTTTAAATACTGTAACTTCTTAAATAGATGATATAAAAATTAGGAGAGTTCCCTATGGATAACATTCAAGTTTGTTTAATTTTTGTAGAAAAACATAAAATTGAGAATGCCCCTTATTACCCGAGTTGGAAGCAACATACCAAGGAGACCCTGGAAATGTAGAATCATTTTACAAAATTTCACCCTTGAGGCCTTGGAAACCACACATATCATGTATGTATCAAGATCCTAGACAAAAAAATATTCCTTATTATATTATTCCTCAGAATACATGGAATGATCCATTGCCATGTCAGGCACGACCTCCACAACAAGTCCAAAATAAACCTTATCAATAGGATTGAGAAGATTTACTTATAGAAATATACCTACCCATCCTTTTCCTCCAAAATTTCAAGCCCATTACCAACAACAACCCTATCAAAAACCTCAACCCCCATATCAACAATACCCACAAATGCAACAACCATACTCACCCCTTCCTCAACAACCACGATTAACTCAACTCCATGAATTACAACTTCTATCCAATCAACTACCTCTATGACCTAATCAACTTCCTTCTCAACCAGTTGCAATCCTGAATAAAAAAATGGAGAAACTTGTTTATGATATAGAGTCTGAATCATTTCCCACATATCTCATATCTCCAGTAATTCACAAAATTTTTATGTGCAATTATAGGAAAATCCAATAAAATTATAGGAATTATATGTGAAATTAAGAAAATCTAGTAAAAGTACAAACAAATTCTATAAAGTAGAGTTGTGAACCTAAAAACTATAGAAATAATTGAAGAACAAAATAAGAAATTGTAGATAAAACAAAAAAACCAAAAACAACAATACAAAAAATTGTCTCTTTAAAAGAATAGCCTCAAAATTATAGGACAACTACTTTTCTTGAGGGACTAGTTCTTGAAAAATAAGAAATACAAAAAACTGTACTTGAATTTGATATGATTGATGAATTGAAGAATAGTTCTATAAAAATTCCCTTACTTATAGTAATAAAAGATAAACCAATTTATTGTAAAACAATAAGGGAACTGTGCATTGAGAGAATTGGAAGAGAAAACATGATCCATCAACAATACATGTTATAGGTATATTGGCTAGCCTAATGACTACTGAAATCATTGCAGAAAAAAAATGTTGATTGAGGCATAACCATTGTAGCAATAACAATCAACAAATTTTCTATTCCTAATACACTTATTAACTTAGGTGTTGCCATAAACATGATGACAAAAGAAACTATGGAAATCCTAGAAATAGATAGTATTATACTGACTCCAACAATGTTAGAATTAGTTGATAGATAAAAAATTAAACTCGAGGGAATTATAGAAGACATTATTGTTTCTATTGACTCTTGAGCTATCCAGTATAATTTGTGATCCTTTAGCTCAAATCTACATTAGGATTGTTGATAAATCTATTAGGACAACATTAAGTTGATTTCTCTTAACTTTACAATTATTTGTGATATTATAATTATTTCTTGTGCTTTGATTGTTAAGTTCTTATCATCAAATAAATTTCCAAAAACCATGAATATCACAACCATAAAAAGATGAAGCCTGTTGAAATCAAGGGAGCAGAGACTAAAAAGAAGAACCAAAAGGCCAAGAAATTGGACTTTTCACAAGAAGATTCAAGGTTTATCTTTAAACCTAGGAAGCCATTCACTAGGTCACGATTATCTAAGGGAAATATGCCAAAGAATATGCCTAAGAAACTAGAAAAGGCGAAGCTTCCATTAGAGGAGGAAATAACATAATTATATATAGAAGAGGCAAAGTTAATCAATGGAAGAAAGGGTAAAGAGCAGGTTCAAGAAAAGACTGAGATGGAACTCTTACAAGAGAAACTGAGGGGAGCTATGGTAGAGGTTCTAGAAACTAAGTTGGAGTTAGCATATTTAAAAAAAGAAAAGCTGGAGATGGAAGCTTTCAAAAAGGAAGTGAGCAAGCAACTAGAATTTTACAATGAAATGGAAGATAAGTCAGGGAAGATTCTAAATAAGACACTACCTATACATATAATGATGAAGCATATTTGCAAGACAAATAGGTGGCTACAAGCAGAAAGAAGGAAGCTACAGGGTCAAGTCAAAGACTTGGAATCACAGATGGAGATGGTACAAGAAGAATTGAAGAAAAGGGGTCTTAAGATGGTTGTGCAAGATGATGATGTTACTTCATGAAACATGTTAAGGTAACACATTTTTGGATCATATTTTGTCTTATACTATCATACTAGGCATGTACGGGTAAAAAGAAGAAGAAGGTGCAAAATATCGGTAAACTAGGTACTTTCATAGCGAGTCCTAGGCTTAAAGACGAGATTTTGCTACGAAAGTGCTGTAGGTTTCTTTGAGGGTAAACTTCTGCAAAAATATCAGAACAAGGATGGCTTAGAGCATGTGTTTACCTCATCATTCCTAAGGAAGATCCTCTAGCAGTCAAAAAGGTCAAAGATTGTGCAAAAAGTGGATTTTGGAGGTTGCTACGAAAGTGCCCTACGAAAGTTTCCGTACTCTGTTTTTCTTCCAACGTTATGTGTTTTTGAGCAGTCAACACAGCGAAAAGGTGGATGAATCATCAAATAAGATTATGAATATTATTGTGCCACCTTTTCAAGGGGGCATCTAAATAGTCAAACTCCACATGAATGACAACTCATTATGATGCCAACTCATCAATTGGAAATCTCATCATCAACTCAAGTTTATAAGATCTTAACTCCAGTGTATCAGTTGGCCAACACCTCAGCATGGAAGTTTGGTTCGAGAGGGATGACAAGCATGGGTTGTTAGAGTTTTTTTTGGAGTTATTAATGGTCATAAAATTCGTGTAAAATCCTTTTTTATTACAAACTCCATTAAAACATAAAATATCCCTATTAATGCTCAATATGATGTAATCCTATTTGAATTAGGTCTCTAGGTTAGTATCGAATTCTAGCCCAGTTGGCAGACTATTGTAAAAGATATCTCATGCTATAAGTGAGGGGTTTTTTGAGTTTGAAGGGGTTTATGAATGTAACGAGAAGGCTACTATGTAACTTTTCTCTACAAAGCTAATATACAGTTGCAGCAGTTGTCTTTTAGACCTGAAATTTTTGTGAAGCTTATGTGTTTGTGTGTTTCTAATTTATATATTGTTATCAACATCATAGTATTATGATCACTTGGAATTCATAATTTTTATGCTCCAATTTCTTTCATGTACTATGTGTCTCCTGTAAAAGTTATATTTTAAGCCCTATTGCCTCAGTTTCCGTGGATTGCATTTGCTTGTAATTGAAGTCCCATAGTTGACTCCATGCCTAATGGTAGCCTTCATACAATCTTCCACCTGCAAAATCACTTAAAACACATAAATATTTAGCCATTTTCAATAGAGATCTTATGTTGAGTATTCATTTGTTTTCTTTGAGAGAGCCCTCTCTGATTGGAAGGGCTAACTTCCAGTCCAAAGTGGTTTGAAATAGTTTTGTTAGGTTGACAATTGAATAACCCAACTGGTTCCAGCTTAGTGATAACACTTTACAAAATAATTTTCTTTTTCCTTTTATTTCTTCTTTTGATACATATATGAATCAAATGACAATTATGAAGACCGAAACTAGTTACATTTTTCCAACACTCCCTCTTAACTAGGGAGGTATTCATAATTTTCCAATTGGTACAAGGGAAATTCTCGATTTGAAAAGTCTCATAAGAAGAGTCATTGCCAAGTTTCCAATCCAACAATGATTTGTTTCAAGGACTCTATGTGCTTAGACACCAATTCAAAAGACATGTTGATCTAGGAATCTAGGTACCATCTAGGCTATTGTCAACATATACTATTCCAGGGATCTAGATACCATCTAGGTTATTGCTAAGGTATCAACCCATCAAGGGATCTAGGTACGATATAGGGTACTACCAAGGTATCAACCCATCAAGGGATCTAGGTACCATCTAAGCTACCTTCCAAGGTAGCAACTCTAATAGGGATCTAGGCTACCAACCCTAACAAGGATTTAGGTATCATCTAGGCTACCTGCCAAGGTACCAACCCTAATAGGGATCTAGGTATCATATAGGCTACTTGCCAAAATACTAACCCGAACAGGGATCTAAGTATCATCTAGGCTACTTTACAAGATACCAACCGTAATAGGGATCTAGGTATCATCTAGGATACTTGCCAAGATACCAACCCTAACTATGATCTAGGTATCATCTAAGCTACTTGCCAATATACGAACCCTAAGTACCATCATACATGTTGTTTAGCCTAAGGTAGAACAACTTCATGTGCCATCATACAGGCTAGCCTAAGGCATAACATACCATCATACAAGATAGCCTAAGACACAATGACTCACCACCATGATTTGGTTGGTGCCTCAAACTCATGGTATACAGACTTGTTCAGGTTTGCTTTCAACAATATCCATGTTTCAGTTTTACAGGGTTGACAAACCCTAGAGGATATTCAACTCCTCGCACCACAAGGTCAAAATTATTGAAAAATTGAGAGTTAAACTACTCCCTCAAAATCCAAAGTATTTACAAGATTCAAAGCTCCCTTTGAAGTCATCATTCCTTTGCACATTCTATCTTCATATTGCAACAAGGTTCAGTTTCAAATTTCAATCATCGATTTTTTCTCTGGAATATGGAAGCTTCAATATCATAAGGGTTCCTACAACTCACTCTTTTCATCACGCTCATCACGAAGTCATCATCAAGCACAAGTTTTGATCTTCCATCTAAAACAACAAAACTGATAGCTTGTTGACTTTAATTGTAAAATACACAAGAGGTACTTGTAGTAATAATTTATTATATATAAAATGTATAAGTGATGATTAAATGTTACAATGAGGCCCTGCTTATATACCTAGGCAGGTGGCCTTTCATGACAGGACATGTCTTTTAGACATGCCTTTTCATTTAATTAATGACTATGTAAGAAAATCATCAATTAATTATTTTTTACATTTATTTATTCTAGTAGTTATGAATTATATTCATAACACCATCTTTCTTATCTTGCTTTCACAATTTTGAAAGTCTTTATGATGTACGTGCATTTTTCATCAACAAGTACAACCAAGCAAAATATACAAGTAAAGAGCATGATGTCAATTCTATCAATCTAGGGTTACTATCATTATTCACATGTGAACTTCTAGTGTTCTAATTACAAACCCTATAAATTATTTAATCTAACTCTTATTAGGTTTTTACCTTTCAGCGAAAGCACAAGGTTCTAGGGTTTTGACTTCAAGCCCTAGGATTTTTCTTAATACATATCCTAGATTTTTTTTTGTCAAAACTCTTTTATGTTAGGGTTTTGAGATATATTTATATCAAAGAACAGTTAGCCTTGCAAACGATAGATTTCATTTCCCAAAAGCTCAAGATTCTTTAAGAGGGAAAAACACTTAGAGTTAGGGTTTTTGCTTCTAGAGTTAATTAGGCTATAGTCTAAAAAACCCACCGATTAAGAAAAATGAAAAATTCAATTCAAGATTTTTGAAAATTTGGGTTATACTAGTTAAACTTCAGTATTTTGGGTGCCTTAAGGGTTTTTGAAGGTGCTGAATCCATTTCCACCATTAAAAATGCAATTCAAACACTCCAACTACCTCGTTTTCTGAATTTTTTTTTAGCGGATTCCACCAAAAAACTGCCATTTAGGCTATTCTATTGCATCAATAAACAACTCCGTTAATTAAGATAAAAAACCCTAAATACCAAGAGTGTACAAACTGCAACTACATAGTTTTCATTGCAAATGAATTGCAAAACACTAAAGAATACTACAAAAACCCTAACTATTGTTATACCTCATGCATATATTTGTACGTACCTCTTTAATAGAGACAACGACATTAGCGTAGTGATGAACTTCATCGATTCTTAGATATATTATTACCATCGTTTACAAATCTCGATCAAGGTAAAATTTACCTCATATACCTCTTCTAATCATAGTGACGTCCATTGCATAAAAAAGAGCTGTCATGCTGCTTATTAATGATGTTGAAGAGATGTGATTCCAACCAATGCCACGAACCATCATGTTGATTTAGGTATCATTACTTTCATGGTTGTGTTTCACTGTCAAGTCAAGAACTGCCGGATTTTATGTATGATGAAAGTGAGCCATGATGTTGCTGAGGAGTAGTTACTAGTGACACACCATAAATATGATCAACAATCTACTGAAGAGGCTGAGGTACTAAGCCATATTTATAGAAGGTCGACTTCAGTGTTAAGTTACAAATCAGTCTTTCCAAAACTCAGTAATGTGATCAATTTAAACCCAGTAATTTAATGTATTAATGTGAGCTACATGATTTGCCATAGATCGCGCTTAAGAAGATATTTAATCTACTTTAATTTTAAACCTGGGTGACTTCTTTGTAATGTCATCGAGCTTACAATATGATTCTTAGGTCAAAAATATGCGAGCTTCAGTTAAATTCGAGCCAGGACGCAGAGAAGTGAAGGGAACTTATTATACTCATGTTACGAGCATCAGAGAGCCAAAAACATAGATACTATCATCACAGAAGCGAGATTGTGCCATAGGGCGGAAGCGAGCCATCTCCAGATCACAGTCATTCCAAGTCGTAGTCATTTCATGTGAGTCACTGCGATGAGTATGCGCACTGTAAGGTTTAGACTAGCCACATAATGTGATGCCATAGTGAAATTATGTGGCCAGTACAGAAATCCATGAATCATTTTTTCAACCATGCAAGAATCACAGGGATGTGCTTATGTGAGCGAGCTTGAGCCAAATCACAAATACGAGTCATCATGTATATAGTAATCCATGACGAAATATAGACAACATTCTAGGGAATACGAACTATAAGAAATATAGACAACATGTTGAATATTTTGTGCGACAGCCGGCCGCTACTGCCGACTGACATGGGAAAGGCTTAGCAAGCTTGTGTAGGTTTTTCAGGCCTCTGAGTTGGACGACAAGAAGACTGTTCACTGGGTATTCAGTTTTCCGCACGTCTCAGAGGTAGTTTATATGTTACAATACTCATAACCAGGTTTTTTATTTTTTTACTTACGCTCCCTCGGTAACTCTCTGTTTCTGGGTCAACATAGTCACCTGTAATAGGCTCCCTTTTCACCATTTCCCCAATGTGAATTCATTCGCCCTTCCTGTTCCATTGCTGTTCCAGGCTCTGCCTACGTCTTCGATCCACTGCAACCTCGGACAAACTTCCGGCCGCCACCTTTTCTCCAGTGATATTTTTCCGAGCCAGGCATTTTTGAGTTGTCTACCCAGGCAACAAAATAGCCCGGACGGCAGGTTTTTGCTGGAATCTGGTTCAGTAAAATTCAAAAAATGAGGTAGTTGCAGTGTTTGGAATCCATTTTTGAGAGTGGAAATGGATTCAGCACTATAAAATCTTTGCCAGATTTTTTCAAAATCTCTGCTGGATTCTGAGTCATTCTGTTACTTTTTTAGACTACGGCTTTTTGAACCCACCTACCCCTCACATTGGGGTGGCATCTATGCAACTCTGTCATTGACATTCCTTGCATATGTCACCTTTCTGACTCAAATCGGATCAAGCGAAACATTCTCGAGGTTTCTCATAAATGATTTGCACTTTTTCCAAAATTGTCTATTTCCATAACTGTCACTCTTTATATTAATTGGGCCGTTTCCACTTATCTCCATTTAAGGCAATATCCCTTTGCGTACATCTCGGTATCTAGGTGGTTGGCCTCTGACATTCGCTGACATAAGTGTTCCATCGATGCACTGGCCCCCATTCTCCTATTTAGGTTAGCTTCGGTTGTATCCTCCAACCTGGCATTGCTGACTCACTCTAGCTGCCCATTCGGATCCCTTCTGCTAACTTGGCTACACTGCCTATCTGGCTTCCTATGGATAAATCGGGGGACACTCTCGGGTCAGACACTTTGGCCCACAAGGCCATCATTCGTGCCACAATGGCAGCGGAACAACTATATGGGTTTGGCATGACTCTTCCCTCTGCTCCTCTGGAAGCTTCTCATTCTACAATTGAACCTAATTGCCCAAAGGATCAATTCCGCGACAAGGGTCATTACAAACTTCGCGGGCGGGCCACACTCTCTACGAATAAGCTGATACAACCTGCTCAGGACATCAAACTCCTTCGTTTCGGCTTCGAAGATCTCTGCTGTAGGGTGACTAGTCTTCAAAAGCGCGACCTCATCGGATGCTGTGTTTTCATAGCTATGGAGGAAACTGAAATGGTTACATGGGTAAAAACGGTGTGGGGCAAGTTGGTTGGATATGCCCCCAAGGCTAGCCGTATGCTGAACTCCTGGTTTTCTATACATTTCTTGTATGAGGAGGACACCACAAAGATCACAAGAAACACCTGGGTCCGTGGGCGTGGTTTTCTCCAGTTGCACTCATGGTACAGAGGCTACAATGCGATTATGGAAACCCCTCCAAACAAAATTGTTTGGGTTAAACTCCTAGGGTTTCCCCTCGTATATTGGAAAAAGCTGGTCCTCACGGCCATCGACAATTCGATTGGTAGGCTTAAATATATGGACCCTGGCTCCATGGGGGCGAGAGATAAACATGTTGCTTGGCTCCTAGTAGAAGTTAATTTTTTTGGTGGACTGTCGGGATGTGTCGATCTCGAATGGGAGGGTACTAGACATCGACAACGCATTGACTACTGGGGCATTCCCTTCAGGTGCCTCCAGTGCCATCAAATCGGGCATTTGATGAATCACTGCCCACGTCATCAGGGTTCTACGAGGCGTTATGGAATTGGGCCACCGGCTCGCTGTGCTGTTTCTACTCCCCTGGATGATGCGATGGTGACCCGTTTTTTCGACTCATCTCCTTCGCCTAATGCTCGGTCGGGCCACCTACCACCTCGGCATGCTGTCTCGATCCCTCTGGCCTCGGGTAATGTTTCTTGCTCCCATTCTATTTATTATACAACTTCTGTGATTAATCATAACTCCCTCTCGTCCAACTCCCCTCCACATTCCTCTTCACGATTTCCCCACTCTCCTTATACGACCTCTTCTGACCCCTTTGATGGCCCCCATTCCTTCCATAAACCACGACCATTCAGTGTTAGGACACACCGACCTGATTACAAGCGCACCCTGAACACTCACCCCCCACTCCCTCCGCCCCCACCCCTTCTCATCTCCCCCTTGCCATTACCCACCTCGATTCCACCAAATGGGGTGGCTCCCCCGCCCATCCCATTGAAGGAAAGTGAGCCCCTCCCGGAAGCTATTGACCTCGACATGTCACCACTGGAATATGCCTCCATGCCGAACACAAATCACCCTGCGGCCCGTCTGTCTCCTGCTGCACAGCCATTGCCTGATGCTCACCCTTTCCCCTTCTTCCACGCACAATTCCTCTTCATGAATCCTAATTTGGATATATCCCCCATCACTGTACATGATGGCCACTCTATACTTGAGCCCCCCAAAATATCACCCGCCTCTACCATTAATATCACAATCCGGAAGCGGGGGAAAAACGACAGTCAACATTTTAGAGGGGGACAAAAAACTCACTCTTTGTTCTCTATTAATTTAGAAGGCCTTTGTGAAATCCCAATTATATCCACCTATGACCCCCAGGCGCTTAGAGCTTGCACGCCCTTCCCCTCCGAACCATGAATACAATCCTTTCCCTTAACCTTCATGGACTTGGCGATCATGACAAGTCCCTCCATCTCAGGAACATCTTCTCGTCTAATTCTCCTTCTATTATTTTCTTACAAGAAACCATGTGCTTAATTTCCAAAGCCATTTCATACCTTCTCGCCATCATGCCGGGCTGGCATATTACTGGTACTGAATCAACTGGGCTTTCTGGAGGCCTTGTTGTCATGCGGGATCCCTCTTTTGACACTTTACATGCATTCATTTTCTTTCCTGGCATCCTGGTATCTGGTAGAATCCGCAGCCACTCTCCTTGTTTCAACCTCATCAACATGCATGCCCCCTGCCACCACCGTGTCTCCTTCTAGAATTGGATCCAATTTAGCAACATTCTCGAAATACCTAATCTGATTTTGATTGGGGACCTCAACGCCACGATGTCGATCTCCGAATGCTGGGGCACTCAATGTCGGCCAGACCCTCTCGCTGAAAGAATATCCAACATTTATTCTGAGTACCACCTTGTAAATATTCGTTCTGTCGACCTGGTCGAACCATATGTTGAAAATGCAACAAGATGATGGAGCTTAGTGAAATGAAGTCGCCTTCACTAAGTGGGCCCGCAGGCTATTTCTGGCGCAAAGTCTATTTTTAGACATATGGAGCATGGTCTAGGAGTTGCAGTATGCTATTCTTGGATGATTGGTAGAGTTGGTAAAAATAGATGGACCTCTATTTTTAGACATACAATTCGAAGTCTATTTTTAGACTGCCTGTCTAAAAATAGGTCAGTCAAATATTATTAGCCCTTAATAATATTTGGACTCTAAACTTCAGTTTATTCTCTTACAGCACTTCAGTTGGAGCTACGGATGTGGCTCATGCATCTGACAGAAGGAATTACGCTCTTCCTTGGGGTTTGGTGAGCTCATGCATGGTTGACTTCAGTTAGGACTTCAGTGGCAGAGTTTGGTGGAGTTGATGAGACAGTTGGTGGAGTTGTGTTCGGTTTAACTTAGTTGAACTAGTTGTGATTAGTTTAACTAGCTAATCAACTAGTAATGAGTGGAGTGAATTAAATATTATTTAATTCACTAATTATTAACTCATTACTCAACTCAAGAACACATCAGTTCACTACAGTGCATGGACAGTTCAGTGGAGACCAGTGGAAGAGGTAGATGAAAGGGTGAGTTTGCTATTAGTTGCGACAGCAGTTGTGCATGAGATTTGCACAAGCATTGGAGGATATTGCCAATGATGATTGCGCAGTTGGAGACAGTGAGATTCGAACTTGGATCTCTCATTAGACCAGCCTTGATTGCGCAATAGAGGCAGGCAATTAGTGGATGAGTTTTGAACCTGTGACTTGTTCAAAACCAAGCTAGTTTGTGTGTAACTTTTGGAGACAGTACTGAGTACTTGTGAGGAGTATTGTATTGAGATTGTTACATGTTTCTCTTCTATTATAATATACAAATAGCTGGGGGTTTTCAGCTATAAGCTTTCCCCATTACATATTGTGTTTATGTGCGCATGCGACTGTTTCTATTTCCACAACTTGATGATTGATTGTAGAAGAGGTTATGTGTTATACATGAATTCGAATTAATGTATGATCGGGATAATCTCAGTGGATAAATCTTCATTATTCAGCAAATTTCTACACCATAGACTGGACTCCGAGTTCATTGGCAAGCGGCTGGATCGTCGTCTTGTACAGGAAGCTGTCATGGATATTTTGGGGGACTTACGTTTCTCAACACTATCCGCCAACATATTTGACTATCAACCCATTTGCTTATACTGGAGATCGGACCCTCTCTACAATGGAATCCCCTTCAAGTTCAACAGGATTTGGCTTGATGACCCTGTCTTCATGAACAAAGTCAAAGACATATGGTCACTCCCTCGGGAAACTATGGATCAATGCCTCCTCACTAATAGAATCCGTGCTCTGAAAATATGGACTAACAAATGGGAAAAGCAAAAAAAGTCTCAGATGATATCAGAGCTCAGGAGCATCGAGCTAGAAATAAGGAACATTTATGAATTAATGGTTGCGGGTCCTCTAGATGGGCAAGTGAAATCTAAACTTCAGGAGCTGGAAGACAAAAAATTGTCCATTCTTGAAGCTCAGGAGCTCACTTGGAAGCTCAAGAGCCGTGTGGTTTGGCTCCAGGAGGGAGATCCAAACACCAATTTTTTTCACCATTTCGTTAATGGTTGTAAGAACCAAAACACTATCTGGTAGATCGAAGGGCAAGATGGCACTTTCCACTACAGCTCGTCAGACATCAGAAAAGAGGCCTTTACATATTTTTCTAATCATTTCAGGCGCAGAGAAAGGGTCAGCTTTGGGGATCAAATCTGGGCCCTTGACAAGTTCCCTACTATGTTTGATGACGAAGATAATCTAATATCGAATGCCCCTGTGAACAAACATGAATTATTGGAGGTAATCAAATATTTTGCAGCTGATAAAAGCCTTGGTCCAGATGTCTGGCCAATGGAATTCTTCACTCACTATTTTGATATCTTGGCAGACGACCTTATCCAGGTGGTGGAAGCATCCAAAATCTCAGGCAGGATTCCGAGGGATATTATTTCTACTTTTATTGTTTTAATTGCTAAGAAAACTGAACCTAAATGTTTCCTAGATTTTCGGCCTATCTCACTTTGTAATGTCGTATATAAGCTTTATCTCAAAATTAATTGCAAACCGCATTATTGGACCCTTGTCGAAGCATATCACCAGAGAGCAGTGTGGCTTCCTCATAGGTCGACTCATTCATGATGAAATTGCATTGGCCCAGGAGGGGTTCAATTACCTTTGTTTCTATCTTAAGCCCAACAATTATTGCAACAAGGACTCATAGTGGCTACTGGAAAAATTTCATAAAAGACTGGGTATGTGGTCAAACAGGTGGCTATCTCTTAGGGGAATATTTATCTTAATGCAATCATTCCTACAAAAATTCATGGTTTTCTGGGCGCACCTATTTCTTATCTCGACCTCTATCATTTCTTGAATCTGGAGGTTCATGGCAGACTTCATTTGGTCTGCGGCGAAGGGACCTGGAAAATTCCACCTCTGCCGACTTGATTTGATGTCTATTCCTAAGCTGCTGGGGGGATGGGGACTACTAGACATATGTGCTTTCACTCAGTCCCTTCTGGCCAAATCTCTTTAGAGGGAACTCTCAAGATATGGAAACAACCGCTTCTCTTCTGAAACAAGTACAATATCCACTACAGGATTCTTACTTTTTTTCCCCAGGGCATCCCCTCTTCTCAGAACAACTCCCTCATTTCCCGCAAATTCAAGCGTATCTCCTCAATTTTTCGTGACAGGCTTCTTTGGATGTTTAGGAATGGACAAAACATTCTATTTGGAGTTTATGGAATTTTGGGGCTCCCTCCGGATCTTATCATCCCCCAACTCCTTAGACATATGCTGGTGCAGAAAGGACTATTTTATCTTTCTCAGTTTATTCTATGCTGACAGCAGGGCTTCCCTGTCTGGAAGGACGCACACCATTTGGGACTTTCTGTCCCCACCCATGCACAATGGAATCAGGTATTACTGTCGCTAAAGCAAGCAGACCTCTGCCACAAACCCGTGAGAGACCACATTTATTGCGCTGGAAAATCCAAGAAGGGGGCCATCGACGTATCTGCATTATATTGCTGTTTGATCTCTTCTTCTTCGTTGTCTGACAATCAACCTTTTTACAACATTTTCTGGAAGAGAAAAATCCCATTGAAGATCATACTCTTCACCTGGCTGACGTAGAAAAACAAGATCCTCACCTAGGACAATTTGGCCAAGAGGGTCCTCTAGGGCTCGAGAATATGTCTTATTTGCAAATAGGATTCAAAAACCATATCTAGTCTTTTTTTTAAATTGTTCTGTTGTCCTAGAGATTTGTTCTATGTTTGCTAACATCTTGCAAGATCACTTCTGGAGGCCGGATGGTATAGAAAAATGCATCAACAGATGGACTCGTTTGGAACAACGATACAATTATTTGCCTTTTGTCCTCTTCTGGGAAGTTTGGCTGGCTAGGAACAAGCTCATTTTTTATGGGATCCAGCTGATCCCTCAAAGAATTTTCCATTCCATCATGGCATGGATAAATACTCAAGAGATACCTCCCGCTCTTACCACAGATCTTTCCTACAGATTTCGTCCTTACCCAATCAACATCCCACCAGGCTTCTTCGACGGTGCTGAGAAACAAGGGTACTATGGTTGCGGAGCCTGGATCAGGATGGACCAGGGGGAACACTACAACATATGCTGGAATGGGGGGTTGGGTACCAACACTAAGGCTGAACTTCTCGCATTGTGGAGCCTACTTTGGTTCACCTACAACTCTAAAATCCAGAATATTTCCATATACGACGATGCCATGTCAGTTATAAATGGGATCAATGGTATTACAACTTTTCATCCTCCTGGCCTGCTCAATTGGACAACGAGAATTCTCCACCTTTGGTAGTGTTTGAACTCACCTCCACTACAACACATATACAGGGAGGCGAATACGCGGGAAGATAGCTTATCCAAACAAGTCTTGGATATCCCATTTGGTTTATTGCACATTCAGCATTGGCAGGGCTCCATTTTATCGAGTTCCTATTCTCTATCACTGCCTTAGTTTTTTCTGCTATTTCTGCTAGTTTTCAATTCTGTCATATGGTGGCATTGTTACACTCGTTTACAGTTCTAACCTTTTTATGTAGTTTTTGGATCCTATATTGTCTCATTAGCAAAACTTCTCTGTACTCCATATGAGTGATGTGACGCTCCTTTTGTTTGAAGCTAAAGTTAACACTAGAACTATGTATTTCCTGAATAGTGCATGCATGCATGTCCAATTTTCTCTTCATATGTATTGTTTCTTTTTAATAATCAAAAGGACAACATTTTTTCTCCTCTGAAAAAAAAAAGTCTAGAATATAAGAGTGAGAATCTTAAAACCAATGTTCAATAACCTGAGCCAGATCAGGGTCTTTTTACAGTGAAGAAGATTTCTTGATATGCACAGAACCTTTTTCAATCTTCAGAATTCGTCTTAACATCTACAAGAATGCACCAGACATTGATCTAGGAGCTAAAAAATGATCTTCACGTTTCCTTTACGTAACCATAACCTGGCTCTGATACTATCTTGATAACTCTATTAGGGAAACATTAGGTTGATTTCTCTTAATTTGACAATTATTTGTGATATTATAATTATTTCTTCTTCTTTGATTTTGAAGTTCTTATCATTAAATCAATTGCCAAAAACCATGAAGATCACAACCATAAAAATATAACACAATATATAGACTCCAAGCTAGGGAAAACCTCTCAAAGGGGAAAACCCAGAGAAAAATTCTCTTCTTATAGAATTTAATTCAAATGATATTTCCAGGACCCAAAAAAAATACTGAGAGTTTCACCAAGAAGCAAGCTATCCAACCAAACCTTCCTCCTTAAATGCAAGACAAGATCTTCAAGGGCAGCAAAGCAAAATATTCTTCAAAATAAGGTTCTACTAGCCTTTGAGTCTCCCAAGATGGTCTGCAACTCCTTCTGCAACTTTCGGATTTGTTACATGTCCCGAAATCCTAAGCCTTCTGGCACATGAGAGTTGTGGTAAGCAAAAACTTCAGACCTCCAATCTTTTCTAGGGTTTCTCCCTTTCTTTGCAAGACTTAATTTTGTTTTCTAAGACTTTCCCATTTTATTTCTACAGGTACAAAGAATCCAAAGATGTGTACTTGATATCCATGTCAAATGTGGTCGAAGTTCTTTCTTTAAATAACTTTTCCAAGGGGCTCAAATAACTTTCTCTAGGCTGACTTCATAATAGCTGGCCAACTTAGTTTTGGGAGTCCTCTAAACCATTCTTAAAGACAAAGTAGTAATTCCTTTCTTGATACAAGGCGAATAGGGTCTTTTACAAAAATTAACTTGACTCTTTGATTTATGTAAGCAATGAGAGCATTAATAGAATGCTTGACCTAATGACAAAAGACTTGAGCATGTAACTCATGCTTTACAAAATAATTTTCTTTTTCCTTTTTCTTTCTTCTTTTGATGCATATATGAGTCAACTCATAATTATTAAGACTATGGTTGGCGATTGTTGACACATATATTAGTTTTTGTTTCATAAACATGAAACTAGAAAATGGTGATGAAATAAAAAATACTACCATATACCCCCTTCTAAAACAACATGTCAATTAAAGAAAGTTCATTGGTTTGATTAAAGTGAAATAGATGATGAAATAATTCAACATTTATTAGCCATTGAAGAAGCATTTAATCTAAAGGAAAACACTGATGAAAATATCTCATCCTTATTTTCTACAGTATTTTAGGGGGCAATAATCTGGAACATCATCTACAACAATTTTTTTTGAAAAATATGAAGAACATGAGAAATCTGAAAATTATGTAATTCTTACAATTACTAACGAGTCTATAATTCTTGTAATCTTTGAATGATATGAATTTTTTTTTGTAATTTCTGAACAAACCTTATCGAGTACTCAACATTTTTCTTTGAATTCTCTTTTAAGTTAGCATTTTCCAAAATATGTAATGAGGATAGCTTAAAATATGCTTATTTATCAGTATTTCATGTATATTCAATATCAAATTCCTGCAATAAAGTCATTGAAATTTTTCTTGGAAAAACTTCTGAAATAGAAAATTTCCAAACCCTATGCTTGGGATTGTATTGATATGCCAAGGATACATCCTGATACATGCACACATCATATGTACATTCAAGAAAATGTTAAAACTATAAGACAACTGTAAAGAATAATGAACCTTGTCTTGAAAGAAATAGTAAAAAAGGAACTCCATAAACTATTAGATGTAGATTTCATTTACCCTGTATCCGACAACCAATGGGTTTCACCCTTGGTTATTGTTCCAAAAAAGAACAGTCAATGGAACGTATGCATAGCTTACATGGAACTTAATAATCTACTCTAAAATACCATTTTCATTTTCCTTTCATAGATCAAGTCTTGGATAAATTGGCAGGAAAAAAATACTTTTCTTTCCTCGATGGATTCAGTGGCTATAATCAGATAAGAATAGCTTTGGAAGACCAAGACACAACGACCTGTACTTGCCCATGGGTAACCTATGCTAATAAAGTATTACCTTTTGGACTTTGTAACGTGCTTACCACATTTCAAAGGGTAGTCGTGGCTATTTTTGCTGATTTGATTAATGATTAGAAGTATACATGGATGACTTTACTATTTTTGGAAATACTTTTCAAGAAGCCATTGATAATCTAGAAAAAGTCTTAAAAGATATCAATAGTCAAATTTTTCTTTAAACAATGAAAAATGTTTTTTACTGTTTAATCAAGTAATTTTCCTTGGACATCATGTATGTTTCTTAGGCATTAAGGTGGACCCACATAAGGCTAAAGTGGTTGTCAAATTTCCAACTCCATCCTCCCAAAGGGATGTAAGAAGCTTTTTAGGACATGCAGGGTATTATAGGCGCTTCATTAGGAATTTTTCAAAAATTGCCTTGCCATTATTTAAACTTCTTGTAAAGGACATTGAATTTTATTGGGATAATGCTTGCCAAATTGATTTTTATGTGATTAAAGATAAAATTTCTCCAAATCTAGTGTTAAGAGGACCCAATTGGACATTACCTTTTCACATATCTATAGACGCTTCTCATTCATCCGTAGGAGAAATTTTAGGGCAAAGAGAACAACACAGAACATATGTTATTTACTATATTAGTAAATAATTGACTGCAAGTGAACTTAAGTGTATTGTTACTGAAAATGATTTTTTCGCAGTGGATTATGCAGTTAATAGGTTTCACATTACATTACCGGATATGAAGTCTTTGTGCATACTGACCATTCTGTCATTCAATATTTAATGAAAAAACCAATAACAAATTTGAGAATTACAATATGGTTTCTACTATTATAGAATTTAACATCATGGTGTTAAACATGCTCGAGAGAGAAAAATCAAGTAGTAGATTTCCTTTCTTGAATAAACAATATTACTAAGACCATTCCTGTAATATATAGGTTTCTCGATGAAACTTTATTTTTAATTTTTGTTATAACACCTTGGTTTGTTGAAATTACCAATTACTTGTCTACATGAGAGTTTCCACCAAATTTTTCATCAAAAGAAAAGTAGAAAGTGATCACACAAAGTGATAAATACTCATGGATACTTTTTTTTATACTGGAGTAGACATGGCTATCTGCAGATATAGTAAAGAGGATGAGATGTTGAATATCCTAAAAGCATATCATGATGAGCCATGTATTGGAAATTTTTTCAGATAAAAGGACAACCCATAAAATGCTCCATCTAGGATACTATTGGCCAAGCATATTTAAAGATGCCAAGAAGTACGTGATAAGTTGTGGTAGTTGTCAAAGAATGGGTCATCCAGTTGCATCCAATGAAATGCCTCTTCATCTGCAAATCCTTGTGGAACCTTTTGACAAATGGGCCTTAGATTTTGTTGGACCTATTAATATGGCATAGAAAAAGAGGAGGTACATATTGGTTTGTACAGACGATGTGAGAAAGTGGGCAGAGGAAAAAGCTTTGGTAAGAGCTACTGAGTAATCGGTAGCGGATTTTCTCTTTGAAGAAATTTTTGTTCGTTTTGGGGTACCTAGAGAGATAGTTATTGATCAAGTGCTCGATTTACATTAAATTCAATTAATTCAATTGTGAAGGAATACAAAATCAAACACCAGAAGTTGAATCCTTAACATCCACAAGCTAATGGTTAAGTGGAGTCTACAAATAAGGTTTTGGAAAGCTTCTTGACAAAGATTATTTGGCTTCACCGAATATATTGGGCCGAAGGCCGAAAGGCTTCCCGTGGCCTTTTGGACATATAGAACAACATGGAATAATACAACTAGTCATGCTCCATATGAACTGGTATATGGAAATCAAGTAGTTTTTCCCATTGTGTTTCAATTTAAAACTTTCAAAATTGCAGAAAAAATTGGATTATACATGTCAGAAGCTTAGCAACAAAGAGTTTTACAATTAAATGAATTAGATGAGATGCGGTTAGATTATCTAAAGAAAACTACTCTTGTACAACAACAAAAAACTAAATGGCATGACATATTTATAAAGAAGAAGGAAAATATCTCTTGGATAGTGTCATGAAAGTGTAAATAATATGGCTTAATAATAAATAGTAGTAAGGAAGTGATCTTGTTTAGTATAGGTCTCTCTCTTTCACAATAAAGTAGGTCTCTCTCTTTCACAATAAAGTGTGTGAACGGTTTCCCTTGATTTCATAATTTAGAACAATTTTTTTTTTGTAAATTCTTGTAATTATAGGAATATCTAAACATGCATATTTTCAATTCTTATAGTCTTAGAATTTAAAACAAAGTTTCCTTTAAAATTTCTTCAATTACAATAATTTATGAACTTGAATATCTTCACTGATTTGTCTGACCAAGGTTAATTTAATCACTCTTATCAAGTAAATGCATCAAATGAAAAATTTGCATTAGTATCAACTACAAAAATTTCAATGAACATCAACAAAGAAAATATTTTCTCAAATTCCAATAATTGAAGAATATTTTATTGTAATGAAATTTCAGATTTCGGCAAGTTGAAAAATAATTTCATATAATATGAGCTTCAATAGAAAAAAAAGCCTCAACAAGAAGTCTTCTATTCCATTTATGATTGCCGAGAATGGAGGTACCAAACAAGTTTATATTCAACACTCTTCAGAAAAAAGGTAATGAAATAAAATAATTTGTTTATATTTATTTATTAAATTGAAAAGATGTAAAAAATAATAATAAAAACTTTTTACCTTAAAAAATATTGCACTGCCTTTTTCATCATTATCCTTTATGATATTAAGACCTATTATGTCACCTATCCTTCTGCAAAATTATTACTTTATAATGTCTAATACTGATGATCTAGGCATTTCAAAATCATAATTTCAACATCACTTTCTCTCATTATTATGAATTCCACCATACAATTCGATAGTTACGATGTGATATTTTTACTATAGTTACAAATATCACTATTGTTTAAAACCAATGTTATTTCTAACTATTTCATATTATATCTTACTGTCATTCTTAATCCTGTAAGCCAAGTTTTTCTACTTTGTTCTGTACATTGCTTATCAAAATTCGAAGTGAGCTTTCTTTCAGAATTTGATAGAGCAGTTATTATGGTTACCATAGGGGTGGTGTGAACTAAACCCTATGGCATAACAATTTTATAGAGGTCCCCTGCATGCAAAATACAGTTCCATAGGGCAAGGTTACTCCCTTCCTTTGAAAAATCCCAGGGACATAATGCAAAAGTAACAAAAGCATTTGCCAATACATTCGATGGAGAAATTGCAAAAATTGGCGATATAACGCCTACAGATGCAGAGGAAACCCTAGCTAGGGTTACGAGATTAGAATTAGATGGTGAAAAATGGTTAAAGGGACAAAAAAATAAAATAAAAAATAGAGCATGGACGAAGTTTCTAAAAATGTCAAACCAAAATGTTGAATGGATAAAAGGAGTTCCCAAGAGATGGATTAAGGATCAATGGGTGGATATTGTTTATTTTCTTCAGAAATACATCACTTGCGAGGGGAGTACAACATAATTTTCCTTTATCATATACACCTACTTGAGCATGTTAAAAATATTGTTAGAAAAATCATTTTTCCATTTTTCCTCTATAAAAGTTTGTTGAAAATGTCAACTATGGTTCAGAAGTATTGTGGAAATAAGGAAAATATTCCTTTATCACCATAAAATACTTGTTCTAGAAGAATTGAGAAAATCAAACCAAACTTGGAATGATTTCTTACAAATAAATAAGTTCAGGGTTGAAGAAACAATACTTGAAAACCCTAATGAAGCAAGCTTAGGAAATGAGGAAGAGCGGGTTGAAGAAAACACCCCTGACACTCCAATAAACCCTGCTCCATAAGTGCAAGAAAATGTGAAACTTGAGAAGGGTCCTAAAATCCAACAACAACTTGAATAAATCCAGAAAGATGAGCAGGGAGAACAAGAATTAGTACAATAGGAAAAAGAATCCCCACCTTCTATAGAAATTGTTGGCTTGACCTCTTTGGGCCAGAAGAAGAAAATTAGTTCTAAAGTGGCATCAACAACTTGACGATGGGAATGGAATAGTTTTTGAAAGAAGCCTATGCGGAGAGTTATAATATTATTGAACAAAAAGGACCTCCTAAAAAACATAAAACCAAAGCTCACATATTTTATGAGGAAGCACTAGAAGAAGTGCATGTTGAACAAGCTTCGGAAATTAAAAAAAACATGGGGTTTAAACTGATAGGGTTACATTGAGGAGGTATACATTGAAAAAATCCAACCATTTAATCAAGAACAAGAATATTATGAAGAATAATCACCACAACAAGAAACTCATGAGGGAATCGACTTTTAGGATAAAAAAATCAACACTTCGTTGGAAAAAAATGAGGAAAAAGAGTAAAATGATCTTAAAGTTGAAGGAGGTAGTAATGGTGAATTAAGTGGTAAAATTAGAAAATGAACAACTCAAGGGCCGATATTGCAAGAATAAGGAGAAGTGGAAATCACATAAACAAAAGTACATAAATATGTATGATGAAAATATCAACAACATAAAAACAAATATCTAATGCTAAAGATCAAAGGTTTAAAGGCAAAGTTGAGAGACAGATCTGAAGCTTCAAACACAAACTTGAACCTCCTCATTCAAGCAACAGGAGCTGTATAAGACAATAAGTTTATAATTTTTACCAAGTTTTATGAGGCAGTAAGATGCAATTTTGACCAGGTTTTGAGAGAATTGAAAAGCGAACTTCAATTTTTGTTGCATTAGGGTCATGCAAAAATATAAGCCTACGGGAGATGTTGGGTCTAAGTTTTGAGATCATTTGCCATTTTGTTTTTTTTTTATCTTATATTTTCCATTTGAACCTCAAATCCTTTTCTTTTTACCAATCTTATGAAGGAAATTGTGTAAAAGGATAAAATTGAAGGTAAAAGTCTTTTGTGGAAATAATGTTTTATTTTTAATTCATAAATATTTAAATTGCATTTATTTCATGTACTAATAGGTAAAATAGTCATTTACATAAATTTAACAAATACATAATCCTGGTAAGTTTTCCAAGTTTTGTGGAGTTCCACGACAACAATACGATTGTGACACATGGAGAATGATCAACATGTTAATCTAATGGAAGAATACTTATTCAACCTTTTGTAGTTTCTTGCAACCCATAAGTCAAAGGCTGGTCAACGAGGCACATCTACTTAGAAAATCCTGTAATCCGTTTTGGAAAAATTCCTTAATCGTCTCCATAAGTTGGAAATCGGTCAACTATACCTGAAGGCTAGCATACAAGTCATGAAGGAACGAGGAAAATATGGAAAGATCACTATTTTTCCTGTGTATCGTTTTTTTGTTAGCTTGAAACACTAAAATGACCCTATTTTTGGGAAAGTCGGTTCAAGATTAACATTTATGTATAAAAGTCGATTTATAAAGAAGATATAGTTCTGAGAGACTTCTGCTATAGTTATTATGCATGAAAAAAGTAATGCTTTTGTATTAAGCTTCTGATTTCGGTTAATATAAGAAGGATTTATGTAATATGGTGTATAGTTTTCGGTAAGTTCTGAGTGTTTCATTGGCAACATACACCAAGATCCCCCGCTTCGGTATGTGTTGTACATATTTTGTTGTGTATTGTATTGGTTTTGATATACTTGGAATGATTTATGTTTATCAATTTTGGTGCATACTTTGTTTCCTTGTAAGTCATTTTCCTATAGTGATCCCGTAATTACACAAAATTTATATAGTGATCCTGTAATTACACAAAATTTACGTAATGCTTCTTGTGTTTTTATGTAGTGATATTTATTGACACATAATTCCTGTCAACGCATGCTTTATTTTCCTGTAGTACTCTAGTTTGGTAATATAACTTAGCTAATAAACAACCTTAGTTTGGTAATATAACTTAGCTAATAAACAACCTTTAGTTAGACTGATTTCTCTCATCAAGTATTTACTAAATTTTAGAATTTAAATAAACAAAATTAACTCTATTGAGTATATATGAGATAAGGATTAGGAAAATAAATTGAAATGAGTTGTATGTTAGATTAAAAGGAATTGTTGTTTTATTTGAGTGGATTTTCTTGTAAACTTAGAAAACTGATTCTACTTAGAATTTATTTCCATTACAATTTTAAGTTAGTTTTTGCTAGACAATTACTCTTTCAAGAAGAACATCTAGTGATAAAGTGTGACACATTTATTTGAATCTGCAATCTTGTTTCATTAAGGCCGGGAATTGATTTTAGAAATATGAAAACTATTGTAAGTTCGAATCAACTCTGAGATCTACCTATATTTGTTCGATTTCTGCATAGGAAAGTAGTTAAGAAACCATTTTACACCTATTGTGTTTCACCTCACAATTTACCCACATGAGTTTGAAAAAATAAATTTTAAATAATTTACTCCACTTTATGACTTTACACATAGTTCACCCAAATACCCAATCCACATCATCAAAACATTCCAAAGTTATCATAAGTGCATATTGGCCCTCAAACAATATGATAATTAGCTCTTAGTGGACCAATTACTAGACCGTTCTATGGTGTGACCCATGGGATGCAAAAGGAGGGGTCCATGTGTCTATAAATAAACTAAAAAATTCTTTAGAAGGTGTGATAATTGCCTTGATATACATGAAGTGCCTTAAACAACGTGAAATACCTTGGAAAATGTGAAAGTACCCAAAAATCAGAATGCAATCAGATCGTGAAGGAGGGTTATGCAATGCCAAAAACTACTCCATTCATAAAAAAAATTAACATGGTTACCCTAGCTAAAAGGAGGGATAACATGCCTCAACAATACCAACGAAGATTATGAAATACTTAATAATGTGCCTTGGCTAAATAACTTTTCATTTCCTTAGTGACCACTTTGGGAAGTTTTCTTAACTAGTTTTCTTAAGTTGGCTAAATAACTTTTCATTTCCTCATTAATTACTACACCTATTGCTCTCACAAAAGTGTTCATTTATTTTATAATCGTAAGGTTGAATATAAAAATTCTTGGGATATTTATGGTGTAAGTATTGAGTTTGAGAATTGAACAAGGATCAATTTATGTCAATGACATGTATGTCAAATTCTAAGGGGTTACATTTTTAAGAGTTCTTTAAAGAGTAGTTGATTCGGAGAAGTTCCCATTAACAAACTTTCATTGAAGTGTTAGAGAAAAGAGTGTTGACAAATTCACTTAATGAAATTGTTAAAATTAAACAATCCCAACATTTCTATCATATAATCATAGTTAGTTTTATAATGGGCCTTCCAAGTCACCCTTTATGAAAATATTAACTCACTTAATGTTCTCCTATTAATAATAATATTATTCAGAATGAACCTTGCCTTAACAAATTCAGATCTCTTGCCTTATGATCCAAAAGGAAAGAACCTTGTTGGGGACATTAAGGAGTCATGTTTTTATGCACCAAACACCCAAAAATCATAAAAATATAAAGAGAGGCAACTCCATGCCTTGAGAATGAGAGATCTAAACGAACAAAAAGTGTGTTCAGCAAGGCAACCTACTTTTACAATATAACAAATCCACAATATGTGATGATATCTAAAACTAGGTCCCTTGGTATATATAGGAGACAAAGGGTACAATTACAATTCAAGGGTCTAGCTGACAATTAAAGGGCCTAATTGACCAATAAAAACA
The DNA here is from genome assembly GCA_034641835.2 of Pinus albicaulis. Lineage (NCBI taxonomy): Eukaryota > Viridiplantae > Streptophyta > Pinopsida > Pinales > Pinaceae > Pinus > Pinus albicaulis. The sequence continues at coordinate 914,852,991 of CM076578.1, read as the reverse complement.
ACATTAATAAACAACAATAAAAAAGTAGTGACTCAATATCAAGGGCTTAACACACCCCTTCCATTTGAACAAGTGTCAACACTTGATTAGCTTAGATGTGTGTATATGAAGAACTTATCTTCCACTTATTGATGTACTTCATAATAACTCAATTTTTTTGTTTCTTAATTGATGTCTCCACGATTATTTCTAGTTCTAATATGATTTTCCCTTCTTCATTAATCTCTTCTAAAGTAGTCTGAATCATGATCTTGCCATGTATTAGCTTATTTAAGCAAGAAAAATAATATGAGCAAATAAGGAAAATGTCAACTATGGTTCAGAAGTGTTGTGGAAATAAGGAAATATTCCTTTATCACCATAAACTACTTGTTCTAGATGAATTTATCAAACCAAACCAAACCTGGAATGATTTCTTACAAATAAATAAGTTCAGGGATGAATAAAAAATACTTGAAAACCCTAATGAAGCTAGCTTAGGAAATGAAGAAGAGTGAGCTGAAGAAAACGCCCTTGAAACTCCAATAAACCCTGCTCCTGAAGTGCAAAAAAAATTGAAACTTGGGCAGGGTCCTAAAATCCAACAACAACTTAAACAAAGCCAGGGAGATGAGTAGGGAGAACAAGAATTAGTATAAGAGGAAAAATAATCCCCACCTTCTATAGAAATTGTTGGCTTGACCTCTTTGGGCAAGAAAAAGAAAACTACTTCTAAAGGGGCATCAAAAACCTGTAGCAGGTTAATAATGGGAGTGACATAGTTTTTTAAAGAAGCATATGGGGAGAGTTATAATATTATTGAACCAAAAGAACATCCTAAAAAATATAAAACCAAAGCTCAGATATTTTACAAGGAAGCACTGGAAGAATTGCATGCTGTACAAGCTTAGGAAATTAAAAAAGAACAGGGGATTTACATTGAAGAAGGTTACATTGAACAAATCCAACCATTTAATCAAGAACAAGAAGATTATGAAGAACAATCACTACAAAAATAAACTCAAGAACGAATCGACCCTAAGGATCAAAAAATCAACACTCTGTTGGAAAAAATGAGGAAAAAGAGTAAAGTGATGTTAAAGTTGAAGCAAGAATTGTGTGAGGTAGTAATGGTGAATTAAGTGGTAAAATTATAAAATGAAAGAGTCAAGGACCGATACTACAAGAATAAGGAGAGGCAAAAATCACTTAAACAAAAGTACATAGATATATATGATGAAAATATCAACAACATCAAAATAAACAAATGCCTAATGCAAAGGATCAAAGATTTAAAGGCAAAGTTGAGAGACAAATCTGAATCTTTAAACACAAATTTGAACCTCCTGATTCAAGTAGCAGGAGCTATATAAGACAATAGGTTTATAATTTTGACCAAGTTTATGAGGCAGTAAAATGGAATTTTGACTAGGTTTTGAGAGAAATTGAAAAGTGAACTTCAATTTTTGTTGCATTAGGGCCATGAAAAAATATAAGCCTAGGGGAGATGTTGAGTCTAAGTTTTGATATCCATGGCCACTTTCTTTTTTCACCTTATATCCTCCATTTGAACCTCAAATCCTTATCTTTTTACCAATCTTATGAAGGAAATGGCATAAAAGGGTAAAATTATTTTATGGAAATTATCTTTTATTTTTAATTCATAAATATTTATAAATTGCATTTATTTCATGTACTAATGGGTAAAATAGTCAATTACATGAATTTAACAAATACAAAATCCTTGTAATTTGTCCAAGTTTTGTGGAGGTCCACGACAACAATACGATCCTGACACATGGAGAATGATCAACATGTTCATCTATTTGAAATTTTCGTAGTTTCTTGCAACCCATAAGTCAAAGGCTGGTCAATGAGGCACATCTACTCAGAAAATCCTGTAATCCATTTTGTAAAAATTCCTTAATCCTCTCCATCAATTGGAAATCGGTCAACTATACCTGAAGGCTAACATACAAGTCATGAAGGAATGAGGAAACTATGCAAAGATCAATATTTTTCCTTTGTATCATTTTATTGTTAGCTCGAAACAATAAAATGACACTATTTTTCGGAAAGTCAGTTCAAGATTAACATTTATGTATAAAAGTCAACGTATAAAGAAGATATAGTTTAGAGAGACTTATGCTATAGTTATTATGCATGGAAAAATTTATGCTTTTTTATTAAGATTATGATTTCCATTAATATAAGAAGGATTTCTCTAATATGGTGTACAATCTTCTGTAAGTTTTGAGTGTTTCATTGAAAACATACACCAAGAGCCCCACTCTGCGGTATGTGTTTCATATATTTTGCTGTGTATTATTGGTTTTGATATACTTTGAATGATTTATGTTTATCAATTTTGTTATATAATTTAAAAATGTGCATAATGTGTTTTCATGTAAGTATATGAATTTCCTGTCATTTTCCTATAATGATCGTGTAATCACACAAAATTCCTATAATGCTTGTTGTGTTTTCCTCTAGTGATCTTGTATTGACACAAAATTCCCGTAAACACATGCTTTGTTTTCATGTAGTACTCTAGTTTGGTAATAGAACTTAGCTAGTGAACAAATTTTAGTTAGATTTATTTCTCTAATTAAGTATTTAATATGTTTTAGAATTTAAATAATCAGAATTAATTATATTGAGTATATCTGAAACAAGGATTAGGAAAATAAATTGAAATGGGTTGCATGTTAGATTAAAAGGAACTGTTGTTTTATTTGAGTGAATTTTCGTATAAAATTAGAACACTGATTCCACTTGGAATTTATTTCTATTACATTCTTAAGTTAGTTTTATCTAGACAATTACTCTTTCAGTGATAGCATCTAGTGAGAAAGTGTGATGCATTTATTTGAATCTGCAATCTTGTTTCATCAAGGTCGTGAATTGATTTTAGAAGTATGAAAACTATTTTAAGTTGGAATCAAATCTAACAGGTACCTATATTTGTTTGATTTATGCATGTTAAGCAACCATTTTTCACATATTGTGTTTCACCTCACAGTTTACCTACATGGGTTTGAAAAAATAAATGTTAAATCATTTACTCCACTTTATGAATTGACACGTAGTTCACTCAAATACCAAATCCACATCATCAAAACATGCCAAAGTTATCATAAGTGCATATTGGCACTCAAAAAATATGAGAATTAGCTCTCAGTGGACCAATTACTATATCGTTCTATGGTGTCACATGTGGGATGAAAAAGGAGGGGTCCATGTAAATAACCTCAAAAATTCTTCAGACCAATGCCTTGATATCCATGAAGTGCCTTAAACAACGTGAACTACCTTGGAAAATGTGAAAGTACCCAAAAATCAGAAAGCAATCATATCATGGAGGGCTATGCGATGCCAAAAACTACTCCATTCATAAAACAAATTACCATGGTTACCCTTGCTAAAAGGAGGGATAACATACCTCAACAATACCAACAGAGATTATTAAATACTTGATAATGTGCGTTGGCTAAATAACTTTTCATTTCCTTAGTGACCACTTTGGGAAGTTTTCTTAACTAGTAATTATAACTTATATATTTTCATCACTAATTACTACACATCTGGCTCTCACAAAAGTGTTCATTTATTTTAGAATCGTAAGGTTGAATATAAAAATACTTGGGATATTTATCGTGTAAGTATTGAGTTTGAGAATTGAACAGAGACCAATTTGTGTCAATGGCATGTATGTAAAATTCTAAGGGGTTACATTTTTAAGAGTTCTTTAAAGAGTAGTTTATTCAGAGAAGTTCCCATTCACATAAGCTTTCTTTGTAGAGAAAAGAGTGTTGACAACTTCACTTAATGAAATTGTTAAAATTTAACAATCCCAACATTTCTATCATATAATCATACTTAGTTTTATAATGGGCCTTCCAAGTCGCCCTTTATGAAAATACCGACTCACTTAATGTTCTCCCTATTAATGATAATATTATTCAGAATGAACCTTGCCTTAACAAATTCAAATCTCTTTCCTTATGATCCAAAAGCAAACAACCTTGTAGGGGACATTAAGGATTCATGTTTTTATGCACCAAACACCCAAAAAGCATAAAAATATAAAGAGAGGTAATTTCATGCCTTGAGAATGAAAGAGAAGAATGATCGAGAAGTGTGTTTGGCGGGGCAACCTACTTTTACAGCATAACAAATCCACAATATGTGATGATATTTAAAACTAGGTCCCTTCGTATATATAGGAGACAAAGGGTACAATTACAATTCAAGGGTCGAGCTGACAATTAAAGGGTCTAATTGACCAATAAAACCAACATTAATATACAATAATAAAAAAGTAGTGACTCAATATCTAGGGCTTAACACACCCCTTCCATTTGAACAAGTGTCAACACTTTATTAGTTGTGGATGTGTCTGCATGAAGAACTTATCATCCCAAGTCACTTCTTCCACTTATTGATGTACTTCATAATTTCTCAATTTTTTTGCTTCTTAATTGATGTCTCCATGATTATTTCTAGTTCGAATATGATTTTCCCTTCTTCATTAATCTCTAGCAAAGTAGTATGAATCACGATCTTGCCACTTATTACCTTATTTAATCAAGAAACATAAAAAACTCGATATACATGTGAAGATGGAGGCAACTTCAATTTGTGAGTTTGGTTGATGAAAATAATAACCGGGTGAAGACCTAGGTTCAGGCACAGGGGCCAACAAGGCTCCGTTGTAGTCTAGGACAACGCCAACATTTTCATTGTACTTGATACCGAGTAAGGAGTCTCACCAGAGTCGTGCCGTGACCTTACTAAGATTAGAGAGTCGGAAAGAGGAAATCGTAAACATCATTAGCCATTACTTCTTAACACATAAGCATCGCAACAAAGGGCTCATTCCACAAGTTCCAACCAGACCATGAAGTAGAAAAGAGTAATATATACACAATAATCAAAGATTTTTTTTTAAATTCCACACATTCAAATACTAACAATAACTCGAATCATGTACACAAAATGTCGGTCAACAACAACTATTTGTATTATATTGAACATAATAAATTACATTACATTACAACAGAGCCCTCTCTCTTCGAGTACAACTAGGACCAACAATACAAAATTAAAGAGAACGCACACCCGGAGCTACTCTCTCTCCTTTTTGTGACCATTATCCTCCTTCTATTTCTTGGTTTTCCTTCCTTATACTCCCGTTGTCCAACCAAAATACTAGTCTCTGCTATCCTTCCACTCGAATGCCTCTGCAGCTCAGCTGTCCTTGTTCTTTTTCTGTTTACCTTTCGCCACTTGGAGTCTACTTTAGAATAATCCCTGTTTCTTCTGTAACTCTGCGATGGCTGTCTCGCCACCCGCTATCCCTCTAGCTATCTCAAAATTGATCCTTGTTCCAAAAATGAAGGCCTCAACATGCCCTGACCATAGTTTATTGACTCGTCCTCGAGTCAATCTTGTCCAAGTGGTGTCAGTCCTGCTGGTACTTCCCCTGCCTTTTTTTCTTTTGTTGGTTCCTCCTGTTGTACCTTCTCTTGACTGTCTCTTTCAAACAAGGTCCCCAACTCAGAGACTGTCCATAGGGCCCCCTCCTTGAAGTTCCAGAACTATGCAATCACTTCCTACCAAGTTTGAATTATTGTGGCAAGATTGTTAACAATTTGATTCGTACTTGCTGCTTTGGGTTGTTGCGTCCGATGTTGATGAAGGTGTTTCAGTGTTCTTCTGAGTCATAGTATGACTGTTGAAACGATTCAACGTGTTTCTTCAACGGTGGCATTAAGTCTCGAAGCAACTTCTTTGTCTTACCCAACTTGTTGGGTATGTGTTATATTATTTCCACGACTAGCCCCATGTGCTGTACGTTGCACCGGGCGTAGCAGGGGGGTCACAGGGGGGGCGGTAGCCCCCCCTATCGGGGCTCAGGGCAGTGCCCCGACGAATTTTTTTTTTGTATGTGGTCCCACTCATAGGCAGACCCACTCATGTTTTGTGCATGAGTTTGCACATGGTTTTGGGGTATGATGGTTTTCGACCCCTGGTATTTTGTAGATCCGGTCAAGGGAACTACGGTTATGTTCTAATCTAAGGTTAATGGATTGGGGTTTATGTATGATTCGGCATGTATATATATGTGTTGTAACACTAAAAGGAATATAATGAAAAATCAAGCTGGTCGTCCCAATTCGGGATCCAGGGGAAAATCTCTGTGTTTATCTGTTTGATGTTTTATGCTCTCGCTATTGTTTATTTTTTGTTATAAGATTCATGTGTAGATAATTTCTGTTCAGGGTTAAAACCTACATTTGGTATCGGAGCTGTTTTGGCTTCAAGGGGACGCCTTTGCTGCTGAGGGTTTTTTTCTTAGGCCTGAGGTAGACCCTGTTCAGTGGGAGATCTGCGGGATCGATTCTTACTGTGAAAGAAGATGGCGAGCGGCGGAAAGATAGAGATCGAGAAATTTAATGGTCAGAGTTTTGAGTTGTGGAAGCTCAAGATGGAGGATCTGCTGGTGGATAAAGATTAGTGGATCACGGTAGATCCAGGTACTAAACCAACGGCAATGTCAGATGAAGACTGGAAGAAACTGGATCGGAAGGCTAAGAGCACAATACGGTTGTGTGTCTCAGATTCAGTATTGTTGAATGTATCTAGGGAAGCTACGACGAAGAATTTGTGGGAAAAACTTGGGACTTTGTACCAATCTAAGTCTCTGGTGAATAATTTGTTCCTGCGAAAAAAGCTGTATAACCTGAGGATGAAGGATGGAGACTCGGTGATAGAGCATCTGAACGCCTTCAATACTGTGGTAAGTCAGCTGTCATCTGTTGATATTAAAATCTCAGATGAAGATAAGTGCATCGGTTTGTTGTGTTCTCTACCAGACTCATGGGACAGTCTGGTTATTGCAATAGGTAGCAATACAACTACCTTGAATTTTGATGACATTGTCTCAGCCTTGCTGTCGGAGGAAATGAGACGAAGAAATATGGAGGGTCAAAATGGAGATGCCTTATCTGTACGAGGAAGGTCCCAAAACAGAAACAAGAATAAGGTTTCGAGTGGGAGATCTAAATCTAGAGGGAGATCTAAATCTCCTGGAAAGTTTGTAAAGGTGTACTGAAAATGCGGAAAGGAAGGGAACTACAAAAAGGAGTGGAGATCTAAAGCTCCCGAGAAAGGAAAGGGATCTGATGATGCTCCTTCTGCAGAGGCAAAAACCACCTCGGATGAAGGTGGGGATGTGTATTTGGATTCTTCCTCAAGTACACATGTAGATCATGAGTCATGGTTGATTGACTCAGGTGCATCCTTTCACTTCACTCCCCATAGGGAGTGGTTCTGCGAGTATGAGAAATATGATGGTGGTGATGTCTTCCTAGGGGATGATAAGAAGGTCAGAATCATCGGACGTGGAAAGGTCAAGTTGAAGCTGCAAGGTGGAAGGATTAGAACACTTCCTGGTGTTCTGCATATTCCTGCATTGGCCAGAAATCTAATTTTTGTAAGCAAGTTGGATGATGCAGGTGTAAAAACAGTGTTCGAGAAAGATGCCTGCAAGATGGTTCGAGGAGCACAGGTATTAATGCGGGGAGTTAGGATTGGAACTCTGTACAAGCTACAAGGCAGCACTGTTATTGATGGGTGTAATAGTTTTGTGGTTCCTGAAAGAGGAGCAGAAAGCCTAGATGTCTCTGGAGAAAAGACCATGCTATGGCATCAAAGGCTTGGACATATTGGAGAGAAGGGCCTTCGGATACTGCATAGAAATGGTATGGTAGAAGGTATGTCTAATTTTTGTCTGGATTTTTATTTTTGTGAACATTGTGTATATGGGAAGCAAAATCAGGTGAGTTTTCTTTCTGGTGCTAAGAGGGTGAACAATATATTAGAACTTGTGCACAATGATGTGTTTGGACCTATGTCAGTTCCATCACTGGGAAAGTCTGTGTACTATGTTTCATTCATAGATGAATTCTCAAGGAATACATGGATATATTTCTTGAGGAAGAAATCTGAAGTCTTTGACAAATTTAAAGAATTTAAGGCTCTGGTGGAAAACCAGACAGAGAAGAAGATAAAGGCGATGAGGACAGATAATGGTGGGGAGTTCTGCAAGAAGGAATTTGAAGAGTTCTGTAAGAAGTGTGGTATAGCACGGCAGAAGACTACTCCATACACACCTCGGCAAAATGGAGTTGCAGAAAGAATGAATAGAACACTGATGGAAAAGGCAAGAAGCATGCTCAGTGGTACCGGGTTAGGACAAGAATTCTGGGCAGAGGCAATGGAGACTGCATGTTACTTAGTTAACATATCACCTTCATCAGCGTTGGAGGATAAGACCCCACATGAGGTATGGACTGGTAAGAAACCCTCTCTTTCACATCTAAGGGTATTTGGATGTGATGCATATATACATGTTCCAAAGGAGAAAAGGACCAAGTTGGATAATAAATCTGAAAGGTGCATCTTTATTGGGTATAAGGATGGTTTAAAGGGTTACAAGCTTTGGAATCCAGAAACAAGGAAGGTTGTGTACAACCGAGATGTGGTGTTTAGAGAGGTGAAAGATGTTGTTACACATGAAATCCTACCAAAGGAACTTGAGAAGATAGAGTTTGAGCTAAAGGAGGATGAATCAGACTCTACAACAGAAGAAGACTCAGAAGAGGAAGAGCCACAAACTCCAGCTTTGAGAAGATCAGTTCGGGAAAGAAGGCAACCGGAAAGGTATAGTCCATCTGCTTTCTGTTCAGGTTTTGCCTTAACTATAACTGATGATGAACCCAGAACTGTCAGGGAGGCAGTAGATTCAGAGGATGGAAAACTCTGGAAGGAGGCCATGGCTGATGAAATGGCATCCTTGCACAAAAACGATGCATGGGATCTGGTGGAGTTGTCGATTGGAAGGAAGCCCATTGGGAGAAAATGGGTGTTTAAGAAGAAGATGAATGTAGAAGGCAAGGTGGAGAAATATAAAGCTCGGTTGGTAGCGAAAGGTTATTCCCAGGTGCCGGGAATTGATTTTGGTGATATTTTTTCTCCTGTTGCCAAAGTTACTTCTATTAGATTACTTTTATCTGTTGTTGCTGCATTTGATTTTGAGATAGAACAGATGGATGTGAAGACAACATTTCTTCACGGGGATCTAGAAGAGGAGATCTACATGAAGCAACTTGAAGGCTTTATGGTGAAGGGTAAGAAAGAACTAGTATGTAGGTTGAAGAAGTCTCTGTATGGGTTAAAGCAGTCACCAAGGATGTGGTATCAGAAATTTGATACCTATATACGGGGACTTGGCTTCACCAGAAGCAAGGAGGATCACTGTGTTTATTTTAAATTAATTGGTGACCGTGTTATTTATTTGGTCTTGTATGTGGATGATATGTTGTTGATTGGAAATGACGAAGAAATTATCCAAGATTTGAAGACCCAACTGTTCTCCAAATTCGACATGAAGGATCTTGGTGCTGCAAACTATATTTTGGGCATGGAAATTAAGAGAGATCAGGCAAAGAGGAAGATCTGGTTAAACCAGAGGAAGTATGTCGAGACTATATTGCGGAGGTTCAATATGCAGGATAGTAAACCAGTGAATGCTTCGATTCTTGTAGGTAGAAAGCTGTCTGCTGAAAAGTGTCCCAAGACATAAGAAGAAGAGGAGGATATGTCCCGTGTTCCATATGCAAGTGCAGTGGGTAGCCTGATGTATGCAATGGTCTGTACTAGACCAGACATTGCACATGCAGTGGGAGTATTGAGCAGGTTTATGTCAAACCCGGGGAAGGAGCATTGGACAGCAGTGAAGCGGGTTTTCAGATATTTACGTGGCACTAGTGATTATGGCTTGTGCTACCAGGGAAGACCAAGATTGGAAAGAATGTTGGACATTCGTGGTTTTGTTGATGCAGACTGGGCTGGAGATCTGGACCAAAGAAGATCTACAAGTGGGTATGTGTTTAGCCTATTTGGAGGCGCAGTCGGTTGGATGAGTAAAAGACAGTCTGTATTGGCTCTTTCAACTACAGAGGCAAAATACATAGCAGCCACTCATGCAAGCAAGGAAGCAGTTTGGTTGCAGAGATTGTGTTCAAGTATGGGGTTGGTACAACAAGCTATAAGGATAGACTATGATAGCCAAAGTGAAATTTTCTTGGCTAAGAACCCTGCTTATCATTCAAAGACAAAGCACATTAATGTTCAATATCACTTTGTTAGAGATATGGTTGAGGCTAAAAGGGTGTTGCTGGTAAAGGTGGACACTTTGAAGAATGTTGCAGATGCATTGACGAAGTCTGTGAGCACTTAGAAGTTCTCTTGGTGTAGAGAAACAATGGGTGTTGAAGAATTGGCCCAATGACTAAGCTCTCCTGTGGCCCCCTATGGAAAGAAAACAACTAGTGGGAGAATGTTGGGTATGTGTTATATTCTTTCCACGACTAGCCCCACGCGCTGTACATTGCGCCAGGCGCAGCAGGGGGGTCACAAGGGGGGTGGCAGTGCCCCGACGAATTTTTTTTTGGTATGCGGTCCCACTCATAGGCAGACCCATCCATGTTTTGTGCATGAGTTTGCACATGGTTTTGGGGTACGATGGTTTTCGACCCCTGGTATTTTTTAGATCCGGTCAAGGGAACTACGGTTATGTTCTAATCCAAGGTTAATGGATTGGGGTTTATGTATGCTTCGACATGTATATATATGTGTTGTAACACTAAAAGGAATATAATGAAAAATCAAGTTGGTTGTCCCAATTTGGGATCCAGGGGAAAATCTCTGTGTTTATCTGTTTTATGTTTTATGCTCTCGCTATTGTTTATTTTCTGTTCTAAGATTCGTGTGTAGATAATTTCTGTTCAGGGTTAAAACCTACACAACTCGTCTTTAATTATTTGGATCTGTGTTTGTAGGGCCTCAAACTCATCATATAGTATTTTGCGGGCAGAGAGAGTGTTTGTTTTCATTTCAACCCATACTTGTTGGAGCCGTTGTTGTAGAGGGTAGACTGGCTGGTTTTTTACGACCAAGCATCCCGACCACTAACGACCATGATCAAACAATGGTTGGTATTATTCTGTTGTGTTGCTAAGGGATTCACTAATTTTTCTCATCTCAGTTGTCTTCTATCCAATTTTTGTCGCATAATATGTTGCTGGGTCTGGTAGCACTGGCCTTGTTGACAAGGTTTCCCTCAGCTCCCAATTTGTGTTGTGCAATTCATTGTAGGCAGATTTAATATGATCGCAACAATATATCAGAGTGCACGTAGTTATGTATCTTGGGGCAGCCATGACCACACCCGCAACCATCAGACAAAACTCTTGAAATGTCTTTGCGATATGCTCTAGTTGTAGAAAGTATACAACATGCATTTATATCTTGGATTCACCCGATCTAACAATGTACTAAAGTTAAATACTGAATCGCTTCTACAAATATTTTGGGGAATTAAAAACACAATCACTAATGACATGAACATGAAGAATAATCAAATCACACACAACACATACAATTTCTCGGGGAAAGCTTACAACTGAAAACCCCGCCATCTTCTATTGTATATTCAACATGGATCATGAAACAATTACGTACATAAATCTTCTCACAAGAGCCCTCCAGTACTCAACTAATTGTATCATACTTTCACAAGCAAAACTTACCAACACAAAGCCAATTCTTAGCCTCTAGAAAACCTCCCTTGCTTGCGTAATCCCTGATGGATGTAATCCATAAAAGATAGGAATTCTTGCCTTCCTTGACTACGCAAGTATCATGGGCACTCCAATGGGTGTTTGGTTGCATGTGTGCAACCCAATAATCCTACAAATAATAGTCAACTTCCCTTTCACCTAGAACTCAACTGGGTCTCCACTGGATCTGACATGCATGCAGCTAATAATAGTAAATCCTCAGTTGCATGTGAGATCAATGATTGTGAATTAATTAATATTTAATTCACTTGATCTCTCACTAGTGTATCTTCAGTTACAACTAGCACAACTGAATTTAACTCACTTAACTGAGTTAAACTAATTACAACCTGCATTGACTAATGCACCACTGCACTTCGAACTCTGTTACAACTAGAATTACTCTGCATGCCTCACCAACTACCTCTAACTCGAAATCCACTAGCTAACTGAGTTTATCACTCTCAGTTAACTATTTCAAGTTTACATTGAGAATATATTACAGTTTATTTTCCATCTTAATTAAGGGATAACTAAAATAGACATGCACCCAAAAATAGCACTGTGGGCCCCACCCTAGTCTGGGTGCTTAATGCAACTAGGTGCGGGTGCTAAAATTTTCTTGTTGAATCTCAACACTCCCTCTCAAAAAGAAAGGGATTATCCTTCACCCCGATCTTGTCTCTATGGTATTCAAATTTTCTCTTGGTGAGCGCCTTCGTCAGAATATCTACATCCTAATATTTCATGGGAATGTACTGAAGCAACATTATCCTTCTCTGCACACAATCTCTGAGATGATGGTACCAGATATCTATATTCTTGGACCTATCATGAAACACATGATTAATCGAGATTTGAATGAAAATTTGATTATCACAATGAATCACTGTCGGATCCATATGAGAACCAAACAAACCAAACAATACCTTCTCATCTAGATAGCCTCACATGCATCTTGACTTGTTGCCATGTATTCCTCTTTCACTGAACTGAGTGCCATAGATAATTGTTTCTTGCTGTACTAGGAATTTGTTTTCAATCCTATTCTAAAGATCCCTCCTGATGTGATCTTTCTATCTGATGGACTGCCCGCCCAATCTGCATCTGTGAAGCCTTGTAGCTTCATTCCCTCTGTCTGTCTTTACCATAGACCATACTCTGATGTGCCCCTCAAGTATCTTAGGACATGCTTCCTTGGTTTCCAAAAGATCTTGGTAGGCTTAACCATAGCTTGAATCAGCTGGTTAACTGTGTATCAAATGTCCGGTCTCATGTTCACCAAATACATTAGTGAACCCACTAAATGTATGTAGATAGTAGCATCCACTACCTCTTCAGAAGTAGCATTCTCTTTCCTCCAATTTATTGGAAGAGGAGTATCCATGGGTTTGCAGCTCTCCATGTTAAACTTACCCAGTATCTCCTTTGCATACTTGCCTTGAGACACAAAAATTTCACCATCCCGTTGCCATATTTCTAATCCAAGGAAATAATGAAGGAGTCCCATGTCCTTGATTTCGAACTCCCTTGCAAGATCCTCCTTGCATGAGTGTATCAGTTGTTCATCACTAGTCAAAATTAGATCATCAACATAAAGAAAAATAATCAATCTCTTACCCTCCACCACAATCTAGTACATGTTTGCATCAAATTCAGTTTTGGTGAAGCCCAGTCTGGTGAAATAGTTGTCTATCCGAGTGTACCAAGCACGGGGTGCTTGCTTTAGCCCATACAATTCTATTTTGAGTTGGCACACATGTGACTCTCTGTTGAAGATTTAAAAACCTTCAGGATGCTCTATGTACACCTCTTCCTCAATGATCCCATTGAGAAAGGAAGTTTTCACATCCATCTGATGAATGTGCCAACCCATTTGCATCGAGAGTGCAAGGATGGATCTTATGAAAGAGTACATTGCAACAGGTACAAAAGTCTCATCATAATCTATCCCCTCAATCTGTGAGAATCCCTGGGCCAAAAATCTAGCATTGTATTTCTCCACATTCCCATCAATAGCTTGCTTTAGCTTGTAGATCCATTTCGATCCAACCATTGATTTGTCGACCGGTCTTGGGACTATCTCCCATGCACTGTTCTTGAAAATGGAGTCATACTCCTCCACCATTGCATCAATCAAATTTGGTTGCTGCACTACTTCCTGAAAGGAAGATGGTTCAGTCACAATACATTTTCTCATAAGAGCCATGTATCCAGTAAATCAGTCAGGAGATTGTCTCTGTCTGCACTGTGAATGTGGGGCTCCTACATTCTTTACAACATCAAGTCTCAATCTATCAACTTCTGTGGTGTGCCTTCTACCATTTTTGATGGATGGCTCTGCATGAGTGTTTTCCTCCACTCCATGAACCTCCTCATGTGGCTGATCCACATCTTGAGACTCATATTTGGGACCATCAGTTCCTCCTCTTCATGCAATTCCAACTCCCTCTTAAGGGACAACGACATGGCTTTCTCCTCATAGAATTTTATATTCCGTCACACAAAAGTCAATTTTCTGTTTGGAAAATACACACGATAATTATGGGGTGTTTCAATGTACCCCACAAAAATCCAAACCTCAGCTGTCGGTTCCATCTTCTTCCTGGCGTCCTTGGTCACATGCACATAAATAGATGAGCCAAAAATATTAAAGTGTGAAACATCAGGTTTCTTACTAGTGAAAGCCTCTTCAGGTGTACTCATGCCAAGTACTCTATGAGGACAACGGTTTTGCACATGTACCGCTGTGTTGCATGCTTCCACCCACAGATGCATCAGTAGGCCTTGATCATGCAACATCGCTCATGCTACACCCACAATAGTTCTGTTCTTCCTCTTCACGACCCCATTTTGCTGTGGGTTATGAGGCACTATGAGTTCTATTCGAATTCCTTATTTGCTGTAGAAGTTCTTGAATTTGTTAGAGATTTATTCTCCACCATTATCGCTCCTAAGAGACTTCACTTGCTTCCTTGACTCTTTCTCTATCAGTGCCTTAAACTCACAGAACTTAGAGAATGTCTGATCTTTCTTTTGCATGAAGAAGATCCAGCTCTTATGAGAAAAATCATCAACAAATATTGCATAGTACTTATATTTTGCTATCGAAGCAACAGAGAATGGTCCACACATGTCTATGTGAACTCTCTCAAGGATCCTCGAAGCTTGGTTCTCCTTCTCATGAAAGGTGGCCTTTACATATTTTCCCATAGTACATCCCTTGCATGTGTCTAACTGTGAAAGTGTACCCCTGGGAAGAACAATAGAAATATTTTGCATGACTTTCAAGGCTCCATGGTGAATATGGCCCAATCTCCTGTTCCATAATTCGCCCTCATCCTGGCTCACCACTTGATCTGCCTTGCCCATCATTGCTGCGCAACCATCTACCTCCAGCTTGTATAGATTCTTAAATGGAATCCCTATCCTCTTGGCTTGTCTTGTTTTTTTGTGTTGCGGGAAAAATTTTCCTTCACTAAAAACAACATCATAGCCTCTATCCTCCAACATTGCGACTGAGACTAATTTTTTCTTCAGATCTTATACACGCATTAAAACTTTTAATTGAAAGGGTATACCTGACTGCCTCTAGAAGGTAATTGTACCAATCCTGGTAGCACTATACCGCCTGTCATCACCCATTTCAATATGCATCTGGAGATCCTTCTCCTCCAAGTCACTAAAAAGTTCCTTGTCTCCCTTCATGTGAAAGGAAGCACCACAATCCAAATACCACACAAATCCCAATGCCCTAGACACCATGCATGCGATCAATGAGAAGTCAAGCTCAAATTGCGAGGCAATATCCTCCATCCTTCTTGTTCTTCTTCTTTTGTGGACAGTTAGTAGAAAAATTACCATGTTCGTGATAGTGAAAACACTTCACCTTGGAAATGTCCTGCTTCTTTCCATTCTTAGACCCATATTTAGAATGGAATTTCTTCCCCTTCCCCTTATTTTCCTTGGAAGCTAAAGCACGATCCTCTTCATCTTCATTCTTAGATGAAGATCCATCTCTAGTGTTCCGTCTGAACTCCTCCTACACGAAATCCAACCACAGTCATTGCCAATCTGGAAAATTTTCTCTTCCATTGATAGAGTCTTGATAACCAACTCTTGGGAAGTCTTAGGAGAGCCAAGCTCACCAAATCATGATCAACGACTATTATTCCAATGCTCCCCAGTTCATCCCGACATTGGACAAACTTTGTTATATATTTTGGAATGGTGTTGCCCTTTTACATCTTGACCTTCCCGAGTTTATCTTTGAGCACAAATTTCCTATTATCGCTGTTGCTTTGGAATAGATCCGTCAAAGCCTTCTACATTTCATATGGTGTGGCTTTCTCATGGAGGCTTTAGACAATGTGGTCTTGTACTCCCTCAAACAGGATCCTCCTCACCTTTTCCACTTTCTTTTGCCATGCATCAAGATTTGCAGCATCTGCCACAACGGGTTTAGGAACATCATTTTCAATGAATTCATTCAGGCCATTGTCTTCGAGTACTACATCCATCATGTCCTTCCAAGAAATATAGTTTGAGCTGCCCTCAAGTGCATACTCCAACCTCAAGCCATTGAAATCCATTTCGATCTTGAATCAGCTGTAGCACCAATAAAGTCTTTATGCAAATTCGAATTCTATCCACTCACAAACTCATCTCCTGCTTCACTTCTGCAATTTCCTGAGCTCTGATACCATGTAGAAAATATACAAGATGCAAGTATATCTTGGATTCACCCGATCTAACAATGTACTAAAGTTAAATACTAAATCACTTATATAAATATTTTGCGGAATTAAAAACACAATCGCTAATCACATGAAAACGAAGAAGAATCAAATCACACACAACATAGATAATATCCCGAGGAAAGCTTGTAGCTAAAAACTCAACTATATTCTATTGTATATTCAAAATGGATCATGAAACAATTGCATAAAAAAATCTTCTCACAAGAGCCCTCCAATACTCAGCTAATTGTATCACAGTGTCATAAGCAAAAATGACCAACACATAACCAATTATCAACCTCCAGACAGCCTGCCTTGCTTGCGCAATCCTTGATGGATACAATCCCTAAAATATATAAATTATTGCCTTTCTTGACTGCACAAGTATCATGGGCACTCCAATGGGTGTTTGGTTGCATGTGTGTGACCCAATAATCCTACAACTGATAGTCAACTTCCCTTTCACCTAGAACTCAACTGGGTCACCACTAGATTTGACATGCATGCAACTAATAATAGTAAATCCTTAGTTGCATGTGAGATCACTGATTGTGAATTAATTAATATTTAATTCACTTGATCTCTCACTAGTGTGTCTTTAGTTACAAATAGCACTACTAAGTTTAACTCACTTAACTGAGTTAAACTGATTACAACCTGCATTAACTAATGCACCACTGCACTTCGAACTCTGTTACAACTAGAATTACTCTGCATGCCTCACCAACTACCTCTAACTCGAAATCCACTAGCTAAATGAGTTTATCACACTCAGTTAACTATTTCAAGTTTACATTGAGAATATATTACAAGTTATTGTCCATCTTAATTAAGGGATAACTAAAATAGACATGCACCCAAAAATAGCATTGTGGGCCCCACCCTAGTCTAGGTGCTTAATGCAACTAGGTGTGGGTGCTGAAATTTTCTTGTTGAATATCAACACTAGTTGGTTACATAGATCATTCCTTTCATGCTGTAATTGGTCGCACACTTCAATAAGTGGCAATATTTTTTGTTGTTGATGCTCATGTTGCACTACAAGGTCGTTATGTAATGTATCCACTTGGTGTGTGACCGCTTGGATGAAATTAAATAGCTGGGTTGCTGAACAACCCTATAGACCTATCTGGATCATCTATTCAGGATTCGGAAACCTTTCTTGCAAAGGTTTCCCACTGGAAATTGACTTCTCGGATTGGCCCTGGGGTGATGCTGGTTGCTGTGAATGTTCAAGTTGGTTTTGGCTATGGCATGTGAACTCGGGCATGGGCAGGACAGAAGTGACTGACTGAAGTGGTAATGAGATTTGGTGTGATGAGGTGGTGAGGGTAGTGGTAATAGTAATTGTTTCGACCGTTGGAGGGTCGGTACCAAATATTAGGGTTAAGAAAGATCCTGGATCAACCTTTGGTTTTTTAATTGCAGCTGCCTATGGGGTCTCAGAGTCTACTTCCATTTCAGTATCTGCCATGACCATTATTCCTGTCAGGATTATGTGGGAGGTGGTGGCAGAGGTGGTGGTTGTCTGTGGGGATGGGTCTCGTGATGAGGGTGATGGAATGGGGGTCGAAGCTTGGTGCTCCTTAGACATCAACGAAGTGACTGGTGAAGTCCTCAGTGTTTCCTCAACTACTGGGAAGCCAGAATGGGTTAGAATATCATCTTCTATAAAGTCGAATAGCTGGGTGATGACATCATGGACCTTAGGTTTCTTCTTTTTTGGGGTTGGTATGGGTGGCTTTGAGGCATTTTTCTTCTTGAGTGGTGGAACGGTGGGTAGGGACTGTGAATGCGAGCCTATGAATGGAATTGGTGTGACCATTGGGGTGCTCACAGTTGAGGGATGCTGAAATTGACTATGGAATTGAGTAACAGATGGAAATTAATAGTGGTGACTCCGATACTTACCAATTTATGATTGATGGTTTGCATTTGAGTCTGGAGTTGCCCAATCATTGGCTGCAACTATATTTGTGCGATCCTGTGCGTTGTCTCTACTTCTGTTTCTCCTAGTAGCATCTGCGGCAACATTTCCTGGAAGGAGTAGTAGTGTCGATTTCCACGGACTTTGCCTATAAATCCAGGCCATGAAATTACCTCCCAAAGGAATTCTTCCTTAGTTAATGTGAAATTTTGATCCCTCTTCTGAAATGTCTCGACATGTACACACTTTGGCCTTAGCTAGGTGTGCCCATGATTGACTCTGAACCAAACTTGTTCAGAGTATTCATCCAATAGGAATCTAGGAATCCTCTCTGCCACATTGATAACATCTAACATATTTCAGTACCACCCTTCGAAGCAGGTCTCATTAATCTCTTTGCTATTCGGATCACCCAATACTCTCCATGGTGTATACCACAATGCCAGTGGTTGCTATTTAGTTATTTATACTAGTTTTCTTCCTTCTAGAGGGCACCATTTCCACATGGCTAACACCATGTTCAAGTATCCATAAATGAAGCTCATAGCCCTCCTGTAGTTGTCTTCACAGGCCTCAAATATTTCTTGGAGTAGGTATGCACTCCAATTAAGTTTTTCTCCATCTATACAGTGTTCCGCAACTAAAATGACATCGAACGTGCATTCATTCCATGTGTAGTGCCTCATAATCTTATCAACTATAAGAGAACAAGAAAATTTGAAATTGGACTTATTGATGGGGTCAATCTGGGCACCCTTGCCTCCTCTAATTGTCTTGTATTTTTCATCGAAGTTATTATCCCCGACCTTCGTGGATCTCTTGGAAGTTGTTTGGAATGAAAATGGCACTTCATTTCCTACTGTCAAAAGGCCTGTCAGTCTCTAGATGTCCTCTACATGTATTTGAACTTCAATTTCCAACCATAGCGATCTCCCGTGTATTCTGCTGAGGAGTATTCTAGTGCATTGCATCATTTCTCCTTGTGTATCGAAGACCGATAGACTCCTTAGATGAAGTAATATCGACCTATGAATCCCTTTGAAATCATTTTGAATGCGCACTCCTTGGCTGCCATCCTCCCTTGTGTAATTTTCTGTGTACACCTACCAATTGAGTGTTGGAAAATGGAATGAGTCTGTGAAGGCGGTGTCGATCAACCCGCCCTTATGGTATTTCCTTGTGATGGATTCAAGTTTTTCAATTCTCTGGTCGACCTCTAGTTCTACCAGTGAAATAAGAGTGTTCATCATAGTTGAACATATTTGATAGACTGCTAATATAACAAGCCTAAATATTTTAGGAAGAACCTTGCTAACAGACACAAACTCTTCACTCTTCTCTTTGAGCACCCTGGTCTTCGACTCTGAAACTTCTTGCCTATCCATGCAGATTAAGTAGATGTTATTGACAGGACGGGTGGTGATGATACTTTCTAACTAATTATTTTAGCAACCCCCCCCCCACCCACCCCCCTCACTTGGCCTTAATCATGTGCTTTGCTGACAAGAGGTGATGTGGACCTGACTTTGTTGACGCTACCCTTGGGATCCGAGAGGAGGTGATGGGTAATTATTATGGGGTGATGGGATTGATTATTAGCTAATGATGTTTCCAATATAGGGACAATTTTTTTGAATTTTGACTGACAACTGAATTATGGTATAATTATTATGAAATTATGGACGACACGTATAGTATCCCCCCAACCACAATCAATTGCGGTGAGGTAAAGTTCTCTCCGCAACTGGGGTGAATCTAAGGATCGACACAACTATTGACTGAGAAATATGATTGACTCTACCTCCACCCACTTGCTTCTCCTTTCAGAGATTTATTGGAATTGAAAATTTAAATATCCTACTCATGGAAGGGTTTCAGGCGTGCACCATTCACCCAACCTGGTAGTAGAATGACATTGAGTTACGTGAGCTTTACAACCCATGATTCTCGGATCTCTATAACAATAAATGGGCCTAGCCAATGCATTTGAAACTTACCTGGGAAATTTTGGAACTTGCTATCATACAACAAGACCCGACCTCCAATTATAAACTTCTTTTTTTTAATATGTTGATCATTCCATGCCTTCTGACGATGGTTCTAAACTAACTAAGGAAATTCACAAGAAAACTGTCTTCTTCTAATTCCCACAGTTCCTCCAACCTTTGTGCAATTGACTGATCCTACCACATGTGCATTTCCTTTGCTATAAACAAACTCGGGACTATGAATTCTATAGGCACCACCGCTTCTCTACCGTACACCATTTGGAAGAGTGTTTTATTATGCAATCTTTTGACTGTTGTGCGATAAGCCAATAACGTTATTAGAAGTATTTCTTCCTATTCATCTGTTTTGGCTGCACACACCTTCATCAAGCCCTTCTCTAGTATCTTATTAAATTCCTTGACCGTTCCATTCACCTGTGGGTGATATAGACTGCTCTTGTGATGCTGAATCATAAAATTATGCAACAATGACACGACTGTTTCATTGATGAAGTGTCCCCCTTGGTCACTTGTCAGGATTTAGGGGCATCCAAATCTTGTGATGATATTTTCAAAGATAAACGTAGCTGTTGTGTCAGCTGTAAAATCCATTATTGGTGCAATTTAATCCCATATCGTCAAGTTATCAATTTCGGTTATGATATATCTTGCATGGGAATGGCATGGAGGTGGATTAATTAGCCCTATGAAGTCAATGGCCCACTTATAAAATTCTTGCAGAGCTCGTAATGGTTGTAGCAGTAACTTGTCATGCTGGGACGACTTCCCAACTCGTTGGCACACATCACACTTCTTTGCATATTACTTTGCGTCCTTGTAAATGATGGGCCACCATCGACCTATGAGTAGGATCTTTCTTGCGATACTCTTTCCGCCAATGTGTCCTCCCACGACCCCGGAGTGTCCTTCCCATAGTACATCTCCTCTTTCATGATCCAACACACACCTCGGTATTATATGATCTAGCCCCATATTGTAGAGTTAGACTGGAATTAATTGATAGTTTGCAGCTTTGACTACCATATGCCTCTTATCTATCATGTTGTAGTTCTCTGGGCATCTCCGTGTGGCTAATAAAGTTGCAATATCCTCCAAGTAGTCTGGCATGGCTTCTACCCTGAATAAGTCTGCATCCAGTAGTTGATAATCAAGAGACCCTCTGCTTTCTCATTACTCCAATCGAGATAAATGGTCAGGTCTGACATTTAGTCAAGTTGTCTGTAAAAAACTTGAAAGGTCCTCCCAGCAGGTAATGGTGGAAATTTTGCAGTGATTACACCATCAAAAGTGCCTCCCTTTCTATAGTTATGTAATTATTTTTTTTTTTTGATAGTTTTCTATTGGAAAATTAGATCGGATGGTCCAAGTTCCCCTCGCCTGGTTGAGCCAACACTACTCCAAATGCAACACTCGAGGCATTGATATGTACATGAAACTTCTTGTTCCAATATGGGTAGACCAAAATGGGAGCACTCGCCAATTTCTCCTTTAGTATATTCAATGCCTCGTTACACTCCTCAGTCCATATAAATTGTTCTACATTCTTCAACAACCTTTCCATTGGAGCTGTGATGAGGGCGTAGTTGTGGATGAATCTTCTATATTAGCCAGTGTGTCCTAATGCTAATCTCAACTGCCTAACATTCATCAACAAATCCATATTGACAATTTATGCAATCTTTGTGGGGTCCAAACACACTCCATATTTACACATGATGTGGCCCAACAAAGTTCCAAAGGGAAAAACAAAGATGCCCTTTTTGACATCCAATGATATTTGTAGTTGTCTGCATCGACCGAACATTATTCGAAGCAGGATGGAGTGCTTATTCAACAAGCTATATACTGTCCAGTCGTCCATGTAGACTTCTAAAAATCTGTGAATGTATTCTCTGAATGTTGTTATTACAATCCGAGAGAAAACTGTTGGTGCATTCTTCAAGCTAAAGGGCATCACATGGTAGACATACGTGCCCCACTTTGTAGTGAAGGTCATCTTATTATTATCCTTCTCTACTATTATGACTTGGTGGTAGATGGAGAATCCGTCTGTGAAGGAGTAGGGTTCATTTCCAACTACATTGTCCAATACCCCATCACTGAAGGGTGTAGTGAACGGATCATGTGAACATGCATTATTCAGGCTATGATAATCGACACATACTCTTATCTTTGATGCATCTTTCTTATTCTGGATAGATGATAATTATCTTGGTCTATTACTCCCTCTGTCAGCAGATGTCTTTTGAACATAATCCTCTTTACTTCTTGCAATGCATCAGTCAACCTTAGCTCAATATCTTTAAAAGAAAATCTGCTCACAAATCTGCTTGCTAGAGAATCCAAATCTATTGTCTGCCTCTTCTTTTCTTCCATTATGTACCAGTCTTGTGAAAATGTTCCTAGGGAATGTATAAAGTCATATACCCACCATTCCCTTGGAAATTATTCAAGCTCCCATCGTTCTTCATAATATTTTATATGCAGTTAGGGGTCTGAAGTACCTGTATAATTTACATCTGGTTGTAGGTCCTCAGACTGTATGAATCTGACCCTTAATGCGTTTGATATTTTGTCCCACCTCTTAAGGTTGTTGCAATGGGTTCCCCACCACCAAGCTGATGTTTCATGTAAATCCACATTCATTAAGGGTACTTAGTGCTCTTTAGGAAAAATTTCATCTACTTCATTAATGAAACTATCAATTGTTTCCATATTGGTAAAGGTAGGATATCCTCTTACCTCTGGTCCGATCCAATTAACCCCTCAGATGGTGGTGCATATTCAGGTGTTGATTTTGTATCCTCCTTGCTACTAACCATCCCAAGCAACCTCTTATCCAATGTCTGAACTCTGAACATTGCGCCAGCTGATTGACCCTTTGGTCGTTGGGTTGATATAATCTTCCCTCTTTCCCATAGTTAGTTGTTACAACTGATCCAGTAATCCAGGATCCTCTCTATTATTGGTTGGTTCTATGAATCTTGGACCTTGGTAGAGGTCTAGGGGCTGAATGACTCTAAACCTCTCAACCTCTAAAATCATAAGTTCTTTCTTTAAGTCAATCACTGCATAGTTTTCAAATGCCAGTCTATCCCAAGAAGTGCAGGATAGGGGTCATTATCACCCATTATGTATATGAATTCAAAATATGCATATGTATTAACCCCCACGATATCAACTTCCATATCTTCTAACCTCCCAGTGGGTATGATGCAATAGTGGTTTGCCATGCACAACTATATCAGAGAAAATTCCAGCTTGGGTTTTCCCAACACTTCCTAGGTTTTCCTTGACAATATGTTAACATCTAAACCCAGATCCAACATGGTGTCTATTATCTGAAACCCTGAAATTTGTGCATCAACCCTGAACTCCTTCCTTGTCTGCCTCTTGTTTCTTCAGACTCTTCTTGAGTGCCTCTCTGGAATATTAGAAGAGATTATGTTGTCGCGACCTATCCCTTCCTTAATGAGCATCTGCTCATAATTTACAATGTTAAAAAACAATCTGAACCATTATTCTAAAGGTTGTACATAAGATAGGCCTTTTTACTTTTCCACCACTAGTTGTACTATCTGTGGTTCTTTTTTTGAATTCAAATTTGTGAATATTTCCACCACTTCTTTATAATATTGTTTCTGTTGTTCTAGATTATAGGAGCACTTTGGCGAGGCTAGTCTTATCATCTTAGGTTGCTCTGTTGCTCTCGCATCATCTCCTGTTTTCTTTCCTCCATGTGTCACTATAGCTACACTGGAGAGGTGTTCAATTTCTGGTATTCTTGGCTCCGCATTGGTCAAATTCCCCCTCCTCTATCTAGTTCGTTCTTCCCATCCTTTGATTAATTCTGGACAATCATCTGTTGCATGCATATTCAATCTACAATAAGAACACCATGAAATTCTAGGTAAAGGAAATTACTTTGCAACATGCCACTCCTAGTCACAATTGTAACATCACATTGGCCCCCTTCCTCCCATCCTACCCCCCCAATTCATGGCCCTCCTCGTCCCCGAGGAGCTTCATTGACCTTGTAAGTTATTTTTTCCAGCCTATAAGCTAATGTGTCCAATGCTCTACATTAGTTTGTATGGTGAGTTGGTGAGGCACAAAACTCACAGTATGTGTTGTTGGGAACATTCAAGTATTTCTGTAAAATTGGGCAGAGCTGTGGGGGGTGTCCAAATGCCTTAAAATTCTTGCAACAATCAGTTGGAGATAGGATTTCTTAATTTAGGAATCCACGGAACTACGTTTTCCCTTGGTAGATACCTTGCATCCCTACCTGTGCAAATCCCCCAGTCGTTGGAGCACCTGTGGCCCCCCCCTATCCCAATATATTCCCCGACCCAAACAACCTTGGACACTTTGTGACTAGGTGTCCTTCTACCATGCAGTGCATACACCATACATTTGGTCTTGTTGGTCGTACATGCTGCATATCTTTCAATATCTCCATTAGGCTTGCAATTTGATGTTGCAAACCTAATATAGAGGGATCCTATGTTGTTTATCCTCCTTTGAATTTATTCGGGAATCCCAATATCGATTCAATTATTCTTGCTTGCTCTAAAGCATATTTCAACATATCAATATTCTGTTGGTTTAAAAGCATTATTGTAAGAGGTAGAAGTGCTTTGATGAACCAATCCTGTCGATGGTTCGGGTCTATTGGGTAGCTCAAATTTCCAATTGCATCTTTGAATCTCCTCATAAGCTCCCAATATTTTTCCCCTTCTCCTTGCTTAATATCCCACAGTTAAGATAATCCTTGTTGGTTTGTCTGAGGGAGTTTGAATTCTTTTACAAATTCCCTTTTCACATCATGCACTGCTATATTTTGATGTATCTCTGACCATTTAATAAACCACCTCAAGGCTCTCTCCCTAAGCATGGTTTTGAATTCAATCAATTTTGCAGCATCTGGTGTTTGGCGGGCCCTAAATATAGCCTCACACAAGTAATAATGTTGCTCCACATTATCCTTGCATTTCCTTGATAATTATGGTTACCACGTGAATGAAACCCCGCCATCTCTAACTGTGCTTGCAGAAGAAGTACAAAACCTCTTGATCCGGGTTTTGATGATCCTTGCAGGATCTTTCTAGTATTAACACTACTAATAGTACTAGCTTGAAATGTATTCTGAACACTGTGAACTGTAATGAATTTAATTAGCTTTGACAAAAATTGATCAGGGTTTTCGTAAAGTACCAGGTGAAGATTGGGAAGGGTGCTACCTGGGAATGGGGAGATCATATTGCTTGGTGTCTTGGATGCCTCTTTTCCCACAAATAATCTTTCCATCATGACGTGCATGTCTCCATCCGAGTCACATTTTGATATTGTACCTTCCATTCTATCTGACATCTCCTCTTTCACAGATTAGGATGGGATCCTTTTGTCTTCTTGACTCTTAAATATCCCGTCATACCTTTCTTTTCTTGCCAGTCCCACTATCACTTCTTCTTCTATCGGACTTCGAAACACCTCTCCTACTTGGTATACATCCTCTTTTTTCCTATTCATCTCCCACATTTCCCTTTCCCACCACCTTTCCACTATTTGTGCTCTCCGATGTGCCCTTAGATATCTAGATTTCCTGGAGTTATCTGCGACCATATTTTTAATCTCCTCATATCTCCCCATCCCATATCACCCCTTATTTAATTCCCCCAATACTGGGTGTTTAAGATTCCATAGGCTTAGGACTATAAATACCAACAAACCTTCTTCCACCATAAGAACTTTAATCCACAACGAGATCTCCTTCAACAACTTTCCCCACAATCCTGATCTTGAAATTTCTTTGGATTTTGAAATAGACTGGTGGATTTCTGTAGAAAATTCAATAATATATCCTTCTAGCATGGAATGTACCCAGAAATTCACTGCTTGGGTCAGATCCGCATCTAACCAATGTAATGCTACTAGATATGATTGCGTCCAGGGGTGCGATGAGATCTATTTTTCTCACCACTTTTTCCCTTGATCTGCAGCCTCTGCAACCAATTGTAAATATCTTCAGGGAATTCACCCCAAAATATCTTGTACTGATCACTTACTAACTATGAATACAAGATTTTTCCTTCAACTTATTTTCCTTCTGTTGTTGGAGCTGGGCTTGTTGCGAGATGAACTGATATACATGGTTATCCCACCAGCTTCTTAGTTCTCTCTTATAGATCCTTGAGACCATATTCCAACTCTCTTTTAATTTTTAGGTCCCGACAACGAAACCATTTGTTGGCTGAAAATAATAACCATGTGAAGACCCAGGTTCAGGCATAGGGGCCAACAAGGCTCCATTGTAGTCTAGGACAACGCCGACATTTTCACCTTACCGGAGACTGAGTAAGGAGTCTCACCTGAGGCATGCTGTGACCTTACTAAGATTAGAGAGTTAGAAAGAGGAAATCATAAGCATCATCAAACTTAACACATAAGCATCACAAAAGAGGGCTCATTTCGCAAGTTCCAACTATTCCATGGAGTAGGAAAGAGTAAGAGATACACAATACTCTGAGAAAAAGTTTAAAATTCCACACATTCAAACACTAACAATAACTCAAAGGACATACACAAAATGTCGTTCAACAACAACTCTTTGTATTATATTCAACACAATACATTACATTACATTACATTACATTACATTACATTACATTACATTACCTTACATTACATTACATTAGAGCCCTCTCTCTCTAAGAACAACCAGGGCCAACAGTACAAAATTACAGAGAACCCACACCTAGAGCCAACAATACAAAATTATAGAGAACCCACACCTAGAGCAGCTCTCTATTCTTTTCATGAATGTCCTCCTCCTTCTTCTTAACACATAAGAAATGCAAAATAGGGCTCATTCCGCAAGTTCCAACCAAACCATGAAGTAAAAAAGAGTAAGAGATACACAAAAGTCAGAGATTTTTTTTAAAATTCCACACATTCAAATAATAATTAACAATAACTTAAAGCATGTACACACAATGTCGGTCAACAACAACTCTTTGTATTATATTCATCATAGTACATTACATTACAACAAATCCCTCTCTCTCTAAGAACAACCAGGGTCAACAATACAAAATTACAGAGAACCCACACCCAGAGCAACTCTCTCTCCTTTTCGCGACCATCCTCCTCCTTCGTTTTCCTAGTTTTACTTCTTTATCCTCCTGCTATCCAACCAAACTACCAGTCTCTGCTATCCAACCAAACTTCCAGTCTCTGCTATCCTTCCACTCGACTGACTCCGCAAATCGGCTATCCTTGTTATTTTTCCATTTGCCTTATGCCACTTGGAGTCTACTTTAGATTACTCCCTGTTGCTTCCGCGACTCCACGATGGTTGTCTTGCCACCCGCTATCCCTCCAGCTGTATCAAAATTTCTCCTTAATCATATTTAACATCTTATAGGGACCATGGTATTTCTAAGATAATATATTGTTCTTATTCATTGCTTGAGGAACATATATCTGGTTGTAACATGAAAAATACCAGTTCTCCACTTTAAATTCCATTTTGAAGCAATGTTGATTTTATTGCTTCATCCTATTTGTGAGATAATTTATTGTCCTTATTCATTGCTTGAGGAACATATATCTGGTTGTAACCTAAAAAATACCAATTCTCCACTTTAAATTCCATTTTGAAGCAATGTTGATTTTATTGCTTCATCCTATTTTATTTTATCACCAAGTTGTCCTTCAAGAGTTGGAGAATATCTTCTTGGACCTCTATGCACTCCTCCACTGCTTAAAGGTTCACTTTTCCTCTCAAGGATGATGTGATGTATGGAGGATGATATCCATAAGGTGAAATAAATGGGGAAGTTTTTTATGAAGTATAAAAGAACATGTTTTACCACTTTTTTTCCAAGGGAAACAACTTAAGCCATTATGTCTATTTATTAGATGTAAAGCAATGAAGACACCTTTCTAGACATTTATTCACAATATCAATTTTCCCATGAGATTGAGGATGGTAAGAGGATTTGTGAGCCAAATAAGTATCTAAACAAGAAAATAATTCAATAAAAGATTACTTGTGAAAATTGGATCTCTACCACGTATAATAATATTGGGGATCCATGTAGATTTTGAATTGTTTCCATAAATTCTACAACTATTGTACTTTCTTTAAGAGTGAGAAAGAGAGAAAAAATGGGTAGAGTTTGTGAGTCAATCCACCACTGCCATGATGAAATTCTTTCCTTCATACTTAATAGACTTGTAATAAATCCATTGAGACCTCTTCCTAATGTTGACTTGGTATGGATAATGGTTGTAGAAGATATATGGTATTGATTATTTTCCCTAATTCTTTTTCCAAACCAAATGTTCAACCATAAAATTTTGAATGTTGGTTTAAGACTTTCCTAGAAAAATCCCTTCTTGATCACACGGTATGTTTTCAGGAACCATGAATTTCATTGTATAGAATAAGTTTGCAATTCCAAAAGGACCTTACGTTTTACTTGTAAATCCTTCAATAAGGATAGGAAATATTGATACCATAATGAATCATTCTTCCAAACAAGTTTGTCTAATGTATTCGAGTCCTCTTATAGTTGTAGGCTGATTGTTGGGTCTCATAATTGTTGCATTTTTATCACGTTTTTCATCGCCATTCCTCACATTCTATCACCTCATTTAACCATTTATCGTACCATTTTCATGGGTTCACCTCATTATTTTCCAATTTATTTAATTTTAATATTATAGGAGAATTTATGATTAATTATTGGAAAAATTAACATATTTCATTAATACCTCAAATGTCGATGAGCTTTGTAATGTGTATGATTATTTGGAAGGATTATTCAAAAATATTCTTTAATATTTCCTCCACCATTTCAAGAATTCAAAGGATAATAGTTCAAGCTTATTCCAAAGAGAATATCATGGATATTTGGATAACATATCTTATCCAAGATTTGTGAGAGATGTGCGAGGATTCAAAGGGATCATATTTTGTAATTATAGGGATATTGGTTGAGAAAAACATGGATTTTTAATTATGAGTTGCTTATATTATTTTCAAAGGACTCATGTATAAAAGGGAGTGCTCTCTCTTAATTTGAATGAGAAATTAAGGAAGGAAGAAGTAGAAAATCGAATTGAGAATTAGAGTCTAGAATAAAGTTTTGGTTTTGTAATTTTTAATTTGACCATCATGATGTAATAAGATTGTGTTTTTCTTCATCGTTAATGTTAGCTCACATATGTTGACACATAGGTTGCTTTTCACATGTTGTTTTTCTCTTATACGATTCCACATTTCCAATTTATGATATGATGCGGTGGTAATGTTGTTGGAGTAGAACTGTGAGGAAGGACAATTAGGACCTCCTAAGTTAGGAGCCTCTTCTCTTGCTTTCTACACATCACAAATTGCTTCTTTTTAGTCTCTCTTCTTGAGGACAATACTATGGGGAAGGAAAACCATGACCTCCTAAGTTAGGAGCCTCTTCCTTCATTCAATGCATCTTGAATCAGAGACAAAAGCATTAGACTAGGCTAATTTAATTTCAATCCTACATATACAGTGCATGTAATTCGCAAGTCTAAGAATTCCTCGGATCGATAATTTATGTTAGGGAAATTATTTGACGACAATAGTTTCACCCTACATTTTGGCGTCATTTTCGAGGAAGCACGATGTATTGAGGTATAGGTTACTTTTTCCTGCAAGTGTGAATTTCAATTTCAGCAAGCATGTTTAATTTCTGCAAGTTTGATTTACTTTTTTGTGCAAGAGAGTTTGATTTCTGCAAGTTTGATTTACCTTTTTGTGCAAGAGAGTTTGATTTCTGCAACTGTGAAGAGGGATTGTTAATTTTTTTTTTTTTTTTTTTACTACGACAGTAGTTTATTTAAAAAAAAAAATGATTTAACAATGAGTATAAGTTTGGAACAAATCACTCAGACACTAGCAGAAGTTGGGATCTCCTCTCCCTATGAAAAGAAGATCTTGACAGCTACAAAAAGCTTAACCACTCCTCCAAAAGAGAATGAATCGACATACGAAAAATCTTGTACATTTGATGAAAAACAATTAGTCAAGCAGGAGATTGATGAGGACAACGAGGAGTGGCAGCATGATCTGAAGGAGGAAAATCACGCCTACAAAAATCTTATTGAACAATGGTTCCAAGCGAGTGTGAGGTTAGATCAGTCATTTTGTTTTTATTTAGTTAAATCATAGTTACAATAAGTGAATCCGGTTATTTTTGAACATTTCTATTCATGTGCGCAACTGAAAGTGAATATATTTTTATTACTGTTGTGTGCATGGTTACATTGCAAATTTGATTAAATGTTCAATTAGAGTAGAGTAGATAAGAAAAATGAATACAAAATGTTATTTTTAATTTATTTTAGTTTTTGAATAAGTATGAAATCTCTGCAAAAATGATGTCTTTAATATCTTTCAGGAATATATATATATATATATATATATATATATATATATATATATATATAATTTTATTTTTTATTTTTTGTAATTTTTTTATTTTATTTTTATTTTTTAATGGATCTCCATTTACTCTATATTTTTAAAATTTT
Organism: Pinus albicaulis; assembly: GCA_034641835.2. Lineage (NCBI taxonomy): Eukaryota > Viridiplantae > Streptophyta > Pinopsida > Pinales > Pinaceae > Pinus > Pinus albicaulis. The sequence continues at coordinate 914,822,072 of CM076578.1, read as the reverse complement.
TAGTTTTGTTTTAAAATTTTCCAATTTTATTTATAATAATAATAATAATAATAATAATAATAATAATAATAATAATAATAATAATATTAAAAGAAATTTCATTTAAATTTTCTTTTTAATTTTATACCCCAACTAAAAATTTCAAATAATATGTGACTTTAAGACATATGGCGTTTGAACACGTTACATAAATAGTGCCCTACTACGAAACTTGCTGGCTTCGATTACTTAGGTGATCAAAGAATTTATCACCTTTCTAGGATTGCTGCAATTTCTGGTCGAATCAACTCTAGTTGGCATAAAAAATGACATAGAATAAAGAAACCATTGGCTGTCTGAAGAATACAGGCTTGGTTTGCTTAAACTTAGATATGCCTACCCCCTACCTTGACCCTAGACTAAGTGTCCATTATCCGTCGTGTAGCTGGATAGATCAACTATTCACCTACCTACGCTTGCAAATGATCTTGGTTAGTTGTCTGGATGAAGGAGGGAGGTAGATACATATAAGGTTGGGAAAATGAGCTGACCTTATAGCAATAGTGAGAATGAGCGTGTGGCTACAAAATCGCTAGTGCTATCTTCATATTCCTTCGGATATCAGGAAATCTGCTATCTATCCCCCAACGATCTTCCTGTCTAATTCAAAAGAGTGCAAAACACACTCTATAAGGACTACCCTCCCTTATAATTTTGAGTAAATATGAAACTAAAAGGGTTGAAATTGGATTGAACGGGTCCGGGGCTAAACACATGAATTCACTACGTACCAGTGCCATGCTAAAAATGCACATAATACAATGCCTATGCCTTAGCTACTGGTGCTTCTGGTTATAGCTATTTTTCATCGAGATGTAGGGAATGTTATGGACTGGGTGAGACTATCTTAAATGGTAGTTGTGCAAATTGACGCATGTGGATCCCTGTAGCTTGGCCTTTTATGGGCACACAACCCAGAACTGAAGAACCACATTAAACTATATGGCATTGAACTGGAACAATGGTGCAACTATAAACATCAAGGGATCTCGAAAGCTTACACACTTCAAGGATGCTAATCGCTTCATTGGCACCTAATGAACTAATAACCATTTGAGCGACTGAGCATTCATTTATGCATCACTTGGTCGATGGAAAAGAAGACGAAAATCAGAAGTATATCAAGGAATGATTTATGGGCCGAAAATATTAAACTCAACGAAATTCCCACAATTTAGGTCGAATCAAATCTAGTTGGCATAAGAAATGACATAGGCTAAAGAAACCATTGGCTATCCGAAGAATATGGGCTTGGTTTTCTTAAACTTAGATATTCCTACCCCCTACCTAGACTCTAGACTAAGTGTACATTATCTGTCGTGTAGCTGGACAGATCAACTATTCACCTACTCGCACTTGCAAATGATCTTGGTTAGTTGTCTGGATGAAGGAGGGAGGTAGATCCAAATAAGGTTGGGAAAATGGGCTAACCTTAGAGCAATAGTGAGAATGAGCATGTGGCTACAAAATCGCTAGTGCTATCTTCATATTCCTTCAGATATCAGGAAACCCACTATCTATCCCCCAACGATCTTCCTGTCTAATTCAAAAGATTGAAAACCACACTCTAGAAGGAATACCCTCCCCTATAATTTTGAGTAAATCCGAAACTAAAAGGGTTGAAATTGGATTGAATGGGTCCAGGGCTAAACACATGAATTCGCTATGTATCGGTGCCATGCTAAAAATGCACATAATACAATGCCTATGCCTTAGCTACCGGTGCTTCTGGTTATAGCTATTTTTCATCGAGACGTAGGGAATTTTATGGACTGGGTGACACTATCTTAAATGGTAGTTGTGAAAAATGATGCATGTGGATCCCTGTAGCTTGGCCTTTTATGGGCACACAACCTAGAACCGAAGAACCACATTAAACTATATGGCATTGAACCGGAACAATGGTGCAACTATAAACATCGAGGGATATCGAAAGCTTACACACTTCAAGGAGGTTAATCTCTTCATTGGCACCTAATGAAATAGTAACCATTTGAGAGGCTGAGCATTCATTTATGCCTCACTTGGTCGATGGAAAAGAAGACAAAAATCAGAATTATATCAAGGAATGATTTATGGGTTGAAAATATTAAAATCAACGAAATCCCCACAATTTAGGTCGAATCAACTCTAGTTGGCATAAGAAATGACATAGGCTAAAGAAACCATTGGCTGTCCGAAGAATACGGGCCTGGTTTGCTTAAACTTAGATATGCCTACCCCCTAACTCGACCCTAGACTAATTGTCCATTATCCTTCATGTAGCTGGACAGATCAACTATTCACCTACCTACGCTTGAAAATGATCTTGGTTAGTTGTCTGGATGAAGGAGGGAGGTAGATCCAAATAAGGTTAGGAAAATGAGCTGACCTTATAGCAATAGTGAGAATGAGCATGTGGCTACAAAATCTCTAGTGTTATCTTCATATTCCTTCGGATATCAGGAAATCCGCTATCTATCCCCCAACGATCTTCTTGTCTAATTCAAAAGAGTGCAAAACACACTCTAGAAGGACTACCCTCCCTTATAATTTTGAGTAAATCCGAAACTAAAAGGGTTGAAATTGGATTGAATGGGTCTGGGGCTAAACGCATGAATTCGCTACGTACCGTGCCATGCTAAAAATGCACATAATACAATGCTTATGCCTTAGCTACCGGTGCTTCTGGTTATAGCTATTTTTCATTGAGACGTAGGGAATGTTATGGACTAGGTGAGACTATCTTAAATGGTAGTTGTGCAAATTGACGCATGTGGATCCCTGTAGCTTGGCCTTTTATGGGCACACAACCCAGAACCGAAGAACCACATTAAACTATATGGCATTGAACCAGAATAATGGTGCAACTATAAACATCAAGGGATCTCGAAAGCTTACACGCTTCAAGGAGGCTAATCGCTTCATTGGCACCTAATGAAATAATAACCATTTGAGCGGCTGAGCATTCATTTATGCCTCACTTGGTCGATGGAAAAGAAGACGAAAATCAGAAGTATATCAAGGAATGATTTATGGGCCGAAAATATTAAACTCAATGAAATCCCCACAATTTAGGTCGAATCAACTCTAGTTGGCATAAGAAATGACGTAGGCTAAAGAAACCATTGGCTTTCCGAAGAATACGGGCTTGGTTTGCTTAAAATTAGATATGCCTACCCCCTACCTGGACCCTAGACTAAGTGTCCATTATCCGTCGTGTAGCTGGACAGATCAAATATTCACCTACCTGCGCTTGCAAATGATCTTGGTTAGTTTTCTGGATGAAGGAGGGAGGTAGATCCAAATAAGGTTGGGAAAATGAGCTGACCTTAGAGCAATAGTGAGAATGAGCGTGTGGCTACAAAATCGCTAGTGCTATCTTTATATTCCTTCGGATATCAGGAAATCTTCTATCTATCCCCCAACGATCTTCCTATCTAATTCAAAAGAGTGAAAACCACACTCTAGAAGGACTACCCTCCCCTATAATTTTGAGTAAATCCGAAACTAAAAGGGTTGAAATTGGATTGAATGGGTCTGGGACTAAACGCATGAATTTGCTACGTACCGGTGCCATGCTAAAAATGCACATAATACAATGCCTATTCCTTAGCTACCGGTGCTTCTGGTTATAACTATTTTTCATCGAGATGTAGGGAATATTATGGACTGGGTGAGACTATATGAAATGGTAGTTGTGCAAATTTATGCATGTGGATCCCTGTAGCTTGGCCTTTTATGGGCACACAACCCATAACCGAAGAACCACATTAAAATGTATGGAATTGAACCGGAACAATGGTGCAACTATACACATCAAGGGATCTCGAAAGCTTACACGCTTCAAGGAGGCTAATCGCTTCATTGGCACCTAATGAACTAATAACCATTTGAGCGGCTGAGCATTCATTTATGCCTCACTTGGTTGATGGAAAATAAGACGAAATTGAAAAGTATATCAAGGAATGATTTATGGGCCGAAAATATTAAACTCAACGAAATCCCCACAATTTAGGCATCGATTTATGTGAACAACTCCAGATTTGGAAAAATTGAAATTAATGTGGGGATCCATAACATCAAACCATGGTTAACAGATGATGGTCCATGATATCCACTTTGAATTGGCTTCATTGATAAAGAGAAGGCACTTTGGCTTGGTTATATGATTCCAACCTATAATTTTTTTTGAACCATACACTCAATATCACTCTTTTGTGCATATGGGTACCTGTAAGGTTTGATGTTAGGAGGTACACTTCTTGGATGCAAATGAAGAGCATGGTTTTTAATTTTGACCTTGTAGATTTTTCCAATTTAGAGATTGAAGAATTTTATAAGACAATCATCAAAGAAAGGAACAAGAGAACAAGATAAGTAGCACAAAACACCCTCCTCGATTCCCATTTACTGGGAAAAAATGGTAGAACACCAATTCCTCAAGCTTTGCTACAATTGTGATGGGTAACAGTTTCCCTAGGAAAAAATGTAAAGGATGAGAAATTTTTCAAAAAAATGTTTCCTTCATAGAAAAATCATGATACTCTCCTGAACTCAAGTTCCAATGACCGAGGCCCCCCTCCTAGGGAATAAAAAACCTTAGAAGCTCCTCGTGAGGATCCTAAAACTTTCCTCGTTGCCTTATCCAACATTTTTTGCACCCCAAACTTTTGAAGTTGATTGGTTGCATTAAGAACCACATGATATTTGTTTTCATATACTGCAACGACACCCATAATTTTATCCATAGAAGAGTGGCAGAAGAAACCAATTGTCATGTCCATGAAGTGCATGGATTTTTGAATTAAAATAGCCAAGGGAGGTGTTAGCACTATAAATGTTAATAGTTTGATCGACATTGTATCACTGTTTTCAAATTTTTCTTATGTCCTAACCTATGTCAAAGTTTGAGTCATTTTCAATAAAGGTAAAAAAAGAGTCTCAAAATCAAAATACTTTTAAGTTTATAGTTGGTGTTATTGTATTAGCATCATAAAAGAAGTTAAAAACACTGTTTTAACTTAGGTTAGTGTTGAAGGCTATTGGTCATTTTGGTAATAAAATTATAGCTGCTCTTTCCAGGATGATAGATACCTCTGTTTAAGTTTCATTGTTAACACAATGATATAATGAAGGCAACTATTTCTCCAAATTGAAGGTCAAATCGCTAACAAAGTAAAAAGAGACACTATTTCTTCAGCAACCTGTTTCCATTGGTAACACAGTGAAAGGTGCAGCTATTTCGCTGAAATTTGGTTATATGCAATACAAAGGTAAAGGCAGCTATTTCTTAGGCATAATGAGCTGCAAATAAGATTTTTTAGAGAAAATATCATCCCTATTTGTAGATGATTGAAGATCTCCTATGTTATAAGCATGAGTATTCTTTTTAACAAGATTAATTATTTTTTGACTTAGGAGAATTCTTATAGATGAGTGGTTATATTATTAATGCAACTAACCTATAACTACCATACTAAAATGAAGCAGAGATCATGGTACAAGGTATCAATTATTAAATGTTGCTGTGGAGTGATGTAGAATGTTATGAGTTATGGGGTGACTTGGCACCGTATTTGAATGATTTAGAATCATGACATTAAACCATACCATAGCTAAAGACGTAATTTTAGAGGTTTAAGTTCAATGTTCTCAAGTTCGAGGTTCTCTGTGGAAGTTACAGCTAACAGGAGTCACATCCTCCAGCAACTAGTTTATCATTCCAAGGCAGGACAATGAAGCTCTGTGTAGCGTTTTGCCTCCAGGTTGAACATCTGTGTGTTTACAAGGAGCCTAGTTGTTGAAAATTATGGGAAAGGTTGGTAATGTTAACAGGTCTGAGCCAAAAAACACTAGGTTTGTTGATGCTATGGAAAAACCTTAATTTAAGTTAGCTAGCTGGTATAAGTTTTTGCAAAAATTTTCTGGAGAAAATGTGGCTTTAGTTGAGGCCTTTTCCGAGAGCTTTGATGGGGAGAAGGTCAAGCTGGGGAGCAAGAATTTCAAAATATCTGAAGCCATCATAACCCGAGCTACTAAAACCTCTGCCATTGGAGAACGCTGGTTCAAGAATAAAATGCTTCCCACAAAAGTAAGTATCTTCCTTAAACTTGAACATGTCAATGTCAAATGGAATCCTACTGCACATATTTCCCGTTTTAGGGATGAATACCAACGTGTGCTCACCACTGTGCAACACTACATTACATGTGAGGGTAGGTTCTCCTCTATCCACCATTATCAAATGAGATTTCTTGCTCATATTTCAGGTGATAAACATATGAATTTTCCCTACTTCTTATACAAAAATTTTCTCAAGATGTCCCTAAAGTTGCAGAAAATCCCTAATTATCCCTTGCACAACCTATATCATAGGGGTTTAATTAAAATATTGATTGTCTACCACCTCAAAAAGAAAAGGACCACCTAGGATAAGTTCCCCACACAAGAGGGGTTTAGTATTAGCAAATCTAGGAGGAGGGCAGGGAGGCCCAAGAAACAAGATACTCATGAAAAAAATAGTACAACTCATATGCCAAGAAGGTCACAGCCAAACCGGACTACCCCATCAACCAATAGGCAAACTAGAAGTTTAGCGAGGAGGGATAGAACTAAAACTGTCTCTCCTATACCCATGGTGCAACCTGTAGAGAAAGTTTATGAGAAGAAAATCCAAAGGAATCTCAGACCTTAGCAACATTTATCAGAGGGAATTCTATGAGATTCAAGCAAGGTAAAACTATTAAGTCCACATGTGAGGATAAAAGAGATTCTTCCTCGAAATACATATGCATAAGAAGGTTGGTCTTAAGAGATAAAATTTCAGAGGAAACCAGTCCTTAAGTGCCTGTCCAAGTGCCAGTTGAAGTGCTTGTCCAAGTCCCATTTGAAATTCTTGTCCAAGTGCCAGTTCAAGTTCTAGTTGAAGTGCCAGTTCAAGTTCCAGTTGAAGTGCCAGTTCATGTGTCTATTCCAATTCAACACTCCCCAACAGTTGCAGAGGAACAAGGAACCAACAATTTCTTAGTTATTCTCTTCCCTCACGACCCCCAAGACACCCCAGACACCCAAGACACCTACAAGGAGAAAGGATAAGAATGTCATTCATTCTTATTCATCCTTTGAAGAAGATACCACCGATGAAGACTTTTCAGAGACAGAATATGAAGAAGGTCATTCTAGTGATATGATGCAGAAGAGAAAGAGGACTTACTATATCCCAAATCCATATCTTAAGAGGCCTCACACTCAGCCAAAAAAAAAATTAGATTGAATAGAAAGTTGATTTCTAACCCAAGGCTGAGGGGTGAATTCATCAATATTGATGAAAGCCCAGATACAAAAACCAAGAAGGCCAGAGCCAAAAAAAAAGCATACAGGAAAAATATCTAGGAAGCTCGGTAAGGAAGAGTCTCTAAAGATATTTTCTTCAATACTTGATTTCATCTGACCCTTTCAGGAGAAGCTCATACATTTTTGGCCTAATTGAAAAATGTAGCTATTTGTAGAATTTTCAGTTATTTATACCTAATTTTGTAAAAGGCAACTATTGTTTCCTGAGTTTTTGGTTGAAGGGAGTGGAGGTAGTTTTTCTTCAAGTCTCAAGAGGTGCTACTAAGGAATAGTTACATGCATGTATTATCCACAAAAGGAGCTCTTTCCAAGTCTCATTGATCAAAGCTTCCTTGTAAATTTTAGAGTTCTGTTTTGCACTTTTTGGGGAAAACAACCACATGTCATTTCCAACTGCTGTTTACACTTTTTGTGGAGTTGGTTGCACCAGAATAGAGGAGAAATCTTCCAACATATTGCCACATCATTAAGCCACTTCGAACTGCTAGCTATCATGATGATTACTTTATTTATGTTATAACACTTTGTATTACAGTTTAAAGATAAGCCTCATCTTTTGTATGATATTGTAATAACTTTTTAGAACAGATTCACACCTTTTGTGGAGATGTCAGTATCATGTTTTTTGTATATATATGACAAAACTCTATGAATAAAGGGTTCGTGGTTTAAGAATATTTTTCTCATATGAGCAGTGTACTTTCATTGAATGAAATTGTAAAAGACTTTTGAGGACTTATTACCTACTTGATGTGTGTATTTTTAATTTTCACATGTGTTTCCACTTCTCATCTTCTTCAGTTGAAGTTTGTAATTCCAGATGCTGTTGTATGTTTTTATCAGTATCTTGATATGTTTATGTGTTTTGTCAAATTTTATTAGTCTCACACAGTGAGATTTCTTGATGAAATATACGTAATGACAGTGTAAAGAGCATCACTCATGACAGTTACATTCCATGATATTTCAGCAAGATTATTGTAAGTCTAGACATAGCCTTGTCTTGTTGAAATATTGTCAAATTGCTCGTTGTATTATTTTCTACCAAAATCTGTGGATTTTTGCCTTGTAGACCCACTATCTCTTCTTCTATTTCACACTCTCTTCTCTTTATAGGCTGCAAAATTACCTTTTTTCTACCATATCAGGTTTCAATACCCTCATTAGTATGACAATGAACTTGACTGAAATCCCATTTCAGTGATTGAGGGTTTAAGCCACCTACCAATCTTATAATCCAAATCATTAAATTGCCTTAGAGCTTAGGATGTGACTGGTCAAGCACTTGAAGCAGTCCAAGTGTGCTGATTCCAGCGCTAATAGGAGGTATGATGAAGTATGAAGGAAAATGTGAACATGTGAAATTTGAAATGGGAGGATAATAGCTAAAAAATTTCACATGTTTGCTATTGGACTAGGTGATTATTATGTAGTTCTCAATGTGGAATGGTTACATAGTTGGGCCATGTTACAATCGATGTTAAGGAACTATACATGATCTTAAATAAGGAAGTGCATGAGCATGCACTCAAAGGGATTAAGTTTGGATACCTTGAAATTATAAACTGTCACGATATGGATAAGTTATTGGAGAAAGTCCACTCCAATTTTAATGCCTAATTCAATGTCGTATGAGTTGTGCATGGTCCCCCACAAGATATTCCCATTGATTTGCACATTGTACTAATTAAACATCAATATGTATTTGAAATTCCCTGTGCATTTCCGCCTTCATGTGGTGAGCATGACCATGGTATCCTCTTGGTTCTAGGTGGTTAAAAAACCAATGTGTGTCCTTCTAAGAACCATTTTTCATAAAAGAATGAAATATAAAATTATCATTCATGAACTATTGAAGACTCGAGTGATACATCCTAGTAATGGCCCTTCGTCACTACCGAGAGTCTATTAGAAAATGGATAAAACAACGCTCCCCATGTGTTTCGCGACATGGTCCAACGACAATCGTGGTTCACAACAAGTGGTGTTAGAGTGTAGGTCATGAGTTCGATACACACCATGATGGGGGATATTGTCAGACATTGGATAAATTAGTGCTTCCTGTGTGTTTCACGATGTCATGAATCTGAGTTGGTACCATTGTCAAGAAGGAGCCCATGAAAATACTTTGAAGATTTATAGGTCGCGTGCTCCTAAGTCGTGCGATGTGATGAGTGTAGAGCATAGGAACAACACGTTGGGTGTATGGAACAAGTGTTGGGTGACTTGGATGAATGAAGTAAACCCGTGGGATGTCGGGTAGAGTAGATGACATGAAGGCAAGTGCCCTGGGTGCGCCTACATGAAGGTGGGATATCGTAGGCAAGGTAATGTACACGTTGAGGTGACGAGTGAGCAATATGCAAAAGATGGTGCAAGGGAGTGTCAGGCGACACAACCGAAAATTGATCACCTTGGGTGTGTCAGGATTAGGGTGTGAAAAAGACCCTCTTCTCTATTGAGTTTATGCTAGGAGTAACACCAACATAAAAGGCACCTTACATGATGAGCACTCCAGAGTTGGTGGAGTTGAAGTTACAACTTAAGGAAATTCTTGATAAGGGATACATAAGGTCATGTTGTTCACCTTGGGGTGCACTAGTGTTGTTCGTAAGGAAGAAATATGGTATTATCATATTTTTCATTGATTATAGGTAGTTAAACAAGGTGACCATCAAGAACATGTATCCATTTCTAGAGATGGATGAATTTTTTTATCAGCTAAAGGGGGCGGTAGTGTTTTCAAGGATTTATCTGAGATCAGGATATCATTAGGTGCGCATCAAAGAAGAAGAAGTATACAAGACTATATTTCATACAAGGTATAGGAATTATGATTTTGTGGTGTTTCCTTTTGGTCTTACTAATGCTCTAGTTACTTTCATGTATTTGATGAATAGTGTGTTGCGTCCATATCTGGACAAGTTTGTGATAGTGTTTATTGATGACATATTGATATATTATAAGAATGAGGAAGAGCATGCAAAACACCTGGCAATAGTATTGAGATTGTTGAGAGAGCATCAGCTATATGGAAAACTCAAAAAGTGCAATTTATTTTAGACTGAAGTTCATTACTTGGCACATGTTGTTTCCGAGGAAGGGATAGTAGTGGACCCAGAGAATATTAAAGATATCATGGAGTGGCCAACTCCTAGGAATGTGGATGAGGTTACATCATTCATGGGAATAAAAGGTTACTACAGGAGGTTCATCAGGAGCTTCTCAAGGATTGGATATCCTATTACATCCTTGTAGAGAAAAGGAAATAAGTTTGAATGGATAAAGGAGTGTGCAACCAACTTTGAGAAGTTGAAGTATTTTCTTACAAATGGTCTGGTATTGAAGATTTCAAATCCTGATAAGGAGTTCATGGTATGGATAGATACTTACAAGGTAGGAATTGGTGGGGTCCTAATGTATGAAGGGCAGGTGATATGCTATGAGTTAAGGAAATTGAATGAGCACGAGAAGAACTATCTAACTCATGATCTTGAGTTGGTAGTTATCATTCATGCACTGAATATGTGAAGACGTTATCCTCTTGGAAGGATGCTTGTTCTGATGAGTGATCATAGTGGGCTGAGATAATTGTTTGACAAATTTGAATACCGAAAAAGATAGATGGTTGGCTATCCTCAGTGAGTTTGAATTTGAGATCAAATACATAAAGGGAAAGGAGAACATGGTTGCAGATTCTCTCAGTAGGAGTGTGCAGGTGAATCAAATTTCAGATGTGAGTTCATATGGGACAAATTTACAGGAAATATCTTGCATGTAGGGCAATATGATGAAAAATACCACCAACGGAATCAAATATTGTGACAACAGGGTGAAGGTAATAGGGATGCATAGTATCACCTCACGACATATAGCTTAGTGATATTTAGGAACATGATTTATGTGCCAGATAGTAGTGAATTGAAGAAGCTTATATTGAGGGAGTTCCATGTCAAGCCGTATTCATATCACCCATGATATCAAAAGAATTTTATAGGTATGAAAATTTTCTACTATTGGATAAACTTGAAAAATGAAGTGGTTGAGTTTGTTGCTATATGTTTGGACTGTCAGTAGGTGAAATTAAAGTGTAAGCATCCAGATGGTTTGTTGCATCATATTACGATTATAGAATGTAAATGGGAAGTCATTTCCATGGAATTCATTATAGGTTTACTGAGAACATCGAGAAAACACAAATCCATAATGGTTGTGGTTGACAAGTTAAGCAAGGCAGCTCATTTCGTTGCAGTAAAGTCTAGGAATTCAACTAGTGGGATAGCTCAGATCTTCATCAGGGAGATAGTGAGATTGCATGGAGTTCTTAAGAAGATCATATCAGAAAGAGATGGCAAGTTCTCTTACAGGTTTTGGAAGGATTTATCATATCAGAGAGAGATTCCAAGTTCACTTACAGGTTTTGGAAGGAGTTATCATATCATACAAAGATGCCAAGTACACTTACAGGTTTTCGAAGGAGTTATTTGTAGACTTGGGGAAAAATTTTGATTTCACTACAGTTCATCATCCACAAATAGATGGATAGGCAGTTAGGGTTGAAAATATTCTTAAGGATATGTTTAGGATGTATGTCATGCATCAACAAAGGAATTAGGAGGAGTACCTTCGACTGGTGGAGTTTGCTTATAAAAATGACTATCAGGAGTCCTTGAGGATGATTCCATTTGAGGTTCTCTATGGAAAGATTTTAGTACTCCCATCAGTTGGAATGATCCAGTGAAAAGGTTATTGATTGGAACAAATATGTTGGATGAGACGGAGAAAGAGATGCAAGTTATTAAGAGGAATTTAAAGGCAACAAATGACAAGAAGAAGAGTTATGAAGATCGACATAGATCATTCAAGGAATTTCGTATTAGGGAGCATGTGTACTTGTGCGTCAAGCCCAAGAAGAGAACCTTGAGGATTGGATCATGTGCCAATTTGGCACCTCAGTATTGTTGGCCTTTTGAGTTTTTTAATAGGATTGCACCAGTGGCCTACAAACTTGCACTGCCACTATTAGTTAAAGTCCATGATGTGTTTCATTACTTAAGAAATATGTGTAGGATGTTGATCATGTGATTGATTGGTCTGTATTTTTGGTGGAACCATAGGGAGAGTTCCAGTCATAGCCACAGTGCATTTCACAGAAAAAGAAACTCATGCTCCAGAACCGAGCAATCGGGCAAGTTAAAGTGTAGTGGAAGCAAATTGGGCCCGATGAAGCTACATGGGAGATGGCTGATTAGATATGGTCTTTGTATCCTTCCTTATTTGTTGGATGATAAAATGTGTTTGGTATATGTGTTTTTGTTTATGTTTATATATGCGTTTATGTATTGTAAATGCTGCAATGACTTGTGATATAAAGCTCCAATAAGCAATATGTTGTAAGTACTGCATCTAGTTGTGTTATAAAGATTTAATAAGTAGTATGGTGTTAATGATTTTAGTAGTTTGGTATGATGTAAATGTTTCATCAAGTTGTGTTATAAAACTCCATAGGCAACATGCTTTTCTAGTTATAAGCATCATTGAACATCAAGGGCAGTGTTCTCCCAAGGGGGAGGGGTTTGTAACAACCTATGGCATATTTTCCATGTAAATAAAATAATACCAAGGTCATAGGACACATATTCCAAGCTGAATGGTGGGAAAAACATTATCGTGGGCATTGCTTGTGGTTTATATATGGCTATGGAAATTGGCAAAGGCAAAGATGCAATAATTGGCATTTAATTATGAAAATAAAGGAAAATAGGAGAAATGTGATATGAAGAGATACAAATATGAATGCAAGGGAAATTAGATAAAAAATGAAGGGAAATGAAGAAAATACAAGCATCAATGATAACAATGCATAAGAAAAAGAATTCACAGCTTTGGTCACTACCACTTTTGTCAGTTCAGTTTTGGCATTCTCCTCTCATTCTCTCATACACTTTTGCACACTTAGAGTATTCTTGGGGCATTCTAGCATTCCCATGGATTTGGAAGAATATAATAAAGGAAGAAAAGGGTAAGTAAAGGATAGAAATGAAGTGCAAGGAGGAAATTGGGTTAGCAGCTACAACTAGAATGATTTGCACGTAACATGTTGCATGTGTGATTTCCTTGTTGAGATTTGAATGCATGGTACATGAATTTGGTTACTTTGTTGTCATTGCAATGGGATTTTACTAGATTGAAGATTGGTTTCAACCTTGAATTTACATTTATTGGATAGACATGGTGTAGTTGGTTCCCCATTTGTGTTTTTCTGGTTGGTTCTACTTTTCGTATGGCTATGGGTTGGAACAAACAATCTGGAACCTTGAAATAGTTTGGGTTCCCTTGATGTTGTGGGTTGAGTTATTGGTCCCTAGAGCCTGACGGTTGGGACAAATGCTTTGTAGCCCTGAAATTTCTTGGGTTCCATGGATATTGTGGGTTGAGTTACTAGTTCCTCGAGCCTTGGACAACTTGGTTAGAGACTGATATGGTTTTTGTTAATGATTTTTGGACCATATAGGTGAGATCACTGTGGTTGAGGGTTGAGGTGGTTTGGCCTATAGAAGCCTTGGTTGGTTTTGTTTTGGATTAGCCCTTATGATCCCACATTCATGCTTGGAATATGGCACAAAGGTGATTGGATGAAAGAGATATTTGGTTCTTCCCAATCTATGGTCGAGTGGTACGTGGAAGTTCCTAACTTGGTTGGAATTTTTTGTATGTTAATATGAGATATTTTCCTATTGTGATCTATGAGAATTTGTATTGATTATGATGGTGATATTATGGTTTATTTTTCATGGTTTCTATGTTGGTTATATGTTGGTTGTAAGTTGGTAGTATTATGTATCATATCTATGGCTCTTCCCATGTTTTGATAAGTTATTGAATGGTTGATGAATGCATGGGCTACGTAGCATTTTTGCAGCTAACTAGAGAGGGAATAAAGCCTTCTTGGTGATTCTTCAACGAAGATTATCAGTTTATGATCATATATGCATTCATGACCTATAACTTTCATGTTTAAATTTTTTTTGAAGAAAATTATATCATGGATTAGGCATGTCTAGGTAAAGTTATTGTTTGAGTCTTGATTGGTTTCCTTTTTCATCAGCATTTCCATGCTTCTAGAAAGTTACATGTAGTTATAGAAAGTGGTTTGAAGGATAGCCTAGAAAAGTGGCTCAGATATTGGAGCCGTTGGCACTAAACTGGGAAGTTTCGGCTATAATCGCATGGAGGCAAGCATATGCATGTCGTTGGTACCTCATAATCACATTGATGCTATGTTGTGTATGTGGTTAGGGAGCTTCTTTGGTGAAAATATCTCCAACTCAGGGATTATTCACTTGGGGTGGCTTGTAGTCCCTTGAGTGGTCTGTAGTACGTGAGGGATGTTCGTAAGTTTTCGGTTTGTAGGACCCACTTCAATTACTGGAAATTGAAGGTCGGGTCATATCATAGTGACACTCATATCATGTTTACCATGACGAGCTTGTAAAAGTGGGTAGATGTGGGGTGGAGGGTAAAAATGTTTTTTCTTCGAACATTAAAACACCATAGTTCCAGGCATTCACTTGTTTTGCTATAATAGAATGATGATTCAAGTACATACTATTTAAAGATATGAGTAGAAGAATATGAGTGAGACTTATCATCTTCACTGTCATAGATGGGGGAGGTTACAATAGTGCATTCACATCCCACTGTTGGTGCGTGAGCCTGATGTCAAAAGAATATTATACTGCAGCTAAAATTTCCTCTGCCATCGATGGATCAATAACTGTTCCGTAGTTTACAATATACAATATATGTAACTAGTATTGGATCTAGATTGACTAGGTTGAGTAAAATACTATCAGAGTGACCAAAATCCTCCATATGCAAGGATGGCCCAAGTGAATTGGTTATCCTTTTTTATTGAAAACCCCTTATCATCCTCCCAAATTTTGAGTGAAAACTTGTTGTTTTGGATATTATTGTGTATAGAACTTGGATTTGTGTGAGAGATTCCAATATATTCCAATCCAAAGTATTCTTAAAGTTATGTAAGAGTGATTTTAATTCGAGTTCAGTTGCATAGTTTAAAAGTTTTATTTCATGCTTCCTTAACTTAGTTATTAGTTTTAACTTAGAAACCAATATAAATATTGTTCTGCACATACTGTGCTTACACCTTACAAGTTTACCAACCAAAATTAAATGTAATGAAATTATAATACAATTGAAATGATCGAAAATGACCAAAGGTCAGCTAATGTAGTCCATAACTTAGTTTGTGTTGGCCTTATTGTACTTGATGTTCAAATGGATTTGTTGAAGCTATATGCACCACTACTAATGTTAGTCATTCTACAATTTTCTCTACATCAACCTTTCACGAGCTTATGGTTGGTTTGGATGATTGTTTCTTTTCCCTAATAATTTTATTGCAAACATGCCTACATAATAGAGAACATCACCTTGTCACAAATAGGGTTCCTA
The DNA here is from genome assembly GCA_034641835.2 of Pinus albicaulis. Classification (NCBI taxonomy): domain Eukaryota; kingdom Viridiplantae; phylum Streptophyta; class Pinopsida; order Pinales; family Pinaceae; genus Pinus; species Pinus albicaulis. The sequence continues at coordinate 914,806,220 of CM076578.1, read as the reverse complement.
CAAACCATGTCAAAGAGTGTTTGCCTAGATGGGCCACTCAATGTTTATATTAATTGAGGATTGCATTGATAACATTTTCTAAGGAATCTATCTCAATATTCAATGATTATTGCAAGTCTAGACAAATGAGAATTGGTTTCAAGTAGAGTCAACTTTTTAGATCTTAGAATTATTTATATTATGCCTTTGCTAATTTTTTTTTTGGATCCACTCTTAGTCACTTGAATCCAAGGTCAAGTGAATGGTTGTTGCAAGTATGGTAAGATACAAATTGGCATCAAGTAGAGTGATGTTTTATGTCATGGAATGATTTATGTTGTGCCTTCGCCCAAAAATATTGAGTTTGGCTTCACCCTTAGTCACTTAGTTCAAGGTTTAAATGATGTGAGGCTCATTCGAACACAAACCTATGAGATAAGTTGGTAAATCCCAAGCCACTGCAAATCTTTATTAGTGTCTCCAAGGCCAAAAATTCACAAATGAATTCAATATTTGTTGGATCCATATGCACACAACACTCATCCATAATGTATCCTATATACTAATGATCCAAGTGGATATTTACAACTGATAAAAATTATCATCTCAAATGCTGATAAAAAGCCTTTATGTCAAAGAGCTCATTGAGAGCTTTCCAACGACACTCATTGAGAGCTTTCCAACGACACTTAAACGAGGTCAAACAAACATTGTATGAGAAAGTTATGGCCTTTTGAAGTTTTTTTCAAACACGAAACAGGATGTGTAGGACCTTATATTTTGAACCATAAGATACTAACATGTGGATGTATGGAATCTGGCATGGTTATATGTATGGTGACTGGTGGTTGTAATGACACTAGTGTGGCAGTATGAATGTTGACTTATCATGATGACTAGTTTGCACGGATGTCGAGTCCCACTTAGGTGGCACTATTGACGTGGTAGGTGGAGTCTGGACTAATATGGAAAGGTGACATGGCATGTTGACTTTGCAAAGGGGTTGACATGGACTAATCACAAGAATCTACGTAGTAGCCTCAAATGGAACAGGGAGATCGGTGAAAAATATGTTGGGTAGGTTTTAACCCTTGACCTAATTAGGAATGAACAACTGACAACTGACTTACCATAGGGATAGTGGTCGTTGGTCTATAAAAAGTTGAAGCCACACTATATTTGCATTGAAAGTATTTTTCATTGTTTAAAATTGGTGTCAGCAAGGGTTGACCCTCTAACCTCCATCTGACAACTAAACAACCTTAATAACGTGCTAACAATATCACTTTTATGGTGAACTGAAACATACTATATTTAAAGATTAATTATTAAACAAGGGTTAAAAATTGTTAGTTCACGGGCTTGACGCTGCCACCTCTGAGTCGCTAGTCCAACAGACTAACCAATGCACCACCCAATGCCTTTGTATGGTGGGACAAGGATATTCTATTTGAAATATAAATCCTACATAGCCCAAAAAATCACCATGGTCTGCAGGTTTTTTACCCTACACCTTGGTGCATATAAACCAGGGCTTTTACCATCGTACTAAGGGGGTTTTTTTATGAAAGGTTGTTCAATACCAAGTGATTTTATGGTTTTTTTTTCTCTGTGTAAGTTTAAGAATAAATATTTTTAGGCTAGTTCTTGGAAACTCAAGAGTGGGAAGTAGTTTGCAGGATTTCCACAACCTCTATAGCATATTTGAAGAAGTTTTTTTGTAGGTTGGATACCAAGTGGCCTTGCAACAAGAATTTTTACATCTCATATTGGATTATTTCCTCATTAGGAGTGGACTTGGATATGTATTCCAGGATAGGTGAAATTTGTTATCAACATATTTGTCTTGTGTATATTATATTTTTTTTCATTTCTTCAATTTAGCCTCTCAATTACTTATCAAGTTAATTCACACTTACAATTATTTGCAAATCAATCAGTAATTTTAGATCAAGTTTAGTATTAGAGCAAGACTTTTGACAATATTAAAAAGTGTGAATGTTTACTAGTTCTAAGATTGATCGTGGAGAAGAATCGCTTGAAGAGTAAAACCTTGAAATTGGCTCGAGGTGTGTAACTCAAATATGAGAAATTCCATCACCAAAATGAGGGAACCATTTCCTTTAGGAATTCATAACCTTGAAAGCTATGGTGGAAGAGTTGTACCGAGAGCGAATAAAGCTCAATGAAAGTGATCGATTTATAAAACCTGAAGGAGAAAGAGGTGGTAGTGACCTTCCTAATACTCCTCTGACCCCTTCATCTTCTTCTTCCAATTCGAGTCAAATTTCTTCTTCAAAGAAACATTATAAGAAAACCATGTTTTTCTTTCCTTTATTGAAACTAGATGTTAAGTTTGATTTTTCAATGTATGATGGTAAAATTAATGCAATTTTTTTGGATAATTGTATCAGAAAACTTGGATTCTATTACAAGATTCAAAATATTTTTGATGACAATGCAAATATCCAACTAGCCACTCTTCAATTGGAAGCCACAATGTTGATTTGGTAGGAGAGTAGAACTCGAGAAGATCTCATTAGAAGAGATAAAATAATTTCTTCTTGGTATGAGTTTACTATTGAATTAAGGAATCAATTCTATCCATTAGGTTATATGCAACAATCAATAATTAATTGGAAAAACTTAAGGCAAGCTAAAGGAAAAAGTGTCCAAAGTTTTACTCAAGAATTTAGAAAAATGGCACTAATATTAGGCATTCATATTTATACACATGAAACTCTATTAAAATATATTGGTGGGTTACAAACTCATTTGAAGCATACCATTCTTATGTTTAATACAACTAATCTCAATGAAGTTTGTGTACAAGCAACTCACATTGAGTTAGGTAGAAGGAATGCTAATTATACTCTCTCCATGAAAACCGTTCATTTGAAGGAACACAAGAAAAAAGGAATGGAGAAACAGAAAAGGAAAACTACAATGAAGAAGGAAGATGCGAATCCTTCATGTTCCTATTTCAAAAAGGAAGTACATGATGAGGATAAATGTTGGAAGTTTCATCCATAACTAAAGCACAAATGGTTCTAGGATCATAAGGGTAAACAAAAGACTAATGTTATAGTTCAATATAATCTTAGATAATACTCAAGTGATGAAACTAGGATCACTTCCATGAGAATACAAGGTATATCTTATGTTGCTAGTTTTAGTTTCTGTGCTCATTCTTCAAAATATAACGTAATACTTGATGAAGGAAACAAAGTGAACTATTCCATATTAGGGTCATCTCAAAACACACTAATATTGATACACTTGTTGATATTGGATCACAAGTTAATCTTATTTTCGAGCAAATTGTAAATAAATTGGCATTGGAAACTAAGCCGCAACTAAAACCATATCCTTTGGGTTGGGTATATGAAAATGCATAGTTATATGTGGCTAAGCAATATAAAATAAGATTTGAAATCACATCTAGTTTCATAGATGAGGTAGAGTTAAATGTGGTGCCACTTAAAATTTGTGGGATTGATTTGGGAAGTCCATATTTATATGATAGGAAGACCATATTTTACAATGAAGAGAACAAGTATCATCTTGTCAAAGATGGGATTGAGTTCATAGTGAGGGCTCATCGAATGAAGGCTATTTTGTCTCATGTGATAGATAAAAATCCTAGTAAATGCAAGAAATAATTTTACACTCATTTCTGTAAATGTTAAAGATAACGATAAATCCAAAGAAATTAAAGAATTTGATCATAGAGATGAAATAGTTAAGAAAGATTTTAATTATGATAAAATGTTTCAGGGTTCACAAGAATTAGAACATGAGGATTATTTTCAAGCAAGCATCAAGGATCCAATCTTACAACCTATGGTTGATATTGAAATAGATCCCTTCATTAATGTTGTTCCTATTGAGAAGAGAAAGCATATTGTTGATTCATTCTCATTAGCAACTATGTGTTCATTTTTTCTGCTAATTTATTGTGTATGGCTAGTATTTGCGATGATCATATACAAATGTATGTAAAATTAAGAGAATGACTAATTATGTCAACAATGTTACAAAAATTTTCGTCCTTATTGCAAAACTTTTTGTGATGAGACAAATGTTCATTATTTGAGCACGATGGATCGATAGTAATGTTATAACAATTTTCATCCTTATTGCACTGATTTTTGTGATGAGTCAAATGTTCACTATTCAAGCATCATGGATGGATATCGAACAAGAGAGGAAGTGACACCCTCACTTTCTGAATAAATTAATATTTATGGCGGTCCAAAATATTTCCATTTGGGAGGATTGTTCTAGGTGGATCTTTACAACCGATAAAAATTGACGGTATCAAATTATAATGAGAAGGTCTCCATGTCGAATATCTCATCAAGATATTTTCAACGACACTTGAAGAATGTCAAAAAAACATTGTATGATAAAGTTATGGCCTTTTGAAGTTTTTTTAAAAAAGGAAAAGAGATGTTCAATACCTAACATGTGGCATCACCATAGGCTACCACATTGTTGTATGGACATTGATATGGCAGTATGGATAGTGACCGGTGGAAGTACGTATAGCAACATGTGGTCCTACAAGACATTACATGTTGACTAGATTGCAAAAATGATAATGTGGCACTGTTGTTGTGGTAGGAGGTTTGATGTGGCATGTCACATTTAATGTGTAGAGGTGTTGACATGGACCAATTAGAGGATGCTACGTGGAAGAATAAAAAAAACTGTTGAGTAAGTTTGAATCCCTAACCTTGTCGAGAATGGACAATTGACTTATCATTGGGCCAACAAATAGTGTTTTATACATAGTTCAAGGCACACTATATTTGAATTGAAAGCATTTTCCATTATTTAAAATTGGTGTTGATAGGGACCAACCCTACAAATTTTATCCAACAACCAAACATCCTTACGAGCACACCAACAACACAAATTATATGGTGAACGTGCACATACTATATTTAAAGTGTAATATTTAAATAGGGGTTAAAATTGGCAAGTATGCGAGCTTGAACCTGCGACCTCCATGCCACCAGTCCAACATAATAATGAACATTCCACCCAATTCCTTTCTATGGTGGGAAAAAAATATTCTATTTGAACTGTAAATCCTACATAGCTTGAAAAACCACCACGGTCCACGAGTTCAGCCTTGTGACCTAATGCATATAAATTGGGGCTTTTACCATTGCACCAAGGGGGCATGTTTTTGAAAGGTTGTTCAACACCAAGCGATTTTATGTTTTATTTTTCTAGGTAAATTGAAGAATATAGGGATATAGGCCAATTCTTGGCAACTCAAGAGTGGGAGGTAGTTTGCAAGATTACCACAACCTATGTATCTAAAGATAATCTCGTTTTAAAGTTGGATACAAGGTGGGTGTAACAAGCAGTTTTGCATCTCATAGTGGATTTCGTCATCATTAGGAGTGGACCCAGAGATGTAACCCAAGATGGGCGAACTCTGTTACCAACCTCTTTGTCTCCTCTCTATTATTTTATGTTGTCCATTTCTTCAATTTAGTCTTTCAATTATTGATTAGTTAATTCACACCGATAGTTATTTGCAAACCAATGAGTAATTTCAAAAAACTCTCTACATGTCAATTAAGCACTTCTCTATATTATCATATAACTTGTGTTGTTATAGGGTGCTTAGCAATTGTTGAACATAATTCAAATTTTCCTCCCAAGTTTTAATAAATATGATGATATCATCCAAATATACAACCATAACATTAGTGGTGAATGTATATAATATATCATACATCATCCTCATGAATGTTGCTTGGGAATTAGTTAAGCCAAAATGTATTATCAACCACTTAAAGAGACATTATCTAGACTTGAAGGTTGTCTTCCACACATCAATTTGCTTGATTGGCACATGATGATAGCCTGAATTCAAATCAATATTAATGAAAAAGGTGTGACCCTTGATATGACTAAGGATATCATCAATTCGTGGGATTGGATACAAGTTCTTGACTATAATTTTATTTTTATCTTAATAGTCCATAGAGATTCATCATGTCTATTCATTCTTCTAAAACAACACAATAAGACACATATATTGTAAGTTTTAAACCATTGTAAGTGAAACAATGCTTATAGGTGCAATGTTTGGTATGTGTTATATTCTTTCCATAACTAGTTTCATGCTTTGTTACTTTGTGTGAGGTGCAACAGGGGGGTCGCAAGGGGGCGGACCTAAATATGGTGGGCGGACCTACCCATGATTTTGTGAGTGATTTTTACACATGGATTTGGGAATGATAGTTTTTTCCCATGGCATTTTGTAGATCCTATCAAGGGAACTATGATTATGTTCTAATCCAGGGTTAATGGATTGGGGTTTATGAATGCTTCAACATGTATATAATGTATTGCAACATTTAAAGGAATATAATGAAAAATCAATTTGGTTTTCCTGGTTTGGGTTCCAGAAGAAAATATATGTGTATATTTATGTTCTCACCATTGTATATTTTTTTGTTTTAAGAATATTTTTGTAGGCAATTTTTGTACATGGTTAAAACCTACATGCTTAAGAAAAATAAAAAGAGCAGCACTGGCATACACAAAGATTTACCCCTATAATGATTAATCAGGAAAACCAACCTAATTGAGAGCCATGCTTCTATCTTCTTCATTGTATTGACTTAGTCATGCACAACACAACATAATAGATATTCTATAGAATCCAAAACCCTTAGAATATACTAAATCTAATTATATTATTACCCTAATCCCTTAATCAAGATTAAATTAAAATGGGCCATAAAAGCACAAAATGAACAAAGAGAAAAAGCTAACACTCATGAATGAGAGCACAATCAACATGTTATAATTAATACCTCATGCATGAGGGAATAATATACATGCTAAATAAAAAAAATATCTCCAACAATGTTGAGATTGGTCAAATATGTCCCTTTTGCCTCGACACTTGAATCTAGAATTTGATCTCCTCATTATCTATAGGAGAACACATGCATATTGTTTCATTACATAGAGATGCGCCTTGTACCAAATAAATTGTGTGCTCTACTTAACAACATAGAGGTATCCCTCTAAGTGACGTTGATATATTTATATATTATACCACCATCTTTTCCACATACTTTTGTTATGTAGAGAGACCCATTGTAGAGGCCTTGGTGATCACGATGATATTTATTTTACTTTATATTTAATTCATTAAAAGTATAAATCTCATAATTTAGGATATTACCTTCGTCCATTAGCTAACTATGATCAAATAAATTATATTAGTCAAGGCTACATCTAGTGTCTTGTAATATTTACCTCCTAAAGTAATAATGATACTATAACATCTAGACTCGTAAAAAATTTGACACTTCCACATATCTCATTTTCGTAAATGAACATCACAAAATTCAAGCTAGGAAACATCAAATAGTACCACATCTTTGAATGGCTTGATGCCATGCTCTAGGTGACGTTATTGACTAACTTGGATGTCTAATCCTTGGCTTTACCAAGAAATTGTGTATGGTTGGGGGTGTAGCATCATCAAAAAGTTCAATTTATTAATAAACTCTCATAAGATAAGGGTTTTTTTGGTTGTAACTGTTATCACTCTCCCCAACTTCCCAAGGCTGACAGTAGGATTGGAGAAAGGTTACCATAGACCAAAATTTAGGTCAGGCAGCTAGCCCTACTCGGACTAGAGAGGGATCTCTCTATGTCACTTTGAAGTCAAAGGGATGATTGGATATAATGTTTTAGGCTAGTTATTATGCTCAATAGATTAAGGTTTTTGTTTGTTTGGATTTTTTTTGGATAGGAATGATAGTTAGGAGACTAGGTGTAGGGTTTTGATATGATTTCAAAGGTTTAGTTGCAGAGGTAAGGGTGAGGCCAGGTAGGTAATATAAGAAGAATTATTATTTTTTCATTGTTTATAGATTGAAATGAGAGGTAATCATAATGAGCATTAAAATAAATTCATTTATCAGAAGAGCAAGACAATTTCATGAAAATCTTATGAAAAACAGAGCATGGAAAGTATGTTTTCTGTCAATAAAATGATAAGAATTAGCATAAAGAAGCCTATATGTGAAATATGAGTAACATAACATTAAAAATCATGATTTTACAAAGAAAAAAAAATGCTCAAAGGCATACCACAGGAGTCTCAACACTATATCTGCAACACTGTCCTTGATTTCATTCCACAAACTGGTTACAGGAGCTTCACTACAAATAACAACTATGCAACACCAAAAAAGAAAAAAAGAGTCTAATTATAGAAAATATAGACCATGAAACCTCATCAGGTCGAAATCCCATCCAAAATGGATCATAAATGCAAAATATGAGTCATTTCCTAGTTTCTAGGGAGGTTAGAAACCATTCCCTGAAATTTAGCTACAAACTAGGAGTACTTGTCCCTTATATTAATTACAAATTACATCATAATAGGAAGAAAAAAAAAACCTAATAACTCTAATGACAACTCATAGCCTTGAATTTGTGACCATTTCTGAGCTTGACAAGTGTACTAAGGGTATCCAATGTTGATCCGTGACAATTCTGACTGAAGAATTTAAAAACAAATTGTAGAAGTGTAACATAACATTGGGGGCACTTTGAAAGTTCAAAATACCCTTCTGAAAGAACATTCAACTAGCCCTATGTGTCTAGTTTCCAGAACATCTTGAATTTTTCAAAATAGACTACGGGAAGGCCTTAAAAAATCCATTCTCCCAGGGTTGCTCAAAAGCGTAACAAAGGGTCCAAAAAGGAGGCATAAACATGAAAATAGGTGGTTTTTGTTCTTTTTATCCCAAATTGAAGCTTTTCATGCCAGGAGGGTTATTGATATATGATGTAATAATCAAAATACATCCATCCATGTAAAGAAATCACCATTTGGATGCCTCCAAAACAAAAATTCAAAAGTGTCTGTTACCCTTCTGCAATGAGAAATTTCCAGAATTCTACCAAAAATCATGTAAAATACCAAAATTTCTCCAAAGTCTTAAAAATTGGTTCTTTGATAGCTGAAAGAGATAGGCTACACATCTAATGAAGCTTCAACAAAAAAATATAATCTGTCATTATCCTTGAGCTTCATTTGCACCTCTTTAAGCCTTTTTTGACTTGTTTCAGCCTTACTTGAGAAATGGTATCCCTAGTATGATAATGACTTGTCATGTGCCTTTGTAGCTTGTTATCCTTTTTAGATTTCTTTAATAACTTCTCCAGATGATAATTAACTCTTGGTAGCCAAATATCTCTATCCTAAATGATCTCCATGGCAATGAGCTCATTAAATGCCAACTATTCAGATTGATGAATTTGTTGTTTCTCTCGCTCCAATGCCATTTTTAGGCCTCTTGTTCTTGGTATTTTTGCATGTGCTTCAACCTCCATCTCCTACACTTGGTCAACAACAACAATATTCTTGCATTTACCCCTATTTTAGGAGATGATTCACTTGCAATTGAAAATTTTCCCGCTCAAGCAAAGTAATTCGGGATTGGGCAATGGAGAAGGCCTCTTTCAACTCTGCAATATATTTATTCTTCTCTTTGATGATGTCTTCAACTGATCTGAACTCCTCATGCTCTGATGCCTTAGGATCCATTGGAACTGACTCATCATGCTGGTGGAAAAGAGGCTGATCCTCTATCTGACATTGCTCATCATGGGTGCCAAGTGTAAGAAATATCCTAGTAGACTTAGGCAAAAACACTTTCCTCCTCCCTCTCTCATATGTGTGAGAAAATCCCACAACCCTAGGGACATATGAAAGCTGAGAATGCGTGATATAAGCACCAATCTCCATTGGATGTGGTGACGATATAATAGGCAAGACAGAAAGCGCTGCTGACAACCTCTCCAAGAAGTCTTCCCATGTAATATTCCCAAATGGGAAAAGCAGGAATATAGTGAAAAATGCTGGAACAATAGTGTAAATAATAATTTAAAAGCAAGAGACCAATATGGAGACCTTTCATATGTTATAACAACATCAAAATATGCATAAGAAATGGGCCATAATATGTACAACAAGAAAAAACAAGCCTCCAATGGACAAAAACCCTCAAAATGAGGTGCTGCTACTATATAAAAAAGCTAGAAGACTCTTACAACGCTATTTTAAAATCAATTCTACAAAAAATTATTATACATCAGATATAGGGCTGATATGTGCCTCGAAAGATAGATCCAATACATATCTAAGCATTATACAACCTCCTTTGAAGAACCCCTTAAGGGTTTTCAGCAAAACACCATGTACAAGATGGGGATCTAGGCCCTAGGGATGAATATCCACTGCAAAATAAAGATCTGGAAAGTGTGGCTGATCTGATATGATCAATAGAGTAGCCTCCTCCAATAGATCCTCTAAATGAAAGGCAGATCCATTTCACTAGAAAATCAACTCTCCAAATGGTGTGCCAATCCACCCTGCAACTCCTCCTATAGAAATAATGTAGATATGGAAGTAAAATGTGCTGTAGGGATAAATATACAGTTGGCCTGATGCCAAGATTTGAAAATATTCTCAAGGGCCTTCCTTAATATCCTCCTAATGGAAAGGAAGCCTCCTCCACTGAAAATGAGCAATGAAATGACCTAGATCTAGTCTCCACTGCTGCAACCTGCAAAAAAACCAAACCCTCAACAGGATCTGCGTTGTAAATGAAAGATGAAGCTTGGGCTTAAGCCTGATAGTGGAAAATGTAGTACAAAAATCATCCAAGAGCTTCTCAATGGAAGAGGTGGGATTCCCGATCAGGAACACCCAATGCTAAATACCACTCAATCTCAGCTAAATAGCTAGAGAAAGATATATGTCTAAATAGACCATATATTCAGAAATATCATATACATCAACATACATAATATGGCTGCCATCCTCTTCCTTAAATAAGATATGATCTTGCAAACCCTAAGCCACATCCAATAATAGCACTACTTCCATGCAAAGCATCTCCATCTAAAACTGCATTGTCTTTTATTGATGACCACTCCTCCCTGACAACATTGTTGATTTGGTCAAGGTTGACCCAGTCAAGGTGTTCCAGCCCCTTTTCACACCAAAGGGTGCTCAATTAATCTGCTAAGATCTATCTCTTTCACATTGGCATTGATTTATTCATGATTAAGGAGAATTATGGACTTCCATTTTCCTCTTATTCATAAAACAAAGCACTAAAACAAAATATAATATTCCAACTAGGTCAGGGCTAATTGGGAATATTACAGTCCTCCCTTCCCAAATGTTGCTTGTCCTCAAGCAACTGACATGGTGAGTGCTGCAACTCTCCATCATTGGTGACGCCAACATGTGATAAGCTTCCCTCATAACCTAAGTTTCTACCAATCCATCCCTCCATGAATTTCTCCTCCAAAGTTCTCATGAGATGCAAATAATCCATCCCATAAGGAAACAATAGTTCAAATGAAAAAAACATGGTTTGCGCAATGTTCTCCCTGAAACATGTAGCATAATTAACATGGAGAATATCTCTGCCATAGGGCACATACATTCCTCCCATCCTCTCTCCAAAAATTCCCATAAAAAGTATAAGTACATCATCAATGTATGAGATCAAAATTAAGTACATACAAATAGAAATTTGTGCAAATGGAGGTGGGTCATAGTCCCACATGTGGAACCAGTGCGGTAAATCTCCTGACTATATTAGATAATGGTATGGTAAGTGGTTTCCCCACCACTTACTTTTTGACCAAGTTATCTCACCATGGATGAAAGTGTGAGATATGTTTGGTGCCTTTGGAGTGCACCCACAATGATACAAAATCTCCCTTTGTCCTCCAAGGGAGTGGCCATGTTCAGAAATGTTTATGGCTCAAAGTTGGCCATGAAGTTTATATGGAATAATGCTCCTCCTTGGAGCAATGGCCTGCATATACATGGTAAAGGAAAGTAAATAACTATCAAATGAAACATTATGTACATGAGCATGTTCTTTACCAACAATTCTATTCATACAAATGGAGTGGCTCATAGATGGATCCCCTCTCATTCCAAAAGAGGAAAGAGGTGGTTGCAGAAACTCATTCATTGAGTCATATCTATCTTCCAACTCCAAATGGTTCATGCATCTTTGAAAATGCTGATATAGTTCCTCTTCAAAGCCTTCCCAAGTGTAGCTCTCCATGATAGTGTTGTAGGCCTTCATGGAATAAGTATGGCTGAAAAAGAATTCTTCATAAGCCCTTTGTAGAAACTTCTCCTTGAGCTTGGAGGCTCTAGATAAGAAGATCCTACCATGATAGTAGATGAATCCTTCTTGGACTAAATATCCCTCTTCATGTAGCCGGTCATCAAGTATCATGCATGTGAAAAGATCCTTGGAATAATCCACAAATAGTTGGGATTTCCAATATGGATCAATCTTCCATAGTGACACTGTTGATGATATATAAAAAATAACATCTCTCATATGGTTGCTATCCTCCTTGAAATATCCCATGCCAAAGGTGTATGTTGGAAGGTTTTTATTTCTCCCATGCTTCTCCTCCCACAACGCAAAATCTGAAATGAGTGTGGGTAATGATGATGTTGGGAGAATGTCTCCCTCTTCCTTGAGTCTACCAAAGAGTCTCAACACTGTATCATGGCCTTCTAATTCTCTCCTCCCTCCTGGATCTATGCTTGGAGCATCATGTTGTGAGATATGTCTCACCAAATCTGAATCAGGTGGCCTCCCAGGTGGTTTTCCACAAGATAATAATGTCCCGTGAAGCAATCTCATAAGCATAATAGATGGGACTGTTAGGTCCTTGCTTCCACTACGAAAATCCATCTCTGATTTCTGTGTGGTAGTTGTATGTGAGGGATATGTGTGCATGCCTTTAATAATTGAGTTTTTCCACTCTTTATATCCACCCATTCCATCTGCAAAGTCTCCCAATCAGTGGTGACTTTCCCCAAAGTAATCAACCATTGTACACCCAATATCACATTGGTGTGAGGTATGTAAACCGCAAAGAAGTGATCAGTCAATGTATATGTTCCCATGGTGACTGATAAGGATGGAACATAATGCATGCATTGCATAGTTCTATCTCCTGGGACCAAAACAAAAAATCCCTCAAAAGCATCAGTGGGTATTGCCCTCCTTTGAACTAGTTGGGCATCAATAAAATTATGGGTAGCCCCACTATCAACCAAAACAAAAGCCCTTTGATTCAAGATGGAACCTTGAACCCTTAAGGTCAATTACTTAGGTACTCCTCTCAATGATGTAAGAGCCCCTCCAATTGGAGAAAATGCCCCATTCGCATCTCCTGATGGTGTTGGTTCATCTCCTGCAGTTTCAGCGCTGCGACCTCTTCTTGGTTCATCTTCTTCTTCCTCCTCATCATCTGAGAAGACCTCTATGTAGTGTGCCTTTCCTTCTACACATCTATGTCTGGGTGCCCAAGATTCTTATCATGTGAAGCAAAGCTTCCTCCTCCTCAAATCTCTTTGGACATCATCATTAAGAGGTTTTTTATTTTGACTCTCCTTTGAAAGAGGAGCCTTCTCTTCTTTTCCCTTTGATGGAAAAGAAGGCTTATGCTGAAATGTTGGCTTCGCTTTTGGCAAGGCATCTTGAAGATTTCTAGCCCTTTCAGTGGAATCTTGAAGGGTAGTGGGCTTGGTATACTTAACCAGCCCATGAAGAGGTTCATCTAACCCATCAATGAAGATATACACCATTCTTACTGCAGATAAATCAGGAACCATAACAAAAATTCTCAAAAATTCAGAAATGTAAGTCTCTAGATTACCTGATTGTTTTAGCTTTGCTAGCCCCAATGTAAGTCTCTGGATTACCTGATTGTTTTAGCTTTGCCAGCCCCATGAATGGTGCTTTAGGATCTGTTCTATTAAACCTTTCCACTAGCCTCCTTGTGAACTCTGAATTGTTGAACCCTTAGTTAAACTGAGAGGGGGGGTGAATCAGTTTAACACATTCATGGACTTTTAAAACCTTTTCTTTAAAAATTATTTACACCTTCATTTCATGTTCAACATGATATGTGAGTAATCTTAGAATGTGAGCAGCAAGTATTAAGATAATGTAGCAACAAACTTAATATGAGAGCAGCCAATATTAAGTAGATTAGATAAACCATATCAACACATAAACATTATGCACAGAGACACTAGATATAAGTGGAAACCCATAAAAGGAGAAAACCACATCTTATTATTGTTGTGTTGCAAAGGAAAGCTCTAACTCCCTCTCACCACCGATTTTCTGTAGGCTCCAACCTACAGGAGGCTCCTACCTCAATTCTGTAAGCTACAACTTGCAAGGAAGCTCCAAATCCCAACAATTTTCTGCAGGCACCAACCTATAGGAGGTTCCAACCTCAATTCTGCAAGCTACAACTTGCAAGGAAGCTCCAACTCCCAACGATTTTCTGCAGGCACCAACCTACAGGAGGCTCCAACCTCAGCCAGCTGCAACTGACTTCTATCAAGCTACAACTTGATATGGAAGCACCAACTTCCTCTATTTTCTACAGGCTACAACCTACAGAAGGCTCCTACCTCAGTCAGCTACAACTGACATCTATCAAGCTACAACTTGATAGGAAAGCTCCAACTTCCTCACTCTTTAAAAAAAAAACACTTGCTGATTTACCTGGATATCGAATCTGTTCTGTACCATCTTCACTGCTGTGCATCAGCCTTCATATATGCCCTGCATCATCTCTGCATTTTCTCAGATTCTCTATCAGCTCCTCCTTCTTCTCTGCCTCACTACTTCATTTCTGCATTCTCTAACCTCTCTGTGCATATCAATGTGATATCATTTATAGAGTTTTCCTCATGACTGTTTGTATTCCACAGGGGATTTGAAGTGAATAGCCTTGACTCTTTGCCTTCTGCCTTCTCATTTCTTTGTCCAGCTCCTTCAGAAAAATATAGCAATTTATACAAATTTCTGTTTTACAGTGGAGTTTTGTTTTCTTACCGGAGACTTGCCAATGCATCACAAACAATATAAAGTCTATTAAAACGTTTACATTCACAATTTCAGTTACATAAAACAATTTCACTCAGCCCTTTTTCTGGCCCTTGGCTTGCTGGTTTTGTCTTTTCTGCTGCTGTCATGTAACTGTTCTGCATACCTCTGCTGTTCACTTCCTTTTTCAGTTTCTACACACCTCTTCAACTCTGCAATCTCTGTTTATCTCTGTCAGACCCACATTCTCCAAGCTCACTATAATTGTGTATCTGCTGCATATATAAATGCTTTACAAGATTAGTCCCAAATAAATCTCAAAGTCTTTTGCATATTAAAATGCCTCTCCATTCATTTTCAGTACGCTGGAAATTAAATAAATGTACGCGGAGGCTTTTATTTTCACATCTAATGGTTATCAAAACCACATTCCCTAGTTTTTCTTCTTTCTATGCATATAACAATGCATCTCCAAATTTCGGGCCTCAATTTTTCTCTCAATCTGCGTAATTCAACATTCTACTGCTAAACTGGCAATTTCAATAAACATATCTGGAGGCTTTTTCTTCCAAGTTTCTCTTATGGTTATTAACCCAAATAATCAGCCTAGATTACAACCTATGTGCAGGAGCTCTAATGTCTCATATCATATGGTTATGAACCATGCCTAACAAACTGTATATGCGGGAACTTTTTTCTTTACATCAATGGGATTAAACCTTATTATAAAACCCATAACGCGCCTCCAATGTTCTCTACCTTTTATATTTGATTATGAAATCATATATGTCGGGACCCAATTAATCCACAGTCTCATCCTTTATTTCATTTCCAAATGAAATACCTCTTGAGTAGGTTTATCATAGAACCTTCGTATTACTCACCCCTCGGCATTGTGCTCATAACTCAACCTTTATACATTAACCCTATGATTATAATCATCTGCTTATTAACTATGATTCTAAGGTTTATGAGGCAATAAACCACACGTTCGTTCGTGGACTCAACTGCACTCGGAATTTAATAAAACCCAATCTTTAACAATGTATATGGTCCCACGCAACATATAACATACCTTCCATCCGACGGTTGCAGTCCTATCTCTCTCCCGTTGCGAATCCGACGATAGTTGCGTGATGAACTTGCTCGTACTTTAACTCCTCCAAATTGCGCGATGAAGATGGGTCCCAGCGCTTAACTCACCCTCCTCATTCGATGACTGAGACGTCGTCGCACCAACATCGATGATCCAACGGATTAAAATGCATATCATGTTTTTTCTCCATCCGAGATTTAACGCTCTAAAGAAACACGATAAAATTGGTTTTTATAAACCACCCTTGGCCACGTGTCCTTCAATCACCGATGTCACGTTCGAAAAGGTGAAACCATTACCACTTAAAAAAAATGTGAAAACCGCTGGGTTGTTTCTCGAACCGCCTTTACTGTTCACCACTCGTGTGTCCGGCCCATTCTTCGTGCCTTTGTTATATATGAACTTCGCCTTCACTCTTGCCTATTCACATTTCTACTTGCAAATTAACGCATTGTTTGCCTTCAAACTTCTCAACACGGGCTTTGCCTATTAAATTTCTTAAACCTTCTGGCTCTACAATACCGAGTCCCATTCACCGAACCCAGATACAATTCTGAGACCCAGGTCTTGCTATACCGGTTGTGTATAACCGAGGCTATGAAAAACTCTTCTCTAACATTCAGACTAACATAGAATGTATCTATTTCAGGGGTCTAAAAAGGGATCGAAGTCTCCTTCATGCAGTGAACCCATCCACTTATTGTAATGTCAATCATCCAAGTCAATTGCTTAATGAGGTTAAAATTACTCTTTATGCAGGTTTGAACCAACAATATATATACAATCCTAAATCTCATAACCAACCCTTCGCGCATTCAGTCAAAATTCATGACCATTGACTTCGGCTTCCCATTAGAACAAAGCATCATCCAACACCCTAATTACAGAGTATTTATCACACTGTCTTTTGCGCAGTTGTCTATGAAGTATAAAGCCATTCATACAGTTAACTACAGAGGTCCAAAACAGTCTCACGCATACCGTATATATCGAATCCTTAACACAGGGTTCTAACCATACATAATTTCATCAATGCACATATTACACCAAAACAGGTTCCTTCATATCAGTTCAGTGGCCCTTCTATCCTGTCTCTACAGATCTCTAGCTTTCCTGGTCTATGCAGGTCTTCGAAATCAATTGGTTTACAGGAACAAACCTTGTTTTTCTAGACTGAATCACTCACACACTCTGCAACTCTCCATTGATGCCTCTACTACCTCTCTGCTACTTTGCTTCTCTCTTTGCCTTATTGTTGTTTCAGGTGCTCCTCCTTTGCCATCTCCTTTGCCATCAATGACAACATTTCCAACAGTCTCCCCCTTTGGCATTGATGGCAACACACTTCCTCTGCTTACCTTTTAGAAGACCCTTTCTTCTGTTGCTTTCTTTTCCTCCCCCTTTGACATCAATGGAAAAGGGTTGCACATCTCCCAAAGTGGATTCTATCTTTTCATTTCCTCTCTCTGAGTTGTGTTTAGGCCTTCTTCTTGTTACTTTGTACCATGCTACTCCAACATGGTGTACAAGAGTTGTTGAGAGAACACTTTTGAGAATTATTTGAACTTGAATATACACAATAAGTTGATACCATTCCAAAGTACAGAATCCTTGCACTTGTGTAGAGTGTAGGTGATGATAGAACAACCATAGGTAATCAAACTTATAGAACCAGAGATGCATCATAGGACCAAAGCTAAAATACCGAGAATGCTTCAAATATACTTCAGTTTCTAGAATTATCTTCATCAGAAATACATTTATGTTGAGGAAGGTTGTAGATGGAATATGTCTTCTTCTGCAGTACACATCTGCAGTCCAACATGTGTTCAATTGTGATGATGCCAATTTATCTTTTATTGTTGTGGTTCACCTGTCCTGTTTGTTGGTGGTGCTATGAGCTCGGATGCTGAAAAGAATATTACACTTAATAGCTAAAAGGTCCTTGCTACTGATGTGATCAATGAATCATTCCAGAGTTTACAGCATATTGTGAGATTAGATGATATATTTCAATCTAAGAGACCAAATGACTTTACTGCTTGCACACTGTACTTTCACAACAAACTCTTGAGGTTAGATACATTCAATGTATTGTTCAGTCTCACTTATCAACCATGCAAATTTCTTTATGACATAAGGGGGGTATGTATGTCAATGATCAGACTCTTTTCAATGGTGAAATACCAACAATTCCTTTCTGCTGGAGTATGCTTGTGATGAATCAATAACAGACTTTTGAGCTTCAAATGTACTAACTTCATGAAGGCATGCAATTGTATATAGAAAAAAGATACCGCTTCAATGTTCAATATAATGCTTCAAGTATAAGAAAAATAGTGATCCTTTTTCCCTTTCATTGACCCCCTTTTTTTTCTTTAAAATGCAGATAACGCTGGGATACTATCTTGATGTACTTTTGCCATAATCCTTTGATCCTGAGGACCTGCATCATACCATTACTCCATGATAACACTTGATATTCTGTTGATAGGCATGCTGATTGTACCAAGTACCAATTGATACTACCTTGATAAATTATGCAGAGATTTCACTTTCACTTGCACATGAACCCATAGTTTCTACTATTGATCTTTCCACTGTTCACACCAACAGTCATCAATATCCTAAATTTGATCTTGGCATCATTAACCATTTGCTTATTCTGTCATTTTGTTCAAAGGAATATCACTGGATTTTCCTTTCTAAGAATGCTCCAGAATCATTTCTGCTTTAAGTACAATTCAACTGTTCTAACATAGTGATCTTCAAGAAGACATCTTCAATTTATTTACTAGGAATCTTCATGGGCAGATCACTCAGAGATTTATCACTTACTTAACTGTACTCCTTCAAGGGGACTTTTCATAGATGAAAGATGTAATTACATAATGATGATAGGCTCTTCTCTTACTCATCCTCCTCAATGTGATAATGTGATCATCACTTAATGTGCTGATGTCTTCTTAGCTTTCATGTCCATGGCTGAATTTCTCTCTACCATCATGGCTGCTTGCTGCCTTCTCTTCTTCCATCAAACTGTCAGCTATTAAATGCTTCTGATAATCTTCTTCCTCTCTAGTTCTATGTTAGAGAAAATTTCCTGTGCATTCCTGATCTTATAGCTGTCCTCATTCCAAGGAGCTCTTCTTAGACTACTTTTGAGGGGACTATTTATGAACTGCTCTCCCCCTGGGATGTTGCTTCATATCTATCACTGGTTAGATATTTTCTTTTCTTCCTAGAGCAGATCCCCCTGAGACTATGATGGATTAATTATGTTATTGAGATAATAGGCTCCCCCTTTCTCTTTTCCTTCCATACTTTATTGGGGTTATTCATAATTTCTGCACTTCTTTTAGATTCATAGTTTTGTTTGATTTTCTTTGATTCCATCATCTGTCTAGAGTTATTTAATGTATATGGCATATTACAGTCCTTTTCTTTGTGACCAAGCTTGAGGCATACATAACATCTTATTTGGCCAAGGCACATTTGAGCTGATGTATACTATTTTGTTTCCCTTTTTTACCATAATTTACATTCAACAGATTTATGTCCAAATTCATTGCATGCATAATAGTAGACATGGGAATGATTTGTGTACCTGGTGAAAGATTATATTTTCCATTTTCTTGCTTGAGGGGTTCTTCTCATTTGCTGCATCCTTTGCTGGTTAAGGTTGATATGTCTTGTCTTACAATGTGTTGCAATATGTCCAAGTTTGTGGCGGGAAAAACAAGTGATACTTCTCATAGGAGGAAAGAACCTTCTTTGACATCTTCCAAATTTATTCAATTCATCTTTAGGAGCATATGAGCCTTTAGCAGTTGATTGTTTCATCCTCTCATTCTCTATTCTTTCATGTTGCTGCTTGTTTCTGTTTGTTTCTCTGCAACTCATGTTATTGCTGGCTTCTTCTTCTGTAGGGATCTTCTGAGCTGCTTCATTATCATTTACAACTTTTACAAAGATGATTTTCCTGTTATCTTCTACCTTGGAATTACTGGTTTCTCCTTCATATCCTATCCCAGCCTTTATGAGAGGTGACCTTTGAGCATTTAAAATCTTGTCCAACTGTTCAGAGCTCTTCATTTGAGGTGTATTAATTAATAATTCTCTTTGGGATTTTTCTAAGTTATTTCTCAGGCACACTACTTCTTCTTCCAATTTCTCACTTTCCAGACTTTTCTCTCTCATTTGTTGTAGCATAGTGTCTTCTACTTTCTTTGCTTATTCAAGTTGTGTCTTCAAGCCAATAATTTCTTTCTTATCTTCATATTCTTTCTCATCATAGATTTGTACCAATGTCTTAAGGTCTTTGTTTTCATTTTTCAATCTTTTTATTTCAGTCAAGGCTGTGTATATTTTGGGTTTTTCCTCAACTACAATTTCTTCATGGAACTTACTTCCATTCACACTAGTAGGTACCTCATTTGAGTGAACATTTTCCTGTTGACATGAATTTTTCTTCTTCTTAATTCTATTCTCCTTCTTGACAATGCAGTCCTTAGTGTCTACTCCATGCATGAAAAGAAATCTATCCCATATTTCTTTTGCAGATATTAGATCCATTATTAAATCAAGATCCTTGTTATGAATATTGTTATATATCACACAAGTTGCCTTGGAATTCCTCTCTTGTTCTTGCACTGAGGGAGAGTCTGTGTAGTAACCATCAGATACAAGTTTCCATACCTCAGGTTCATAAGCCATTAACTCTGTTTTAACCTTATCTCTCCATTCAGGAAAGTTTGTTGTACTTAACACAGGTAAATTTTGATAGTCCATGACTCAACTAGATCTCCTTCAAGATATTGGGCTCACTCCAAAGGAAACAACTCTGATACCAATTGTTGAACCCTTAGTTAAACTGAGAGGGGGGGTGAATCAGTTTAACACATTCATGGAATTTTAAAAATTTTCCTTTAAAACTTATTTACACCTTCATTTCATGTTCAACTTGATATGTGAGTAATCTTAGAATGTGAGCAGCAAGTATTAAGATAATGTAAAAACAGACTTAATATGAGAGCAGCAAGTATTAATCAGATTAGATAAACCATATCAACACATAAAAATTATGCATAGAGACACTAGATATAAGTGGAAACCCATAAAGGGAGAAAACCACATCATATTATTGTTGTGATGCAAAGGTGAGCTCCAACTCCCTCTCACCACTGATTTTCTGTAGGCTCCAATCTATAGGAGGCTCCTACCTCAATTCTGCAAGCTACAACTTGCAAGGAAGCTCCAACTCCCAACAATTTTCTGCAGGCACCAACCTATAGGAGGCTCCAATCTCAATTCTGCAAGCTACAACTTGCAAGGAAGCTCCAACTCCCAAAAATTTTCTGCAGGAACCAACCTACAAGAGGCTCCAACCTCAACTAGCTACAACTGAATTCTATCAAGCTACAAATTGATATGGAAGCACCAAATTCCTTTATTTTCTGCAGGCTACAACCTACAGGAGGCTCCTACCTCAGTCAGCTACAACTGACATCTATCAAGCTACAACTTGATAGGGAAGCTCCAACTTCCTCACTCTTTCAAAAAAAAAACACTTGCTGATTTACCTGGATATCAGCTCTGTTCTGTACCATCTTCACTGCTGTGCATCAGCCTTCATATCTGCCCTGCATCATCTTTGCATTTTCTCAGATTCTCTATCAGCTCCTCCTTCTTCTCTGCATCACTGCTTCATTTATGAATTCTCTAACCTCTCTGTGCATATCAATGTGATATCATTTATAGAGTTTTCCTCATGACTGTTTGTATTCCACAGGGAATTCCAAGTGAATAGCCCTGACTCTTTGCTTTCTGCCTTCTCATTTCTTTGTCTAGCTCCTTCAGAAAAATATAACAATTTATACAAATTTCTGTTTTACAGTGGAGTTTTGTTTTCTTACCGGAGACTTGCAAATGCATCACAAACAATATAAAGTCAATTAAAACATTTACATTCACAATTTCAGTTACATAAAACAATTTCACTCAGCCCTTTTTCTGGCCCTTGGCTTGCTGGTTTTGTCTTTTCTCCTGCTGTCATGTAACTGTTCTGCATACCTCTGCTATTCACTGCCTTTTTTAGTTTCTGCACACCTCTTCAACTCTGCAATCTCTGTTTATCTCTGTCAGACCCACATTCTCCAAGCTCACTGTAATTGTGTATCTGCTGCATATATAGCTGCTTTACAATATTAGTCCCAAATAAATCTCAAAGTCTTGTGCATATTAAATTCCTCTCCATTCATTTTCGCTGCGTTGGAAATTAAATAAATGTATGCGAAGGCTTTTATTTTCACATCTGATGGTTATCAAAACCACATTCCCCAATTTTTCTTCTTTCTATGCATATAACAATGCATCTCCAAATCTTGGGCCTCAATTTTTCTCTCAATCTGCACAATTCAACATTCTACTGCTGAACTGGCTATTTCAATAAACATATCTAGAGGCTTTTTCTTCCAAGGTTCTCTTATGGTTATTAACCCAAATAATCAACCCGGATTACAACCTATGTGTGAGAGCTCTAATGTCTCATAACCTATGGTTATGAACCATGCCTAACAAACTGTATATGCAGGAACTTTGTTCTTTGCATCATTGGGATTAAACCTTATTATAAAACCCATAACGCGTCTCCAATGTTCTTTACCTTTTATATTTGATTATGAAATCATATATGTCAGGACCCACTTAATCCATGGTCTCGTCCTTTATTTCATTTCCAAATGAAATACCTCTTGAGTAGGTTTATCATAGAACCTTCAGATTACTCACCCCTTGGCATTGTGCTCATAACTCAACCTTTATATATTAACCCCATGATTATAATCATCTTCTTATTAACTATGATTCTAAGGTTTATGAGCCAATAAACCACAGGTTCATTCGTCGCCTCAACAACACTCGGAATTTAATAAAACCTAATCTTTAACGATTTATATGGTCCCACGCAACATATAACATACCTTCATTCTGACGGTTGCAATCCTATTGTGCTCCCGCTGGCGAATCCGATGACAGTCGCGTGATGAACTTTCTCATACTTTAACTCCAAATTGCACGATGAAGATGGGTCCCAGTGCTTAACTCACCCTCCTCATCCAACGACTGAGATGTCGTCATGCCAACATTGATGATCCAAAGGATTAAAATGCATATCGCATTTTTTCTCCATCCGAGCTTTCAACGCTCTAAAGAAACACGATAAAAGTGGTTTTAAAAACCACCCTTGGCCACGTGTCCTTCAATCACTGATATCGTGTTCGAAAAGGTGAAACCACTTACCACTTTAAAAAAATGCAAAAACTGTCGGGTTGTTTCTCGAACCGCCTTTACTGTTCACCAGTCATGGTTCCGGCCCATTCTTCGTGCCTTTGTTATATATGAACTTCGCCTTCACTCTGGCCTATTCACAGTTTCGCTTCCAAATTAATGCACCATTTTCATTCAGACTTCTCAACACGGGCTCTGCCTATTAAATTTCTTGAACCTTCCGGATCTCCAATACCGAGTCCCATTCACTGAACCCGGATACAATTCTGAGACCCAGGTCTTGCTATACCGGTTGTGTATAACCGAGGCTATGAAATTT
Organism: Pinus albicaulis; assembly: GCA_034641835.2. Lineage (NCBI taxonomy): Eukaryota > Viridiplantae > Streptophyta > Pinopsida > Pinales > Pinaceae > Pinus > Pinus albicaulis. Next base: position 914,782,582 of record CM076578.1, on the reverse strand, counting down.
TTTTATCTAACATTCAGACTAACACATAATGTATCTATTTTAGGGGTCTAAAAAGGGACCGAAGTCTCCTTCATGCAACGAACCCATCCACTTAATGTACTGTCAATCATCCAAGTTAATTGCTTAATGAGGTTCAAGTTACTCTCTACGCAGGTTTGAACCAAAAATATCTATACAATCCTAAATATCATAACCAACCCTTTGCGCATTCAGTCAGAATTCATGACCATTGACTTTGGCTTCCCATTAGAACAGAGCATCATCCAACACCCTAATTACAGATTATTGATCACACTGTCTTTTGGGAAGTTGTCTATAAAGTATAAAGACATTCATATAGTTAACTACAGAGATCCAAAATAGTCTCACGCATACCATATATATTGAATCCTTAACACAGGGTTCTAACCATACATAATTTCATCAATGCACATATTACACCAAAACAGGTTCCTTCATATCAGTTCGGTGGCCCTTCTATCATGTCTCTATAGATCTCTAGCTTTCCTGGTCTATGCAGGTCTTCAACATCAATTGGTTTACAAGAACAAACCCTGTTTGTCCCGACTGAATCACTCACACACTCTGTAGCTCTCCATTTCTGCCTTTGCTACCTCTTTGCTACTTTGCTTCTCTCTTTGCCTTGTTGCTGTTTCAGGTGCTCCTCCTTTTCCATCTCCTTTGCCATAAATAACAACATTTCCACTTGGTTCATCTTCTTCTTCCTCCTCATCATCTGAGAAGACCTCTATGTAGTGTGCCTTTCCTTTTTCACATCTATGTCTGGGTGCCCAAGATTCTTGGCATGTGAAGCAAAGCTTCCTCCTCCTCAAATCTATTTGGACATCATCATTAAGAGGTTTTTTATTTTGGCTCTCTTTTGAAAGAGGAGCCTTCTCTTCTTTTCCCTTTGATGGAAAAGAGGGCTTATGCTGAAATGTTGGCTTTGATTTTGGAAAGGCATCTTGAAGATCTCTAGCCCTTTCAGTGGCATCTTGAAGGGTAATGGGCTTGGTAGACTTAACCAACCCATGAAGAGGTTCATCTAACCCATCAATGAAGATATACACCCTTCTTGCTGAAGATAAATCAGGAACCATAAAAAAAATTCTCAAAAATTCAGAAATGTAAGTCTCTAGATTACCTGATTGTTTTAGCTTTTCCAGCCCCATGAATGGTGCTTCAGGATCTCTTCTATTAAACCTTTCCACCAGCCTCCTTGTGAACTCTGAATATGCAGTCACATTGGCATGAACCAATGTAGACAAGCCATGGAACCACCAGTCATGTGCTTCACTCTCAAGGTGCAGCGCTGCTATCTTAATGGCCTCCATTTATGGAACTTTGTTCAACTGGAAGTAGATGTAAAGCTTCTCTACCCATGATTTGGCAGTGCACTTGGATGACCCATCAAATTTGGGTAAAAATAATCTTCCCATAATGCGGTGTAGATCATGATTCTGAATGAATCCACCACTTTTATTATGATGCCTGGGTCTTCTATTGTCCTTGATTTGACAAAATTATTGAAAACTCCAGTTGTCCTTGAATCTCTGCATTTGGGACTCATACTCCATAAAATAGTCTTCAAGGGATTCTTTCTCTTGAAACCCTTCATTTCCCACAACCAAGAATGTAGGCATTGCAGAGCGTTGGGAAACTTGTGGTTGCTGCACTGGTTGATCACTCCAGTCATGAGACATGCTGAAGCCTTCACCATAATGAAATCCTTTAGGGGATTCCTTGTATCTATCCATCCTCATCTCCTTGATCTATTTGGAAATGTCTTTCATGGCTCTAAGAAGGATCTTGGGAAACTCCTTCTCTTCATCTTCTCCTCCAGGTAAAGAGGTTTTACCCTTGTCTTCTTTGTCATTTGTATAATCAAACTTCTGTTGTCTTCTTCTTTGATACCTCTTCTCTCTATTAGTAAGAGGATATCCTTCTTCAGATGACATATTGGCTTTTCAAGATGCACAGGCTGTGCCAATATTATGCTTTGATACCACTGTAATATTCCAAAATGGGAAAAGCAGGAATATAGTTCAAAATGCTGGAACAATAGTGTAAATAATCATTTAAAAGAAAGAGGCCAATATGGAGACCTTTCATATGTTATAACAGGAGAAAAATATGCATAAGAAATGGGCTATAAGATGTACAACAAGAAATAACAAGCCTCCAATGGACAAAAAACCTCAAAATGAGGTGCTGCTACTATATATAAAAGCTGGAAGACTCTTACAATGCTTTTTAAATCACTGCTATAGAAAAGGATTATAAATCAGATCTAGGGCTGATATTTGCCTCAAAAGATAGATCCAATACAAATCTGAGCACTATACAACCTCCTTTGAAGAACCCCTTAAGGGTTTTCAGAAAAACACCATGTAAAATATGGGGATCTAGGCCCTAGGGCTGAAGATCCACTGCAAATGACAGATTTGAAAAGTGTGGCCTATATGATATGATCAATAGAATAGCCTCCCCCAATAGATCCTCTAAATGAAAGGCAGATACCTTTCACTAGAAAATCATCTCTCCAAATGGCGTTCCAATCCACCCTGCAACTCCTCCTACAGAAATAACATAGACCTGGAAGTAAACATCGCTGTAGGGATAAATATAAAGTTGGCCTAATGCCAAGATATGAAAATATGCTCAAGGGCCTTCCTTACTGTCCTTCCAATGGAAAGGAAGTCTCCTCCACTGAAAATGAGCAATTAAATGACCTAGATCTAGTCTCCACTGCTGCAACCTGCAAAACAACCGAACCCTCAACAGGATCTGTGCTGTAAATCAAAGATGAAGCTTGGCCTTAATCCTGATAGTGGAAAATATAGTACAAGACTCCTCTAAGATCTTCTCAATGGAAGAGGTGGGATTTCCGATTAGGAACACCCAGTGCTAAAAAACACTCAATCTCAGATAAACAACAAGAGAAAGATATATGTCTAAACAGACCATATATTTAGAAATATCATATACATCAACATACATAATATGGCTGCCATCCTCTTCCTTAAATAATATATGAGCTTGAAAACCCTAAGCCCCATCCAAAAATAGCACTACTTCCATGCAAAGCATCTCCATATCTTCCATGCAAAGCATCTCCATCTAAAACTGCGCTGTCTTTTATTGATGACCACTCCTCCATGACAACACTGTTGATTTGGTCAAGGTTGACCCAGTCAAGGTGTTCCAACCCCTTTTCACACCAAAGGGTGCTCAATTAAGCTGCCAAGATCTATCTCTTTCACATTGGCATTGATTTATTCACGATTAAGGAGAATTATGGACCTCCATTGTCCTCTTATTCATAAAACAAAGAAGTAAAACAAAATTTAATATTCTAACTAGCTCATGGCTAATTGGGAATATTACATCCCATGTCATGTTTATGGAGGAAAAGTGATGCAGCACAATGAGCTTGATAAGGCCATGATGAAAGATACTAGTATGATGATCTTCCATTCTACTCTAAACCTTCTTAGCCATCTTAATCAAGCTCCTGTATAAATAATGAGGCAAATCAAGTGTTTTGACTCTGGTAAAATGCATCAAAATCCTGATGTGATACCTGTATAGCCTGGAGAATCTTCCTTTGCATGTAAAGTAATTCATTATAAACATCATTAGAGGGTCATTATTGTTTCTGATATTTCTAAAAGGAAAAATAAATTATGGATCATCTCTAGCATGAGGCTTTAGGAACTATTTGTAATTTTCAATGTCAAGGTCCGTACCCTTGAACCACTTCTCTCCATGAGAAGGGATACCTGTAGCTGGATCAATTAGGTCAGATGATAAGATGATATCCATCCTTGTAAGAGTGACCTTTCCCATATTGTAGCTGGTTTAAAAAAGGCTTGACGACTGAAGATGATACCCTCCTTGCATAAGCCTTTCACAAAATGTTAAACACTGAGTTCTTTGAAAGCATATTCTGGCCAATGGCGAAGCATTAATCTCGTGGATGCTGAATGGATCAAGTCTAAGATGGAACCCTCCTTTGAAACTCTTATTTTCACTTTCCATGGTGTTGGTCAATGGAATGATGAAAACCCTAAGGTTTCAATGAAATGAGTGAATGAGAATGGAAATATGGAAAACAGAGTGTATGAAGGTCTGAGTTTGGTGGATGAAATGGAGGGTCTTGAAGCTGAGAAAATTTCAAGAAAAATTTTAGTAGATAGTGTTGTGTGTCAGCTTCAAGTTGAAGGTGGAATGAGAGAAAATGGATGAGCGTAAGGTGTCAAAATTTCTAAAACACGGGAAATTCCCAACTTTGATTGTGAGAATAGCCTCTGCCACAGTAGGGCAAGTTTGTGGGGTGAGAAAGAGGTGATGGGGTTGAGTAAAAATTATAAAAAAAATTCAGTGAATAGGATGGTGTCTTGTCTCCATAATGAAGGTGGAATGAAGGCAAATTGAGGAGTCTAAGTCATTCAAATCCTTAAAACATGGTCATTTCCCAATTTTGGTTGTGGGAAAAACTAGTGAAGAAGTGTTTTTGATTTTTGAGGGTCATGGAGCTGGAAAAAATTTTTGATAAAATTTCAGAGGGTATGCTGACATCTTAGCTCCAAAATTAAATTGGAATGAGTGAAAATGGATAAGTCTAAGTCCTTCAAAACCCTAAAACACAATCCCCCTAATTTTGACAATTTTGACTGTGACTGTGTTAAAATAGTTTAGAATTTTAGGGTTTTAATAGTTTGATTTGATGTCATGGATGATGTGTGGGAATAGGTATAAGTAGATGGGCATGGAGGATGTAGGTTTAGGGTTTTTGTGATATTTTAGGGTTTTTTTCAATGGTAGATTAGGATTTTTCAAAAAAAAAATAAAAAAAATATGTGGACAATGAGGATACGGAGAAGACATAACTGATGTATAAAGACCATGAAAATCTTGCCAAAACAAACAAAGGATGGGTGCTTACCTTGTGAAGTAGCTAAGAACTAAAGGGAGGCCGGAATCCTTTGAAGTTGTAGGGTTTCAGGCGTCAATAAACACCGAAGGCTACCTATAGGAGCGTAACAACAGTTTTCTCAACTGACAAGAGCGTAACAACGTTTTTTACACTACCCAGAAGCGTAACAATGCTACTTCCCTCACACACACAGAAACATAAAACTTGATTTCTTCACTCTCAGAAACATAACAAAGGGTTTCTCCAACACTGAAAAGAGCGTAACACTGATAGGAGCATAACACAAAGGATTTTATACACTACCCAGGAGCGTAAAAAAAGGATTTTTACCTTCGTATAAATGTAATAATGTGGTTTTCTTGAGATTTTTGAGAGAATATTGAGAGTATAGAGAATTAATCGAAGTGGCTCTCACAAAAATGAAAGGGTAACAATAAAAGAAGAATGAATTTTCCTTTCCCTTTATAAGCTTTGATAATACTTACCTTTTCCCTTTGACATTTACATTGAATTTTAACCCTTTTGCACTTGAACAATGAATATTTACTCCTTCACATGGGATAAAAAAACAAAAATAAATTTTATTTCCTTCACTCTCCTTGAATTTTGAAATGACTCTTTTTAACCCTTTGTGCAACTTGGAGGATGACATGCTGGGATTTTCAAATGAGGTAAGAAGACATAATAACACTTTTTGAACCCTTTGACATGAAAGGTGACTCTTTGGCTTTTTGAGTAAGATGAGAGGAGAGAGTTAACCTCTTTTTAATTCCTTGACACTTGATATGACCTTCTTTGGCATTTAAAATGAGACATCGAGACAAATTTTCCCCTTTTCATGAGACAACAAGACTGTTATTAAAAACTTTGAAATCTTTCACCTTTAGACTTTCACATTGGATAGTGACTCTTCAAAACATATAAGATGTATTTGAAGCTTGAAATGAAACTATTTTTCATTTGACTAGGAAAGTAGGTAAAAAATGACCTCCCTTGGAGCTCTGACATTGGATGATGACTTTTTGATCCTTTAAAAGAGACAGTGAGACAAAGTTCTTCAATTTTCATGAAACAATGAGATAGAGATGAGATGTTTGAAACTTTTTCTTGAAATTTGAACCATATGAAACAAGAAATATGGCTTTGTTTGGAATTCATAAACTTGCTTTCTCCTTCATTAGGGTTTCATTGATGAAATGGAGGATTACTGCCTTATGTTCAGTGAAAATTTGAATATTTTTCCAAAGGCAGGGCTGAACCTAGACTTGACCTAAATGAAATGAAATTACATAACCCTAGACCTTTTGAATGATGATGATGGAGATGGTGACCTTTAAGTTGATGATGGTGATGACCTTGACAATGGTGATGATAAATTAAATGAAGGAGCAACATACATGGTTTAGCCTTCTTCAGTGACAAAAATTATTTCTGAGAACTAGTTTGAAAAAGTAAAAATTTTGACCTATGATTGAATGGAAAACAACTGAAAGAGTCATTTGATCACTGACATACCTGGACTAACATTGGCTCCAGCGGGGGATGACAGCTCCTTCGAGAGGTGTCAAGAACACCGTAGATCAGGTAGCCTTACCATTGGGCGATGTTGTCAAACTGGACTTTTAAAACCTTTGACAAACTGGAAACTTTGACTAGAAAAAACTAACTTGACCTCTAACTGGACAACTGACCCTGACTGAAACAAAACTTAAAAAACTTCTTGATGGCAGCATATCATTGAGACTTGAGGGCTTCAAATCCTGATGAAAACCACTTTCTTGCTGAAGACATATGTAAAATCATGTGAAATGATCCTTCCAGTGTAACCAATCCAACAAATGGCTACTTACTGAAATCCTACTCACACATTCCTTGAGTAGGCAGGAGAAAAACGAAAGCGGAAACTCAAATTTTCCACTGAATCCAATACTTGTATTGATAAAATTAGAAAATTCTTCCTCTACTGATGACTGCAAAAAACTCACCTGAGGATCATGGAAATCATGTAACATATGATCTTCTGGATGATTAAAAGCAGGAAAACAAACCTTATTCCACAATGTTGGTTTGTTTATATGTTGAAACTGATTCCCAACAAATGGAATGAAAGCAAACTGTTTTTCATTCTCATGATCTACAATAGATAAGGGCTATGAATTTTATTTAATTTCATCAAACACAAAAAAAATATCATATGCAACTAGGATGTCTTCATCATTAACTAGATCACATAGAAGTTGGCGAGGTCACTGCAACTCATCATTAGAATCATGAAATAAAACTTGGCTTTCATCATTTTGTTGAAATTATATAACTTATGTGTTATATGTCCAAGATTCTCCTGATCTTACACTATTTTAACTTCATGCAAAATACATAACCTATTCCACCATTGATCATTTGCAGAAATTAAATCAAGATTTCAATGCACACATGAAACAATAAAAAATCACACACATTAACACAGTTGTTTAATGGGAAAGCCTGAAGCTGAAAACACCAACTATCTGTATATAATATATTTCATAGATATCATGTAACAATACTCATACAAATATGATCATATCAAGCTCTCAGTACAATACAATTGCTACACACTAATCAATCCCGATCTTGCAAATCCATGCACCGATCTTTGCCACCTGCTAGCCTGCCTCTACTGCGCAATCCCTGCTGAAGAATGGATATGAATGAACTTGAATTACTCCAGCCTTTCTCACACAATCCTCATTGGCATATCCACTGAGTGTTGGATGCAATCAATATCACATACTAAAACTAATTCACAGTGACAATGCACTTATCATTTCATATCTCTATTTGGTCTCCAGTAGCTTTCCATACCTTTGTCAGTTGTTGATATGTATTGGATGGATTAATGGTCATCTTCAATTGAATTAATTAATAATTAATTCACACCACTCTCACTAGTGTATCAATCGGTTAGACTAGATACAACTAGCTCAACTGTGTCTAACTGAGTTAAACTGAACACAACTCCATTAACTACTTCTACTAACTCCACCAAACTCTGTCACATGAGTTCTAACTGAAGTCTCCATGTAATAGCTCCACTTAACCCTCAGGAATAGCGTAATTCCTTCTGTCAGCTCCTGTGCCACATCTGTGCACTTAACTGAAGTGCTCAAAGAGAATAAGATAATGTTTATAGTCCAAATATTATTAAGAGCTAATAATATTCGACATATCTATTTTTAGACTGGCAATCTAAAAATAGATTCTACCCAATATGTCTAAAAATAGAATTCCATCTATTTTTCCAACTTGACCAACCATCCACAAATAGCATCCTGCAACTCATAGAATATGATCGACATGTCTAAAAATAGACTTTGTGCCAAAAATAGCCTGCGGGCCCACTTACTGAAGGAGACTCTTTTCACTAAGCTCATAATCTTGTTGAATCTCAAAACTCCCTCTCAACAAGATAGGGATTTTTTGCCACCCTGATCCTGTCTCTATGGTATTCGAATTTGCTCCTAGTGAGTGCCTTCTAGAATATCTGCATCCTGATCCTCCGTAGGAATGTAAGGAAGCAACATGATATTCTGCTGCACACAATCTCTGATATGATGATACCAGATGTCAATATGTTTAGATCTATCATGAAATACTGGATTAACCGAGAGTTTAATGCAACTCTGATTATCACAATTGATCACCGTGGGATCTAAATGAGAACCTAACAAACCAACCAGGATCTTCCTCATCCATTTAGCCTCGCATCCAGCCAAACTTTCTGCCATGTACTCAGCCTTCAATGAACTGAGTGCCACGGATATTTGTTTCCTGATGTACCAAGAAACTGCTATAGATCCGATATTGAAAATCCCTCTAGATGTGCTCTTTCTGTCCGTTGGGCTTCCTACCTAATCTGCATCCGTGAAGCCATGCAGCTTCACCTCATCTGACTGTCTGTACCACAATCCATATCCAGATGTGCCCCTGAGATACCTTAGGACATGCTTTCCTGCCTTCCAAAAGAGCTTGGTAGGCTTAACCATCGCTTGTGAAAGCTGGTTCATAGCATAGCATATGTCCGATCGTGTATTGAATAAATACATGAGCGAACCAACCAACTGTCGATAAAAAATAGAATCCACTACCTCTGCCGATGTAGCATCCTATTTCCTCCAACCACTAGGAAGAGGAGTGTCGATAGGCTTGCAGCCTTGCATGTGAAGCTTCTCCAGTATCTCCTGGGCGTACTTGCCTTGAGACACAAAAAGTTCACCTTTCCGTTGCCAAATTTCCAATCCCAGGAAATAATGAAGGAGGCCCAAGTCCTTCATCTCGAACTCCTTTGCAAGATCTGCCTTGCATGAGTGTATCAACAGTTCATCACCTGTTAGTATTAAGTCATCTAAATAAAGTACAATGATCAAAAGCTTACCCTCCACCACAATATGGTATAGGTTTGGATCTGCCTCACTCTTGGTGAAACCAAGTCCGATGAAATAACTGTCTATCCGAGTGTACCAAGCATGAGGTGCTTGTTTCAGCCCATACAACGCTCTTTTGAGCCTGCACACATGCGACTCACTGCTGAAGATTTCGAATCCTTCAGGCTGCTCAATGTACACCTCCTCCTCAATGACTTCGTTGAGGAACACAGTCTTCACATCCATTTGATGAATGTGCCAAACCATCTGCGTTGAGAGAGTAAGGATGGTCCGTATGGAAGAATACCTTGCGACAGGTGTAAAGGTTTCTTCATAGTCGATCACCTCGATCTGTGAGAAGCCCTGGGAAAAAAATCTTTCCTTATACTTCTGGACACTCCCGTCAGCAGCTTGCTGCACTTTGTAGATCCATCTCGAACCTACCACTGATTTCCCTTCCAGCCTTGGGACAATCTCCCATGCACTGTTTCTGACAATCGAATCATACTCTTTCACCATGGCATCTACGCATGCAGTATCTTCCACATCTTCCTCGAAAGAGGATGGTTCCGTCACGATACACTTGCTCATCAGATCCATGTATCCAGTAAATCGGTTAGGTGACTGTCTCTGTTTGCGCTGTGATGTAGGAACTCCTACATTCTGCTCTGCATCAAGATTCAGTCACTCAGCTTCTGTAGTGCGCTTCTGCCCTTTGATGTTTGGCGCTGCATGAGTGGTTTCTTCCACTCCGTGAACCTCCTCTTGTGGCTGATCCACATCTTGAGGCTCATCTTTAGGAACAAGTAGCTCCTCCTTTGCATGCAAGTGTAGCTCCCTCTCAAGCAACAACTTCATGGCTTTCTCCTCATGAAATTTGATATCCCATCTCACAATAGTCATCCGACTGTTTGGAAAATACACATGATAATTTTGGGGTGTTTCTGTATACCCCTCAAATATCCCAACCTCTGCGGTTGACTCCCACTTCTTCCTGGCATCCTTCGTCACATGAATGTAAACAGGTGAGCCAAAAATATTCAAATGAGAAATATCAGGCTTCTTACTAGAAAATGCCTCTTCGGGTGTACTGATGCCAAGTACTCTATGAGGAAAACGGTTTTGCACATAAACCACAGTGTTGCATGCCTCAGCCCACAAGTGTATGGGAAGGCCCTGATCATGCAACATCGCCCGTGCAACACCCATGATCATTCTGTTCTTTATCTCTGCAACCCCATTCTGTTGTGGGTTATGAGGCGCTATGAGTTCTCTTCGAATTCCTTCTTTGCTACATAAGTCTTTGAATTCACCAGAGATTTATTCACCACCATTATCACTCCTTAGAGCTTTTACCTGCTTCCCTGAATCTTTCTCAACCAACGCCTTGAATTCACAGAAATTTCCATGAGAAGGGATACATGTAGCTGAAGCAATTAGGCCAGAAGATAATCTTATCTCCATACCTACAAGAGAGAACTTTCCCATATTGTATTTGGTAGCAAAAAGGCTGGAAAACTGAAGATGATACTCTCCTTCCATAACCCTTTCATAAAATGTTAAACACTAAGTTATTTGAAAGCATATTCTGGCCAATGATGAAGCATTAATCTCGTGCATGGTGAATGGCTCAAGTCTGAGATGGCACCCTCATTTGAAACTCTTCTTTTCACTTTCCATGGTGTTGATCACTGGAATGATGAAAACCCTAAGGTGTTAATGAAATGAGTGAATGAGAATGGAAATCTAGAAAAAAGAGTATATGAAGGTGTGAATTTGGTGGATGAAATGGAGGGTCTTGAAGCTGAGAAAAATTCTGGAAAAATTTGAGTAGGTATTCTTGTGTGTTAGCTTCAATTTGAAGGTGGAATGAGAGAAATAGATGAGTGGAAGGTGTCAAAATGTCTAAAACACAAGAAATTCCCAATTTTGACTGTGAGAATAGCTTGTGCAACATTAGGGCAAGTTTGTGAGGTGAAAAATAGGTGATGGGGTTGAGTAAAAATTCTGAAAAAATTTCAGTGAATAGGATGGTGTATTGTCTCCATAATGAAGGTATAATGAAGGAAAATAGAGGAGTTTAATTCATTCAAATCCTCAAAACACAATATTTCCCAATTTTGGCAGTGGGAAAAACTAGTGAAAAAGCATTTTTGATTTTTGAGGGTCATGGAGCTGGAATTTTTTTTTGATGAAATTTAAAAGGGTATGCTGACACCTTAGCTCCACAATTCAAGTGGAATGATTGAAAATGGATAAGTCTAAGTCCTTCAAAAATATAAAACACAGTCCCCTTAATTTTTACAATTTTGACTGTGACTGCGTTAAAATAGTTTAGAATTTTAGGGTTTTAATAGTTTGATTTGATGTCATGGATGATGTGTGGGAATAGGTATAAGTATATGGGCATGGAGGATGTAGTTTTATGGTTTTTGTGATAGGTTAGGTTTTATTTCAATGGTAGATTAGGGTTTAAAAAAAAAAAAAAGAATATGTGGACAATGAGGATATGGAGAAGACACAAATGATGTATAAAAACCATGAAAATATTTCCAAAACAAAAAAAGGATGGTTTATTACCTTGTGAATTAGATAAGCAATGAAGGAAGGTCAGAATCATTTTAATTTGTAGGGTTGTGGGCTTCAATCAAAACTAGAGGCTACCTATAGGAGCGTAATACTGTCCCTCTCTAATGTACATAAGTGTAACAACAATTTTCTCAACTGATAGGAGTGTAACAACGTTTTTTACACTGCCCAGAAGCGTAAAAATGCTACTTCCCTCACACACACACAAACATAACACTTGATTTCTTCACTCTTAGAAAGGTAACAAAGGGTTTCTCCAACACTGACAGGAGCGTAACACAGGATTTTCTACACTACCCAGGAGCGTAACAAAAGGATTTTACCTCTACATAAATGTAATAGCGTGGTTTTCTTGAGAGTTGTGAGAGAATATTGAGAGTATAGAGGAGTAATCAAAGTGGCTCTCATACCAATGAAAGGGTAAAAATAAAAGAAGAATTAAGTTTCCTTTCCCTTTATAAGCTTTGACAACCCTTACCTTTTCCCTTTGACATTTACATTGACTTTAACCCTTTTTCACTTGAACAATGAATATTTACTCCTTCACATGGGATAAAAAAAAAATTAAGATTTTATTTCCTTCACTCTCCTTGAATTTTTAAATGACCCTTTTAAACCCTTTGTGCAACTTGGAGGATGACATGCTAGCTTTTTCAAATGAGGTAAGAAGACATAATAACACTTTTTGAACCCTTTGACATGAAAGGTGACTCTTTGGCTCTTTGAGTAAGATGAGAGGAAAAAGTTAACCTCTTTTGAATTCCTTTACACTTGAGATGACCTTTTTAGGAATTTAAAATGAGACATTGAGACAAATTTTCCCCTTTTCATGAGACAACAAGATTGTTATTAAAAATTTTGAAATCTTTCACCTTTAGACTTTCACATTGGATAGTGACTCTTCAAAATAGATAAGATGTCTTCGAAGCTTGAAATGACACTCTTTTTCATTTTACTAGGAGAGTAGGTCAAAAATGACCTCTCTTGGAGCTATGACATTGAATGATGAATTTTTGATCCTTTAAAAGAGACAGTGAGACAAATTTCTTCAATTTTCATGAAACAATGAGATAGAGATGAGATGTTTGAAACTTTTTCTTGAAATTTGACCCATATGAAACAAGAAATATGGCTTTATTTGAACTTCATAAAATTTCTTGCTCCTTCATTAGGTTTTCTGGATGAAATGGAGGATTACTGCCTTATTTTCAGTAAAAATTTGAAGATATTTCCAAAGGCAGGTCTGAACCTAGACTTGACCTAAATGAAATGAAATGACATAACCCTAGACCTTTTGAATGATGATGATGGATGGTGAAATTAGAGCTGATGATGGAAATTACCTTGACAATGGTTATGATAAATGAAATGAAGGAGAAACATACATGGTTTAGCCTTATTCAGTGACAAAAAGTATTTCTGAGAACTCGTTTGAAAAAGTAAAAATTTTGACCTATTACCTGATGGAAAAAAACTGAAAGATTCATTTGATCACTGACATACTTGGGCTAACAGTCACTATAAAAATTTAAATATAGTGGAATCCCCTTCATCCACATTTGCAAGTGGAAGAGGTTCCCACCTTCCTTAAGTGACTTTATTTCCTTTGGTTTGATACTTGTTGTAGAAATGGAAACACTAGTTTCCACATTGATGATCTCCTTTCCCTTATCCAACTCATAATAAAAGTGTCACACAGAAAAATAATATTATAAATCTTTCATCTCATTAAAAAGTTCGATTTTTCCTTTGGAAAAAAAAACTAGTAACAATTATTTGGAATGAAATTTGTTAGTGTTTGGTGGATGTCATGCCACTTTCCACTGTTCTTCTTCAACTTCTCATTACTCTTCTTTGCATGTAGCTTATAATGATTGTCCTAAAGTTGGTTATCCTTTTTCATTCCTTTGTTCTTATATTTGAGGCCACCTTTACGATCATTTTTTTCTAGTAGACCCAAATTATCTCTAACCCTTTTGTCAAAATTTTTTCTCAATCTTAATAAAATATTAATAGTAAGTATCTTCTAGTGAAGAATGTTAAAAAATGTAATTATGTTTGGATGCAATTATGTAGGACATTGTGGTATTATAGGACCAAGTTTCACTTAGAGTGCTTAACACTTGTCTTTGAACCCAACATATGGAATATATTCATGTACATTGATGCCACCTAGTAATAGTGTTAATGCAAAGTTCTCCATATTATGTACTAATAATTGTAGTTTCCAATAGGGTAGAATTATTCCTCGAGGGAATCAACAAAGGTCACCCAAGTCCATTCTATCCCATTGATATTTGACATGGGGAAGGGACTTAAAGACCATAAATGTGATTTTATCACTGTTAGAAAAGTTTTGAACAAAGTAATAACCCTCTAGCAAAATTAATCATTTCTCTAGAGCATATGATTTTATATTTCCTTCACAAAAATAAATTCCAAGTGTAATTCATACCTCAAAGGGAGTTACACCTCTGAAATGACTGCTTGTTGAAGGTACCTTCATCATAGTTGGGGGATATCGAAGGAATTGGAAAAAATTATCCAACATCTCCTTCCTCTATTACCTACAGACTTCATTAAGAAACATCTTGATAGGTTCTTCTACTCCTCCATCTTTATTTTTTTTCCACCATGGGAGGACACTTAGGTTCGAGAGGGAAGTCTTTACCAAGTTGAATTATTTTGATAACCAACTCCCTATACCCTAACCTCATAGTAGACATGAATGCAAAAATAAAAAATAACATATTTTTCTAGTAGCACTAGTCTACATTGTGTTGAGAATGAAATGAAGATAGTGTTAACAGGAAAAATAACATAGATTTTGGAAAGATAAAAGTAATAAAATAAATCAAGACAACAATAACTAGCTAGAATGGTGGTATATTATCTTTGAGGAGATATGTGTTGGTTACAATCTGTTAGGTCCCTATATTATTAGTATAGTCCATTATTGTTGTTAGTGTAACCCCCTTATTGTTATTATTGTACCCCTATAACCCCCATATTGTTATTATTGTGCCCTTAAATTATTATTGTTAGGTCAGCCAGGATTACATTGTGGCCCCATGGACTCCTATATATAGAAAGGAGGTTTTGTAATTTGTATCATCGAAGAATTGTTCATTCATGTAATGTATTGGAGGTTGCCCCCTCGAAGTGTCTTATTTCTAAGGCGTTGATATCTCTTTTCTTCTATTTTTGGAGCTGGCTTCACAACATTTGGTATCAAAGCTTTGGATTCTAGGGTTTCGCTGCTCCAAACAAGTCATCGTGGAATTTTCGATATAAATTTTTTTCTACGAAGTTTCAGAAGCTGAAATGTTTAGGGTGCGAAGCTGAAATTCTGAGGAACATTGTTACAAAATTTTAGAGCTTGGTTCATAATATTTTCTGAGATATGATATTTGGAAGTTAGGTCTTTTTGTAGGCTCCTCAATTTAATCTAAACAGGTCATCGTGGAATTTGCACTATAAATTTTTTTCTACGAAGGTTAAGAATCTGAAATTTTTAGGGCGCGAAGCTGAAATCCCGAGGAAACTCATCACAAAATTTCAGAGCTTGGTTCACAATATTTTGGAGATATGATTTGTGGAAGGTAGTGCTTTTCCAGGCTCCTGAATTTCATCTCAAAGAGGTGATCATGGGAAAATATTCATAACTCTCTCTCTGAGCATCGGATTGGAGTGTCGTAAAAAGTGGTCGCAAGTACACAGACTTTAGTTTCTTTGCTATCAATTTGAGAGCTAAAAGAAGAAACAATGACACGTGGCAAGTTGTACAATCTCGCTCTAATGAATCAGTCAATAATTAGGTCCCTGTGGAAGATTGGACATTACTTTTCCTTGGAGAATCCAAATCAAGTCAGACCCATGGCATTCGAAAGATAATTCAGAAGGCTACCTCAATGCCAAATTTCATATATTGAAGAGCCGCAATCACAGAGATAATCCAATTTCAATATCGAGCTCCTCAAAAGCAAGAAACAGGTGTGTATTTTGTTTTCCGAATTGCATAAGTCTTGTTTGAAGAATCATTTTGAATTGATTCCAAGGGCATATTGTAGAATAGATATCAATATTGGGTTCTAAAAAATGCCCCGTAAAAATAATTCAACACCCATTAACCCTTCAGAAGGCTCTACTATGACTCACGAAGATGAATAATTGCACCATGATCTATCAAAATTACAAGAGCAAGTGCACCAAATTTCGCTCTCGCAAAGAGCAACAAAAAATGAAATGTAAGTTTTGAAGAAAGGCGTGGAAGCGAAGATGGATGGTTTGAAGAAAGGCGCATAATCTAAAATAGATGGCATGGAAGCTGGCATGGAATCTAAGATGGATGAAATGGAAGCTAAGATCGATGAAAAAATGAAAGACAACATGGAAAACATGAAGAATGATCTAAAAGTAGAAATTGAATGTTTGACAAAGTTGATACAATAAATGTTTCCTAATGGTGAAAAGATAGTAGAGGAAACTCATGATGAGAACAAAATAAATGTTAATCATGACTTCATAAACTCTAATGTTGGCGGGAAGAACCACCATATTCCAAAAATGGATATGAGGAAGTTTGATGGAAAGGATCCTCTAACATGGATACTACATATGGAGCAATATTTTGATCTCAATAATGTGCAAAACACACAAAAGGTACGCATTGCAACTTTACATTTAGAACAAAATACATTTGTATGGTACCGATGGCTTTGCTCCCGTAAAAAAATTGTCACTTGGTCAATTTTTACGGAGGAAATGATAGCACATTATGAGGATACAAAGAGCAACACCTTCTTTAGCCAATCGATAAATCTCAAACAAAAGGGTTTAGTGGGGGAGCACATTGAGGACTTCCAAAAATTGAATATAAGGGTAACTGATATTCCAGAGGAACACAGGATTGATCTCTTCATAGGCACTTTAAAGGATAACATCCAACATGAAGTTAGCGTTTTGGAACCTGATTCATTGGAGAAGGCATTCAGGTTGGCAAGAAAAGTTGAATGTAAAATTATGGCGACAAGGAAGCCTACCACTCAATTCTATAAAGAAGGAAGTGTTGCTACGCCTAGATTTCCACAACCTACAAGGTTGACACCACAACAATTGGAAGAAAAAAGGGCAAAAGGGCTTTGCTACAGTTGTGATAGAAAATACACTAAAGGTCATAAGTGTGCTGAGAAGAAATTATTTTACATAGATTGTGAAGAGGAAGAATAAAATGAACAAGAAGAGGATATACACCAGGAACCAGCCCTAGAAGAGGAAGAAATGAGTCCGACCATATGGTGTAATGCATTGGCAGGAATTACCACTCCTCAAACTCTCTAGATAGAAGGACATATCAAGAAGAAAAAGGTAATAGTGTTGATTGATTCAGGTAGCACCCATAATTTTATTCATTGTAAGGTAGCCAAGGAATTGAATTGTTTCCTATACCCAGCACCAGAATGTCAAGTTATGGTTGCAAATGGAGGAACTATAAATTGCTCTGGAAAATGCCACAATATCAAGCTAAACATGGGGGAATATGTATTGAATAGTTTAATGCTTTCCATTCCTATGGGAGGTGCTGATGTTGTACCAGGAGTACAATGGTTACAATCTTTGGGGACGGTAGCTTTTAATTTTCAAGAACTTTTCTTGAAAATTTTTTCAGAAGGAAAGGAAGTTGAATTATGGGGTATTTCAGGGAAGCTAGGAAAGATAATAAGCTCTAATGTCATGACAAAGCTTCTAAAGAAAGAAAAATGAGGCGTAATTGCACAATTATGCTCACTAGAAGTTCCAACATCAAAATCATCTATTTCTGTAGATCTCCAACAAGTCTTGGACAATCATTCCAACGTGTTTGAAACTCCCAAAGGACTCCCACCTATTCGTGACCATGATCATGCTATTCATTTGATTCTAGGAAGTGTTCCTCCAAAGATCAGGCCTTATAGATATCCTTATGTCCAAAAGAGCGAAATTGAACGTATGATTGCAGAAATGTTAGAGGCGGGTATAATTCAACCTAGTCAAAATTCTTTCTCTGCTCCTGTAGTATTGGTACACAAGAAGGATGGATCATGGCGAATGTGTCCGGATTATAGGGAGCTCAATAAGCTCACCATTAAAGAAAAATTTCCCATTCCTGTGATTGATGAATTATTGGATGAATTACATGGAGCAATTTATTTGACCAAGTTGGATCTTCGTTCAGGATATCATCAAATTAGAATGAAGACTGAAGATATTTCAAAAACAACATTTCGAACTCATGAGGGTCATTATGAATTTTTGGTCATGCCTTTTGGCCTTACCAATGCACCTTCTACATTTCAAGGGTTGATGAATTCCATTTTCAAACCCTTCCTTAGAAAATTTGTGCTAGTATTTTTTGATGACATACTAATCTACAATAGTTCTTGGAAGGATCATGTTCAACATGTTGACAGGGTGCTCAAACTATTGGAGGAGAAACAATTATATGCAAAAACATCCAAGTGTTTCTTTGGAGTACAAGAGGTGGAATATCTGGGTCATATTGTATCTCATGAGGGTGTTAAAGTAGACCCTAACAAAATTAAAGCCATTAAGGAATGGAAAGTCCCCACAACCATAAAGCAGTTGCGAGGATTTCTCGGGTTAACAGGGTATTATCGCAAGTTTGTTAAGAATTATGGGAGAATAGCGGCACCTCTAACAACATTATTGAAGAAAGATGCATTTTCATGGACTCCTGAAGCAACTAAGGCCTTTGAACATCTTAAAGAGGCAATGTGCCTAGCACCGGTCTTAGCTACGCCGGACTTCACAAAAACCTTTATTGTGGAATGTGATGCCTCAGGAAATGGAATTGGTGCAGTTTTAATGCAGGAAGGAAGACCCATTGCTTTTGAAAGTTGTCCAATCAAAGGAAAGTATTTGCAGAAACCTATTTATGAGAAGGAAATGTTAGCAATACTGCATGCACTAAAGAAATGGTGAACTTACCTAATGGGAAGACACTTCAAGGTAAAAACTGATCATGATAGTCTTAAACACTTTTTGGAACAAAGACTATCTTGAGAAGAGCAGCAAAAATGGGTCACAAAGATGTTGGGTTATGACTTTGAAATAATCTACAAAAAAGGAAAGCTTAATGTTGTTGTGGATGCACTCTCAAGAAAGAATGAAGAGGTGGAAGCATTGCTTTGTGCCATTTCTATTATCCAACCAGATTGGATAACCGAAGCAAGAGATGAATGGAAGAAGGAAAAAGAAGTATGGACACTCATTCAAAAGTTGCAGCAAGATCCTAGTACATCTGATACATTTAGTTGGAAAAATGATTCTTTATGGTACAAAGATCGCTTATATATTTGTAAGAATTCCCAACTAAAACAAAATATTCTTTTGGAATTGCAAACTTCTCCTTTAGGAGGACACTCAAGATTTTTAAAAACTTACCACAGGGTGAAGAAAGAATTTTTTTGGGATGGCCTTAAATCTGATATTCAAAAGTTTGTGGCAAAATGTTTGGTTTTCCAGTAGAATAAGTTTGAGACAATTAAGACCCTGGGACTTCTACAACCTTTATCCATTCCAAGTCAACGTTGGGAGGATATTTCAATGGATTTTATCACAAGTTTTCCTAAGTCTGAAGGAAAGAGTGTCATCATGGTGGTAGTTGATAGACTTACCAAGTATGCACACTTTTGTGCATTATCTCATCCATTTAAAGCAAGTACAGTTGCTACTACATTTATGAACAAAATTCAAAAGCTACATGGAAACCCAAGGGTTATTGTGAGCGACAGAGATCCCATTTTTACTGGAAATTTTTGGACGAAGTTATTTTCTTGTTTGGGTACTCAGTTAGCTCATATCTCATCTTATCATCCTCAATATGATGGTCAAACTGAGATAGTAAATAAATATTTGGAAGGATATCTTAATTGTTTTGTATCTGATAAACAAATATAATGGGTCAAGTGGTTACCTCTCGCTGAATGGTGGTATAACACTTTCTTCCATATTGCAGCAAAAATGACCCCATTTATGGGACTTTATGGATATCATCCACCATACATCACATCATCTTTAAGAAAAAATTCAAAGGTTCAAGCAGTGGAAGATCACATTGAGCATCAACAAGAAGTTCTCCAACTGTTAAAGGATAACCTGAATTTGGCACAAAATCGAATGAAACAACAGGCAGATCAACATCGCAGCAAGAGAAGTTTTGATGTAGTAGAATGGGTATTTTTACGGCTACAACCATACAAACAAATGTCCCTCAAGCAAGCTAAGAAGGACAATAAATTATTGCCAAAGTACTATGGTCCTTACAAGGTGTTGCAAAATATTGGTACTATGGCATACACATTGGAGCTTCCTTCTTCTTCATGAGTGCATCCAGTTTTCCATGTTTCATGCTTAAAGAAGGTTATAGGTGAAAATCTTCCAGTTCAAACAATATTTATAGAACTTTATGAGGAAGGAAAAATCATATTGGAACCTGAAGCGGTAATGGAAACAAGAACTCGACAGCTACAGAATCGATCAATTTCAGAGTATCTCATCAAGTGGAAGAACTTACCCACTGAAGATTCTACATGAGAGGATGAGAATTTTATACAGAAGCACCCAGAGCTACTCAAGCATTGAGGACAACACTTTTTTGAAGGAGAGGGGCATGTTAGGTCCCTATATTGCTAGTATAGTCCCTTATTGTTGTTAGTGTAACCCCCTTATTGTTATTATTGTACCCTTGTAACCCCCATTTTGTTATTATTGTGCCCTTAAATTATTATTGTTAGGTCGGCTAGGATTACATTGTGGCCCACTAGGATTACATTATGGCCCCTGGACTCCTATATATAGAAAGGAGGTTTTTTAATTTGTATCATCGAAGAATTGTTCATTCATGTAATGTATTGGAGGTTGCCCCCTCGAAGTGGCTTATTTCTAAGGCGTTGATATCTCTTTTCTTCTATTTTTGGAGCTGGCTTCACAACAAAATCATTCACAAATTTTCTTCAACATGATGCCAAAAATTATTGTTAACATAGTCTAAAAAATTTGAGGGAAAATCCCCAATATCAATAACCTTAACCCCCTAGGAGATGAGGGCGCAAAAAGATGTAAGACCCAAGGAGCCTAGTCGATATGTAAATTTTTGGGGACTATAATTTTCACATATGAACTCCATTTGGATAATTTATTGGACCAATATGAATATTATTACAAACTCTATGTATTTAATTAACCATAAATTAAATATTTCCAAGCTATGTTAATCATAAAAAACAAATTGGAAGTGCCCAAAAAATGCAGCAAAAGTTTAGGTCCATAAAACTTAGGTGCTAACTTTTGGTGCCTCTTCTCATTGAGGGAAATCTACTTGGGTTGGAAACAATTATTACCCTTCTCAAAAGTATAATAAAAAGTGATGTTGATTAAGTTATTGATTCATTAAATTATATGAAAACAAAAAATTATTCTCAAGGGTACAAATAAGGTCAGCACATTCTATCTGGATTTTTTCCACCCTTTGAACCTAATATAAGTCTGGTAAGTAGGAGATCACTAATGGGGTATTTTGTCCATAGAATATCTCAAAGGGGTTAATTTGTGTAGCACCATGATTGTTGATATTGTACCACCATCCAACTAATGATAAGCATTGAATCTAATAGGTCTACCCATACAAGGTAAAATAATTTAAATAAGCTTCCAAACAATTGTTAATTGCTTATATCTAACCATATGTTTGGCTGTGATATGTCTTGTTGAGATTAAAATCAGTATTCAAAGTCAAAACATCTTCTTCAAGAAATTGATAGTGAAGGTGGAGTCATGATATTTCACATTTGACAAAGGCATGCCATGAAGTTTTAACTATTGTCCATGAATACTTGTGTTACGTTGGAGGCCTTGAAGGGGTTCTACAAGGCGCAAAAGTGAATATATTTTGAAAGGAAATAAATAACTACAATCATCACTTATTTTTCATTTTATTTTAGTAACCCCATAATGAAATCCATATAAATGTAAAGCCACGTAGTGGCTAGAATGGCTAAGGGTTGTAATGTTCCTAAAGGCTTAATTGTCTCCCCCTTGGGTCATTGGAAAGTGTCACTTTATGCTACAAACATGTAGATGTCCTTCTTCATGATTTCACAAAATATTGAGTGCTTAATCCTTTCATATGTTTTATGAAACTTGGAATGAACCATTTTGAGAGAGGAGTATAATTTGGATAATACTTGGGATTTGAATGTTGAATCATGCACCAAAAAAATATTCCTTGTATAGAGAAGCTCATCATTCTACCAAGTGTATCCTAGATGTACATGGAAGTCACCCCATATCTATTGGATCATGTGCAATATATTAGCATCCACTTATTGTTCTTGTCACACCTCTACAATCCAATTAGGTACTAGGAAAGAAAACACACATACAAAACCCTCCTCTTCATAATTCCCAGAGAGAGAAAAAACCACCACAACCTCCTTTCCCTGCTTGTAGATAATATTGTAATCATAGCTTAACATTTTAGTATCCACTTTCATTTCTATAGGGAGGACATTCCCTATTCCAAGAAATATTTCAAGCTGTGATGATATTATAAGAGACAATTAAAGTTGTGATGGTATATTTTAATTTGGAATTTTGTCCCATCAAGTAAGGGTGCCACATATCAACTACATGAATAACAACTAGCATTGAATTTTCATAGGTGGATCTAGCCAACTTTATATCACATAAATTCTCACTTTTGAAGGCCTATGGGCATCCCTATTGCATACTACCTCAATTCCTTAGCCAAAGGTGTTAAATTCTAAGACAAAGGTCATAATAAATTTAGGCATGGTGAGTATAAGGGTAGCACACATAACATCTTGTAAATCATGAAAACCCTATTTGGCCTCCTTAATACAACTTAAGGCATTATGTTTTAGCAAGGTGGTGAGAGGAGATACACTTTT
Source organism: Pinus albicaulis (assembly GCA_034641835.2). Lineage (NCBI taxonomy): Eukaryota > Viridiplantae > Streptophyta > Pinopsida > Pinales > Pinaceae > Pinus > Pinus albicaulis. Next base: position 914,759,681 of record CM076578.1, on the reverse strand, counting down.
ATCATAGTTATGCAAAAAATTCTTGCAGTAAGTGACGTTATTAATGCCCCATGATTTTTTTAGCATCTTGAGGTAATACTAGTATTTCATCACCTTAATTTTCTTAGGATCAACATATACACCCTTCCCACCCATAATGTGTCTAAAATATTCTAATTCTAAGATCCCAAAAACACATTTTAAATGTTTGAGGAACAATCAATAATTACAAAGGATTTGTAAGTCCTAATACACATTTACCACATGTGTCAATTTTTTTTAGCATCGAGATGTATTCTCGTATGGCCTAGAAAAAATAAATAAATTTAGTTTTAAGGTCTACAATTCGGCCTAGGAAGACAAGGTGGCCCAGCGAAATGAAAGGGTGTGTCCCTTGGGTAATTTTACCCCATTCGACAAGTATATATAATTTCCTTTTCACCACCATGTGTAAGGCTTCTCTCTATTCATCTCTTCTTTCTATCCTTTTGGAGGTTGCACGTCTGGAAGAGGATGAGTTTGACCAACTTCTTGAGTTCGCACATGTGATGCATTAAATAAGTTTAGCTGCATTAATTTGACTGAGTTTATCTCTTCCTTGATGGAGCTATTTGATTGAAAATTGACTGTAGAACAGGGCAGAGTTAACCACAGGGACAAGTTAATAGCAAGGCCAAGTTTTACCAGACCAAAGTTCGATTGTAGATTTAACTTTTGGCTAGTTTGACCAGTGTTGACTTGTTGGAGTTTTAACCAAGTTTGACTGGTATTTGACTTGGACTATTGACACATATTATAGAGAGATTGTTGATTTGTAAACCTTGCTGAAGAATCATTTCTACTAAGGAAAATTTGATGGGTTTTCTCCCAATGTTAAGATCCCAAGGTAAAAATATTGTCTCTATTGTGCATGTTTGTATTTCTATGGCATTTATTGTTTCTACTACATTTACTATTTATATTTTTCTAAAGTGTAATTACTCAATGATATTAGTGGCATAATAATGAAGTATGAAAATCATTAGGAATATGGAAGAAAATAGTATTTTACTATTCATCTTGTAGAGAATTCAACATGGTATTAGAGCTTTGTTGAAAGAACGATCATTAAAGTTAGGCTAAGAGATAAGGTTCAATAGCTTGATCGATTTTTAAATCTCTTGTAAAAATGGAAAAAGTCTCAAAGTTTAAGATATGCTAGATGGTGCCATCCACTTCAAGACTTATATACTTATTATCTAGGAATAAAATGAGCTTAAGGGTCATTTGGAGAAACTTATTCCATAACCAGAGGTAGCTAGGGAGAAATATAAGTATAAGAAGGATGAATCCAAATCTAAGAGAATCTTGGTAGATTCTATAAAGGACCACTTGATTCCTCATGTTGCTGCATTGAAGACTGCCAAGGAATTGTATGGTGTTTTTGTAGAATTTTTTGAGTGACAACACCACCAAGAAACTAACCTTGAGACATCAACTTCGTAGTGTCATGATGTCTAGATCAGATTATGTTGTCCCTTATCTTATGATAGTCTCCCATGTCATAGGTGATTTTATAGTCTTTAGAGACACTATTAATGAAACATAGATTGTTATAATGACTCTTAATGGATTTCCTTCCTTATGGGATAAATTTATTCAGGGAATTTGTGCACGAGAAAATATGCCCAAGGTTGATAAGCTTTGGAATAATTTTTTCCAAGAGGAGTCCATATTGTTGTCCAGCAATAGTTTGCAGAATCCACAGGATGAAGAAAATCAATCCGTTACATCTCATAGAATGAAATGAAAAGGAAAAAGGAACTTTGAAAAGTTTGATAAAAAAAATATAGGTAGAATACCAACTCCCGTTCAAGATAAAAATAAGAAGGACATGTCAAATATCAAGTTCTTCATCTGTCATTATTTTGGACACTATGCTTCCCAGTGTCCTCGGAAGAAAAGGAAGGGAAAACAACATGCATCAACAATAGATGTCGATGATGATGAACATCAAGTAAAAAATAAGACAAGAGAATACTTCCTTTGACAATCATCGATATTTTTTAGCATATAAGTACTTCCACATATTTTTTCTCCTTTAATTTTTGGTAAGACTCTTGTCCTTTTTATTTTGTATGCTTTGATACCAGAAAATGATTTCTTGGTTAATATTTTTCCTTTTCCATGGCCTTTTGAATGGAATTTGAAAAAGGGAAGAAAAATTCCATTACAGGAGGCTGCCCAGGTGATGGCAACATCAAGGAATACAAATAAATATTTGTGATAAGAGGGTTCTCCCAGAAGGAGGGAGTAGACTACATAGAGACTTTTTCTCCAGTTGCCAAATGGTCAGGTTATTGTATGGCTTAGGGATCGAGCATAGACTAAGAAGGAGTGGTTTGCGTTCGAAAGGGAGGATTGTATAGACTGTTAGGACATCCAGAACCATGCCAAATGACCAAAATAACTTCCAATTCAAAGAAGAAAATGGTCAAGAAGAGTGGAAGGAGAAACCTTCCAAGATGCTGTCATGGGTTGAGACTATTAGAAAATATTCTAAAAAAAAGGTCTCTAGGATATGTATTCCTTTTATGGGGGGACCATGTTAGGAAAAAATATGCTTTAATGTTGAAGGGAGTTGGCCTCAAAATATGAGATGAAGGATCTTGGCCTGATGCATTATTTATTGGATTGGAGGTTTGGAAAAAACCTGATGAGATCTTCCATGAACAAAGGAAGTGCATTGTTCATATTTTGAGGAGATTCGATATGACGGACTGCAATTCCATGGCTACACATATGGTGAGAAATCTAAATAAGTTGAGTGATTCTGCTTCAGATTCAGATTAGGTGGATCCCATGATATACAACTAGTTTATTGGATCCTTGATGTATCTGGTTAAGACCAAGTCAAATATTTGCTTTGTAGTAAACACCCTAAGCCAATATATGATTGAGTCGAGGCATTTACATTGGGTTGAAACAAAGCATGAGTTGAGGTACTTGTGTGGTATAGTTGGATATGGTTTGAGATATGTATGAGGTGGTGGAGTAAGGCTTCAAGGATATACATATTTAGATTGAGAAGGAGTGTAGAGGACAGAAAGAGAACCTCAAAGTTTTGATTAAGCTTGGGATCAACTAGGAAATTTTAGTTTAGAATAAAGTATAATTTTTTCGCACTCAATACATCACAAGTAGAGCATATTGTATCCATGCCACAAGTTAGGAAGCAGTGTGTTTTTCAAAGTTACTTGTAGGGCTATTTGATTAGGTAACTTCATTCAATACATGTTGGAGAAGGTAGTAGTGAGGCTTCAGTAATATACATGGGCAAGTAGATTGTGTACATTCTCACCAAGCCTCTATTTAGAGTGAATTTTGTTTACTTCAGAGACAAACTTGGCATGATGCATAATGTCTCTCTCATTGAGAGGGAGTGTTGATCTATTTACAGGATTGGGTAGATATTCTCCCATAGGACTCATGATGATTTAACCATGGGGAAATAATACATTCACCTGAGAAGCCATGTTGATTTGGATGGTCCATGTTGATTTGTCTAGGGATGACTATCCCAGGAGAATGACTTCTCCTAAGAAGCCACACTGATTTGGTTAGGTCATGCTAATTTTACCGAGAGAGAGTGATACATTCACCTAAGAAACCATGTTTATTTAGTCGGTTCATGCTAATTTGTCCAGCGGTGAATGCCTCAAGGTTATATTTTCTCTTGAGAAGCCATGTTGATTTGGTTCGGTCATGTTGATTTGACGAAGAGGAGATTGACACATTTAACTAAAAATCCATGATTTGGCTGAGCCATGTTGATTTGGCCAGGAGTGTAACAACCTCCTCCCACATCTACCCAAGTAACTGTCCAACCAGGGTAAACGTGTGACGAAGAGTTAGTATGATCTGATTCAACCTCCTAGGTCAACTTAAAGAAGTGGAACCGACACCACACAACAACACAAATCTTCTGCACATGCTACAAGACACCCAGGATCCATCCCAACCTTCTAGGAGGCTAGCGCCTGAATGAAATTTATATTTTCATGCATCAATCCCCCAGTCTCTCCCTTGACATGGGAAAGAGTGTGACTGGAAACCTCCAGTCTCTCCCAGAGCATGGGCATGTGTGCGACTAGGGACTTTCATAGGTAGTTCAGAGCCCGTGATCCCGATTTATGTGCCACTTTTTTAGGCTCAGAGCTCAAGTCCCTACCCAGAACTACATGACACTTTCAGGAATGAAAGATAATAGCAGAATAACGATGTAAATGCAATCACTTGAACAAGGAATTGACTAGACCCCTACTAGCCATGACAATCATTTCGTCAAACAATATGTCACAAATGTGTAATCTACTATTTTAAACAACATATCTGAGAATAGGGTTCTCATACTTAATCGAGAATTGCTAAGAAGAATTGTTTCCTCATAATATTAATTGCATTATCATCTATTTGGTCATAAATACATTTTTCAATCATTAAAAAATAAAAACATGATGAGTAGACATACATCATTATTGACATAGAACACATTCATAAACAACATATAAACAATTGAAATGACAAGCATAGAACAACCATATAATCCACATAATAATGAGTATATTTACCCATCAATATAAGAGGAAAAGATCTCTTATTTCCATAATAAAAATGCAACCAAGTATGGGACTTCGATGTTCCACCCGACCATGTCTATTCCACTCGACCATAGACATGGTCGATCAAAATCTCTCTTTAGCCAATCATCCCCGTTCCATATTCCAAGCATGAATGTGGAATCTCATAAAACTCATCAATCAAAACCAAACCAGGGCTTCTAGGGGCAAAGCCACCTCAACCCTAAACCAGTGATTCCACCTCACGGTCGGACACCATTCACCATCACCATATCGATCTCTACCCAAGTTGTCTAGGCTCCAGAGCGTTTTTTCCAACTAGGGCTTCTAGGACTAGTAACTCAACCCACATATGTTGCGGGGCTTCCAGAGAATTTTTCCAACGAGACATTCTAGGACTAGTAACTCAACCTACTAAGGGCTTCCAGATCGTTTGTCCAACCAGGGCTTCCAAGACTAGTAACTCAACCTAAGTTTCTACAGAGCTTCCAAAGCATTTTTCCAACCAAGTCTAACAATAACTAGTAACTCAAACCATAGCCAAAGGCATAAGAAAACCAACTAGAAAAAAAAAGTAAAACCCAAAACACCATGGCTATCCAGGAAATGGAAAGGCTAGGAAAATCTACTGTCAATCCAAAAAATCCTCCATGCTAGTGACATATCATGACCAAGAAACCACATGCATCCACCATGCATGCAAAAAATAGTGAGGAAAACATACATATAACTCAATACCTGCAAGAAAAATCCACTATAGTTGTTGATCCTGATGTCCTCTTGCGCTTTCCTGCTCTTCCTTTTCCTTCTTGCTCCAAAACTCCAAGTTTTCCACACTCTCCAAGAGTGACCCAAGAAACTCTAAGTGTCCAAGAGTATGAGAGAGAGAGAGAATAGAATGAGAGCTCCAAAACTAAACTAAAAAAATTTAGTGAACTAATCCTTACAATCCTTTTTATTAATGGGGCCTCTAATTTCTTTAATTTTCCATTATTGCCCTTCATTTTCCTCCTCATATGCAACCTATCACCTTTCACCTCCCTTTTCTCCTATTTTCCATTATTTTCATAAATAAATGCCAATAAATGCCACTTTGACTTTCCAAAGCCTTAACCATTTCCGTTTCCAATTTCCATAGCCATAATAAACCATATGAACACCCACACTCGCCTTTATTAACTTCTATTACATGGAATTTTCACGAGGGTTGTTACGGAACCCTCCCCCTTGGGGGAACATCGTCCTCGGTGTTCAACAAAACCTATAAGCAATAAGACTATTGTAAGCACAACATACTACCCATCGAGCTTTATAACTTAGCTCATTGCAGTATTTACAATGATCAACCTATTGAGAAGCAAACCAACATGACAACATGAAAAATATAACATCATAATTGCATGACACCCATACTGCTTATTGGAGATTTATAACATAGCTCATGGAGGTATTTACATCCATATATATATATATATATATATATATATTAAGACATCATACCAAGCATATACCAAAGACATATACCAAAACACATGCCAAAACATTCACTCAACCAACGAATAAGGAAGGATACATAGCCCACATTTGATCTACCATCTTCCATGTAGCTTCATCGGGCCCAAAGTGCATTCACTGCACTTTAACCTGCTTGATTGCTTGGTTCCAGAGCATAAGCGTCTTTCTATGTAAAATGCATTGAGGTTTTGGCTAGAATTCTCCTTCTAGATCCCCCTGTAATACAGACTAGTCAATCACATGATCAACATATTTAACATTCTTTTTAAGCAATGACACATGGAGAATATCTTGGAATTTCACTGTCAAAGGCAGTGCAATTTGATAGGCTACTAGCTTAATCCTCTCAAGAATATTGAAAGGTACACAAAATTGATGTGCCATATTGTCACATGATCCAATCCACAAGGAGCTCTTCTTGGGTTTGATGCGCAAGTACACATGTTCCCCAACCTAAAACTCCTTAAAAAACTTGTTATGATATGCATAACTCTTCTGCCTATCATGTGCTACCTTTAAATTGTTCTATTTTACATGCATTTCATGTTCCATATTTGACAACATCTTCGGTCCTATCAACACCCTGTTAACTAGATCACTCCATCTAATGGGAGTATTGCAAATCTGCCCATACAATGCCTCAAATGGACTCATCCTCAAGGATTTATGATACCCACTTTTGTAAGCAAAAACTACTAGTGGAAGATAATATTCCCAATTTTGTTGTTGATGCATCACATAAATCCTCAACATGTCCTATAATATCCCGTTAAAATTATCTGTCTATCCATCTGTCTCCGGATGATAAGATGTACTAAAGGCCAACTCCGTCCCCAAACCTGCAAACAACTCCTTCCAAAACTTGGAAGTGAACTTCACATACCCGTCTCACACAATATTCTGTGGAACACCATGAAATATGACCACTTCCCTTATAGATACATGTGCTACATCATTCTCTAAGTATGTAGACTTCATTGTAATGAAGTGTGCTACCTGTTATCACTCTCTCCTACTTCCTAAGGCTGACAATAGAATTGGCGAAAAGTAACCACAAACCAAAATTTAGGTCAGGTAGCTAGCCCTACCCGGACCAGAGAGGGCTCTCTCTATGTCACTTTTCAGTCAAAAGGATGACCAGATATAATGTTTTAGGCTAGTTATGATGCTCAATAGATTAAGGTTTTTGTTTGTTTGCAGTTTTGCTAGATATGAATGACAGTAGGGAGACTAGGTCTAGTGTATTGATATGATTTCAAAGGTTTAGTTGCAGAGGTAAGGGTCAGGCCAGGTAGGTAAGCTAAGAAGCATGATTAATTTGTGATTGTGTATAGATTTAAATGAGAGGGAATTAGAATGAGCATTAAACTAAATTCATTCATCAAAAGAGCAAGACAATTTCATGAAAATATTATGAAAAACAGAGCATGGAAAGCATGTTTTCTGTCAATAAACTAATAAGAATTAGAATAAATAAGAATTTATGTGGAATATGAGTAACATAAAATTAAACATCATGAGTTTATAGAGAAAAAAAAATACTCAAAGGCATACCACAGGTCTCAACACTATGTCTACAACACTGTCCTTGATTTCATTACCAAAATCTTGTACAATAGCTCCATTGCAAATAAAAACTATCCAACCCAAAAAAATACAAAAGGGAGTCCACTTATAGAAAATAGAGACCATGAAACCTCATCAGGTCGAAATCCCATCCAAAATGGATGATAAATGAAAAAGATGAGTCATTTCCTAGTTTCTTGGGAGGTTAGAAACCATTCCCTGAATTTTAGCTATAAACTAGGAGTGTTTGTCCCTTACATTGATTACAAATTCCTTCATGATAGGAAGAAAAAAAAAACCCAATAACTCTAATGACAACCCATAGCCTCGAACTTGTGACCATTTATGAGCTTGAAAAGTTTCTTGAGGGAATCCAATGCTGATCTGTGACAATTCTGACTAAAGATTTTCAAACCAATTTGCAGAAGCGTAACAGAACTTTGGAGGCACTTTGAGAAGTCCAAATTCACTTTCGAAAAATTTTTCAACTAACCATGTGTGTATAGTTTCCAAAACATCTTGAATTTTTCAAAATGGACCACGGACAGGCGTTCAAAAATACATTCTCCCAGAGTCACTCAAAAGTGTAACAAAGGGTCCAAAAAAGAGGCAGAAACATGAAAAATAGGTGGTTGTTGAGCTTTTCCTCCCAAATTATAGCTTTTCATGCCATGAGGGTTTCTTATATGTGATGTACTAATAAAAATACATCCATCCATGTAAAGAAATCACCATTTTGATGCCTCCAAAACAAAAAAGTCATAAGTGTCTACTACCCTTGTACAATGAGAAATTTCCAGAATTATGAAAAAAACCATATAAAATACCAAATTTTCTCCAAATCTTTCAAAATTGGTTCTTTGACATTTGTAAGAGATATGATACACAGATAATGAATCCTCAACCAATAAATCCAAGATTTCCTTCTCCTTGAGCTTCATTTGCGTCACTTTAAGCCTGTTTTTCACTTGTTTCAATCTTATTTGAGAAATGGTATCCCTGGTGTTAGCGCTGGAATCAACACTTGGAATGCTTCCAGTGCCTGAACAGACACATCCTAAGCTCTAAGGAAATTTAATGATTTGTATTATAATATTGGTAGGTGGTTTGGACCCTAGATCACTAAAAAGGGATTTCAATCAAGTTCACTGTCACACTAATGAGGGTATTGAGTTATGATGTGGTAGCATAAAATATATTTGTAGCCTATGAAGAGAAGAGAATGTGAAAGAGATAAGAGACAGTGGGTCTGCAAGGAATAAATCCACTACTTTTGGTAGAAAACAACACAGAGAGCAATTTGCCAATATTTCAACAATAGAAAGCTATTTCTAGACTTACAATATTCTTATTGAAATATCGTGGAAGGTAACTGTTATAAGTGATCCTCTTTACACTGGCATTATGTATATTTCATCAAGAAATCTCACTGCGTGAGACTAACAAAAGTTGATAAAACACATAAGCATGTCTATATATTGATAAAAACATACAACAACATATGGAATTTTCAAACTGCACCGAAGAAGATAAGATATGGAAACACATGTGAAAATAACAATACACACATCAAACAAGTAATAAGTCCTCATAAGTTTCTTCCAATTTCATTCACTGAAAAATGTACTGATCATATGAGAAAAATATTCTAAAACCACCAACCTCTTCTTCATGGAGCTTTGTCACATATATACAAAAAACATAATACTGACATCTCCACAAAAGGTGGGGATCTGTTCTAAAAAGTTATTACAATCTCATATGAAGATGAGGGTTATCTTTAAACTTTAATACAAAGTGCTATAACATAAATAAAGTAACAACATGATGGATAGAAATTCGAAGTGGCTGAATGATGTGGCAATGTGTTAGAATATTGCTCCTCTTGTTATGGTGCAACCACCTCCACAAAAAGTGTAAACAACAGTTGAAAATGACATGTGGTTGTTTTCCCCAAAAAGTGAAAAACATAATGCTGAAATTTAGAAAGGAGATTCATCAATGACACTTGGAAACAAATACTCCTATGGATAATGCATGCATGTAACTAATCCTTAGTAGCACCCCTCGATACTTGAAGAAAAACTTCCCCCACTCCCTTCATCCAAAAATTTAGGAAATAATAGCTACTTTTTGGGTTTGCTGTAAAAACCAGATTTTCTGTAAAAGGCAGCTATTATCAGAAATCCTGTAGATAGTTGCGTTTGTTGATAAAACCAAAATGGATGTGCCTCTCCTTATTTGAATTGCCTTCAATTTTTAAATACAATAAAGTATAGAAGCAAGTTGTTCAAACTTGAGACAAAAACTCTATACGAAGCCTTAATTTCTTGCTGGAAATGACAAACTGGTTGTTGGAAATGCAACTCTGTTAGCTGTAATCTTCTCGGAAATATTGGTCATGAAAAATAGCAAACACAATATTTTGGAATCTACGCGCCTTTAATCACAGTGTGGTTTAATGACATGATTTGAAGTGATTCAAATCCGATTGCCAAGTTACCCCATACAATATATCACTCCGCATTATTAATAAATTGATACATTGTATCTCATCTTCCGCTTCAACCATAATGAGTAGATATAGGTTAGATCCACCAACAATATAATCACTCCTTTATAATATATCTTCTAATTTAGAAATAATTACCCTTTTAAAAAGAATAATATCTCATAGCATAGAATATCTTCAATTGATTTCAAAGGAGAATGATCGTTTCTCTGAAAAATGCTCCTTTCATGAATTTTCCAGGTAATAGCTACCTTTTTCACTGTGTTAGTAATTTTACCTTCAATTTGGACTTCACGTTTGACTTGGCTTGTGGTTAGACTCGTGGTTCTGTGGTGGTTGTAACTAAGAACTCGAGGTAGACAAAGGCCCATTTTTTTGGTAAATAAAAATATAATAATAATTTTATAAAAATAGAAAATTAATATTATTTTTTACTTGCTCTTTTAATAAAACTTAAATAGACCAGAGTAGTATAGATATGCTAGATTTTAGGCATAGGATAGTATTGGGGTAATTTAGCATTAGAATGAAAATAGTCACATTAGGATGAGTTTGAACATTTTTGGAAAATAAGGAAAGTATCGAGGAGAATGGCGAGGATGTAGCAAGAAGTAGTGATAAAAATTGAAGCATAAGGAGCTAGAGGCCAAATAAAATGATGGAGAGGGAAGCTTTGAAATGAATAAAAAACAGTGCTAAAAATGGCTCTAATGGGGGATGATATGCCCCCTACAAGCTATCAAGAACCGTAGACTAGTGCATTAAATTCAACTCTTATCTCTCCAACCAACGATCCTACTCATTAACTCAAAAAACCAGCATGCCTAGCCATTGGGTAATGGAGTCAAAAACATCATTTCAATTCTGCAACTTATTTCTCCAAACTGAAGCTGGATTCGAACTGAAAATTGAAATCTAACTTTCTGAAAAAATTCTCAAAACAACGAGCTTCTTCATTCCTCTACTTCTAATCTAATTTGAATGGAAATCTTCATGCAATATGGAACTTGTCGTAAAACCATTCAAATCGCTAAAAAAATATCATATGGATTTTGAATCTTAAGAGGAAAACCGAAAGAATCCATATCATAACATAGTGTAGCTCATGATGAAAATAATCACAATGCGAGATACTCATAAAGCATTGAATGTATGCACTATAAGAAGACTCCAAATCATCAACTATTGAATGAGGATAAACATTAAATTATACCTCTTCAATGATGTCCCTTTCAGAATTCTGAAAGGTGTAGCTGTTTATCCAAAACTTCCACTGAAAATTTGATCTCTGCATCCCTGTGAAGTCACCACTGGATCCGGGAAAATGGAGTTGCTAGGTGAAAAACTGCAGTCCTCTTCAAGTTATCAATTCCTGTTCACCTTCAAGAATCGATCTTCAACAATTAAAACAATATACTCGGGAGAATAATCCGTTTCAAGACCTTCGTCTCCCATTAGATGCACCAAAATATGTTAGCGCTAGAATCAACACTTGGACTGCTTCAAGTGCTTGACTAGACTCATCCTAAGCTCTAAGGCAATTTAATGATTTGGATTATAAGATTGGTAGGTGGTTTGGACCCTAGATCACTGAAAATGGATTTCAGTGAAGTTCACTGTCACACTAATGAGGGTATTGAGTTCTGATGTGGTAGAAGAAAAGTATGTTTCTAGCCTATGAAGAGGAGAATGTGAAAAAGAGAAGAGACAGTGGGTTTGCAAGGAAGAAATCCACTACTTTTGGTAGAAAAAAACACAGAGATGAATTTTCCAATATTTCAACAAGAGAAAGCTATTTCTAGACTTACAATATTCTTACTGAAATATCATGGAAAGTAACTGTTATAAGTGATGCTCTTTACACTTTCATTATGTATATTTCATCAAGAAAGCTCCCTGTGTGAGACTAAAAAAAGTTGATAAACACATAAGCACGTCAAGAGACTGATAAAATACATATAACATCATATGGAATTTACAAACTGCACTGAAGAAGATAAGATATGGAAACACATGTGAAAATAAAAATACACACATCAAACAGGTAATAAGTCCTCATAAGTTTCTTCCAATTTCATTCACTGAAAAATGTACCGATCATATGAGCAAAATATTCTAAAACCACCAATCTCTTCTTCATGGAGCTTTGTCACATATTATTTTTACTTTCTCTTTTAATAAAACTTAAATAGGCTAGAGTAGTATACATATGCTAGATTTTAGGCATAGGATAATATTGGGGTAATTTAGCATTAGAATGCAAATAGTCACATTAGGATGAATTTTAACATTTTTGGAAAATAAGGAAAGGATCGAGGAGAATGGCGAGGATGTAGAAAGAAGTAGCGAGAAAAATTGAAGCATAAGGAGCTAGAGGCCAAATAAAATGATGGAGAGGGTAGCTTTGAAAGGAATCAAAACCAGTGCTAACACCTGGTACAATAATGACTTTGTCATGTGCCTTTGTAGCTTGTTATCCTTTTTAACCTTCTTCAATAAATTCTCCAAATGCTCATTAATTATTGATATCCAAATCTTTCTATCCTCATTGATCTCCATGGCAATGAGCTCATAAAATATCAACTCTTCAGATTAATGAATTTGTTGTTTCTCTCGCTCCAATGCCCTTTCTTGGCTTGTTTTTCTTGGTCTTTTGTATGTGTTTCGGCCTCCATCTCCTTCATTTGGTCAATTACAAAAATCTTCTTGTATTTAAATTTGTTTGCCTCCATGTTTGATCTATACTTACTTTGTAGGAGCTGATTAATTTTCAATTGAAAATTTTCATGCTGAAGGAAATTAATTTGGGATTGGGCAATGGAGAAGGCTTCTTTCAACTCTGCAATTTATTTATCTTTATATTTGATGATTTATTCAACTGATATGACCTCCTCATGGTCTGATACCTCAGGCTCCAATGGCACTGACTCATCATGCTGATGCAAGAGAGGCTGCTCCTCTATCTGACATTGCTCAACATGGGTGCCAATTGTAAGAATACTCCTGGTAGACTTAAGCACAACAAATTCTCTCTTCCCTTTCTCATATGTGTGAGAAAATCCCACAAACCTAGGGACATATGAAAGGTGAATAGGCATACTAGAAGAGCCAATCTCTATTGGCTATGGTGATGATGTAATAGGCAAGACAAAAAGTGCTACTGAAAATCTCTCCAAGAAGTCTTCCCATATCATGTTTATGGAGGAAAAGTGATGCAACACAATGAGATTGATTAGGCCATGATGAAAGAGACTAGTATGATGATCTTCCCTTCTACTCTAAACCTTCTAAGCCATCTTAATCAAGCTCCTTTATAAATAATGAGGCAAATCAAGTGTTTTGACTATGGTAAAATGCATCAAAATCCTAATGTGATACCTATATAGTCTGGAGAATATTCTTTCACATGTAAATTACTTCATTATAAACATCATTAGAGGAGCATACTTGTTTCTGAGATTTTTGAAAGGAAAAATAAATTCTGGATCATCCCTAGCATGAGGCTTTAGGAACTGCTTGTAATTTTCAATGTCTAGCTCCATACCCTTGAGCCACTGCTCTCCATGAGAAGGGATTCCTATAACTGAAGAAATTAGGTCATATGATAAGCTGATCTCCATACCTGCAAGAGTGATCTTTCCCATATATGAGTTGGTTGCAGAAAGGATAGACAATTGAAGATGATACCCTCCTTCCATAAGCCTTTCACAATGTTAAACAATGAGTTCTTTGAAAGCACCTTCTGGCCAATGGTGAAGTATTAATCTCGTGCTTGATGAATGGCTCAAGTTTGATATGGTGCCGTCCTTTGAAGCTTTTCTTGTCACTTTCCATGGTGTTTGTGACTGGAATGATGAAACCCTAGGATGTCAATGAAATGAGTGAATGAATTGAAATCTAGAAAACATGGTGTAGTAAGGTGTGAGTTTGTAGGATGAAATGGAGGGTCTTGAAGTTGAGAAAAATTCTAGAACAATTTGAGTAGGTAGTGTTGCATGTTAGCTTCAATTTGCAAGTGGAATGAGAGAAAATGGATGAGTGGAAGGTGTCAAAATGTCTAAAACACTGGAAATTCCCAATTTTGACTGTGATAATATATTGTGCAATAGCAGGGTAAGTTTGTGGGGTGAAATAGGGGTGATGGGGTTTAGAAAAAATTATGAAAAAAATTCAATGAATAGGATGATGTATTTTCTCCACAATGAATGTAGAATGAAGGAAAATGGAGGAGTTTGGGTCATTCAAAACCTCAAAACACAGTCATTTCCCAATTTTCACTGTGGGAAAAAACTAGTGAAGAAGTGTTTTTGATATTTGAGAGCCATGGAGCTTGATAAAAATTTGAATAAACATTCAGTGGGTAGGCTGACACATTAGCTCCATAGTGCAAGTGGAATGAGGTCAAAAGGATAGGTTTAGGTCATTCAAAACCTTAAAACACAGTCAACTATGTTTTCACTGCTATTACTGTGTAAAATAGCTTAGATTAGGACTTTATTGTTTTTGAAATGTTATGGAGGTACTGTGGGTGATAGGCTTATGTAGATGGAGCATGTAGAATGTAGGTTTAGGGTTTATGTGATAGGTTAAGGTTTAATCAAATGGTAGATAAGGTTTTAACAAAAAGAAAAAAAATGTATGTATGCACAATGGACAATGAACATCATGGTGACAACAAAATAAATAAATCTAACCACAAGCATGGGAGGGTACCTTACTGTTGTCTGAGGCCACACCAAAGCAATGAGCTTGAGCTTGAGAGTATGGAGGGTTTCGAGCTTCAACAACACCAGAGACTGTCACCACAAGAGTGTAACAACTGGAAACTGTAATACACAGAAGCGTAACAAGTGCCTTCTCTAATACACAGAATCATAACATGTTCTCTTCTTTCATGACATAAACGTAACAACTAGAAACTGTAATACACAAAAGCATAACACAATATTTTCTTCACTACAGGAACGTAACAACTACTATTTTCTTCACTAAAGGAGCGTAACAATTGGCTGTTAAAGACTACAGGAGCATAACAAGTGTTTTATCCACGCCACAGGAGCATAACACTACCTTCTCTTTACCACGAAAATGTAACACTGTAGCCCGACAGTGACATATAAAGCCTCAAAAGCGTAAAACCTTGGTTTTGTGAGGGTTGTAAAGTAATTTTGAGAGTATGGAGGGATGAGTGAAGTTGAGAAATGTTGTTTTCAAACAATGAAACTATTTTTCATTTGACTAGGAAACTAGGTAAAAAATGACCTCCCTTGGAGCTTTGACATTGGATGATGACTTTTTGATCCTTTAAAAGAGACATTGAAACAAAATTCTTCAATTTTCATGAAACAGTGAGATAGAGAAGAGATGTTTGAAAATTTTTCTTGAAATTTGAGCCATATGAAAGAAGAAATATGGCTTTATTTGAATGCCATAAGATTTCTTTCTCCTTCATTAGGGTTTCATTGATGAAATGGAGGATTACTGCCTTATGTTCAGTGAAAATTTGAAGATTTTTCCAAAGGCAGGGCTGAACCTAGACTTGACCTAAATGAAATGAAATGGCATAACCCTAGACCTTTTGAATGATGATGATGGAGATGGTGACCTTTAAGTTTATGATGGTGATGACCTTGACAATGGTGATGATAAATGAAATGAAGGAGAAACATACATGGTTTAGCTTTCTTCAATGACCAAAATTATTTCTGAGAACTGGTTCGAAAAAGTAAAAATTTTGACCTATGACCGAATGGAAAACAACTAAAAGAGTCATTTGATCATTGGCATACCTAGGCTAACATTGCCTCCAGCTGGGGATGACAACTCCTTTGGGAGGTGTCAAGTATGTCGTAGATAATGTAGCCTTACCATTGGGTGGTGTTGTCAAACTGAACTTTTAAAAACTTTGACAAACTGTAAACTTTGACTAGAAAAAACTAACTTGATTGTAACTGGACAACTGACTCTGATTGAAACAAAACTTACAAAACTTATTGATGGCAGCATATCATTGAGACTTGAGGGCTTCAAATCCTGATGAAAACCACCCACCTACTGAAGACATATGTAATCATGTGAAATGATCCTTCCAGTGTAACCAATCCAGCAAATGGCTACTTACTGAAATCCTACTCACACGTTCCTTGAGTAGGTAGGAGAAAAACGAAAGCGGAAACTCAAATTTTCCACTGAATCCAATACTTGTATTGACAAACTTGGAAAATTCTTCCTCTACTGATCAATGCAACAAACTCACCAGAGGATCATGGAAAGCATGTAACATATGATCTTCTGGATGATTAAAAGCAGGAAAACAAACCTTATTCCACAATGTTGGTTTGTTTATATGTTGAAACTGATTCCCAACAAATGGAATGAAAGCAAACTGTTTTTCATTCTCATGATCTGAAATAGATAAGGGCTATGAATTTTATTTAATTTCATCAAACACAACAACAATATCATATGCAATCAGGATGTCTTCATCATTAACTAGATCACATAGAAGTTGGCGAGGTCACTGCAACTCATCATTAAAATCATGGATTAAAACTTGGCTTTCATCATTCAAATTTGATTGATATTTAATTATGGAAGAAAATTATGTCTGTTGGAGATGTTCTTGTGGATCATAAGACTGTTGCAAATCAAAAAATGCTTATTCAATGATATGCTCAATTAATTTTACCCGATGATTGGCAAGAGGACTTTGTTCGACAACCACAATGCTAATGTGTACACCCAAATGATCTAAAATAAAATGTTCTTTTTCATTATTCTCCTCTTCTTGATTAGTTTCAGGCTGCTCAGAATTTCTTCCTGTGGGGAACCTTTATGAGCATCTAGACAATATACATCATCTGTTTCTCCATCAATAAAAAAGGAGGCTACTGTGTGCCGAGTATGATTTCATGTATCAAAGTGATTAGCTTCTTCAGATTGTTGTTGGAAGGAAATATCATAGAAGGCTCTAATGATCTCTTCATCATCCATACATTCGATATCATCAATTCTTTTAAGATATGAAATAAAACCTTGACAATAATCACAACAACTTTGTAAAGGAGACAAAGGAAGATGAGACTTCCCATAATTCTCGAAGAACACTCTATGGAAATTTTAAAGAGAACGTAAGCTTCCTTCTGGTAACCCTTCATATCATGATCTTGCTTTCCCTTCCAAGGTAGCCATAAACATTTTCATTAAACAATCCTCAGAAAATCAATCTTCAGTTTACATACATGCATGTGAAATCTAACCATATGTAGAACAACCTCATCCTCGTTTCCATCTATGAATTTGGGTAGATAAGTTTGCCAATCTATGCAAGGAATTCGATTTGGAAAACCAGTAATGTGAGCACTATTCATAGGGGCATACCTTCAAGTAGTTGAATCCGTATTGAAAATAGTGAAATCACCAAGAAATTATTCAAGCTACCAGTTTTTGAATAGTGGAGTCGCCACGAAAACTCTGAACTTTTGGATTCTTTTCCACTGGAGTCGCCAGGTGAAAGATGCACAACCTTTCTGGTGCCTAACCACTGTTCACCATCAGTAATCAGAGCTATTTTTTTTTCTTTCTTTCTCGGGAAAGATTTAACCTTCACTTCCCGGAAACGACGCCAAGAATATTATTACTCTCCCCAACTACCCAAGGATGACAGTAGGATTGGAGAAAGGTAACCACATACTAAACTTTAGGTTAGGTAGCTAGCCCTACCCGGACCAGAGAGGGCTCTCTATATGTCACTTTTCAGTCAAAGGGATGACTGGATATAATTTTTTAGGCTATTTATTATGCTCAATAGATTAAGGTTTTTGTTTGTTTGGAGTTTTGCTGGATAGGAATGACAATTAGGAGACTAGGTCTAGGGCTTTGATCTGATTTCAAAGGTTTAGTTGCAGATGTAAGGGTGAGGCTAGGTAGGTAAGCTAAGAATCATGATTAATTTTTCATTGTGTATAGAGTGAAATGAGAGGGAATCAGAATGAGCATTACACTGAATTCATTCATCGGAAGAGAAAGACAATTTCATGAAAATATTATGAAAAATAGAGCATGGAAAGCATGTTTTCTGTCAATAAACTGATAATAATTAGCATAAAGAAGCATATATGTGAAATATGGGTAACATAACATTAAACATCATGAGTTTACAGAGAAAAAAAAATGCTCAAAGGCATACCACATGAGTCTCAACACTATATCTGCAACACTGTCCTTGATTTCATTCTACAAACTGGTTACAAGAGCTCCACTACAAATAAATACTATCCAACCCCAACAGAGACAAAAGAGAGTATAATTATAAAAAATATATACCATGACACCTCATTAAGTCAAAATCCTGTCCAAAATGGATCATACATGCACTACGAGTACTTGTCCCTTATATCAATTAAAAATTCCATCATAATAGGAAGCAAAAACCAACCTAATAACTCTAATGACAACTCATAGCCTTGAATTTTTGACCATTTCTGAGCTTGAAAAGTGTACTAAGGGAATCCAATGCTGATATGTGACAATTTTGATTGAAGAATTTAAAACAAATTGCAGAAGCGTAACAAAAATATGGAGTAACTTTTGAGGCACTTTGAGAAGTCCAAATCCACTTCTAAAATAACAGTAAACTAGCCTGTGCGTCTAGTTTCCATAATATCTTGAATTTTAAAAATGGACTACGTGAAGGCCTTCAAAAATACATTCTCCGAGGGTCACTCAAAAGCGTAAAAGAGTGTCCAAAAAGGAGGTAGAAACATGAAAAATAAGTGGGTTTTGAGCTTTTTCTCCCAAATTGCAGCTTGTCATGCCAGGAGGGTTATTGATCTATGATGTAATAATAAAAATACATCCATCCATGTAAATAAATCACCATTTGGATGCCTCCAAAACAAAAATTCATAAGTTTCGGTTACTCTTCTGCAATGAGAAATTTCTAGAATTCTACCAAAAATCATGTAAAATACCAAAATTACTCCAAAGTTTTCAAAATTAGTTCTTTGACACCTAAAAGAGATAGGATACATTTATAATGAAGATTCAACCAATAAATCCAAGCTGTCATTCTCCTTGAGCATCATTTGTGCCTCTTTAAGCCTCTTTTTGACTTATTTCAGCCTTACTTGAGAAATGGTATCCCTGGTACGATAATGACTTGTCATGTGCCTTTGCAGCTTGTTATCCTTTTTAGATTTCTTCAATAAATTCTCCAGATGATCATTAAATCTTGATATCCAAATATCTCTATCCTCATTGATGTCGATGGCAATGAGCTCATTAAATGTCAACTATTCAGATTGATGAATTTATTGTTTCTTTCGCTCCAATGCCCTTTTTAGGCCTCTTGTTCTTGGTATTTTTGCATGTGCTTCAGCCTCCATCTCGTGAACTTGGTCAAAAAAAAAATTATTCTTTCCTTTACCTCTGTTTTCCTCCATGTATGATTTGTATTTACTTTGGAGGAGCTGATTCACTTGCAATTGAAATTTTTCCCACTCAAGGAAAGTAATTCGGGGTTGGGCAATGGAGAAAGCCTCTTTCAACTCTGCAATCTCTTTATCCTTATCTTTGATGATGTATTCCAATGATCTGACCTCCTCATGTTATGATGCCTTAGGCTCCATTGGCACTGACTCATCATGTTGATGAAAAAGAGGCTGCTCCTCTATCTGAAATTACTCATCATGGGTGCAAGTGTAAGAAATCTCGTGGTAGACTTAGGCACAAAAAATTTCCTTTTCCCTCTCTCATATGTGTGAGAAAATCCCACAACCCTAGGGACATATGAAAGCTGAAAAGGTGTGCTAGAGCCACCATTCTCCATTGGCTGTGGTGATGATGTAATAGGCAAGACAAAAAGTGATGTTGACAACCTCTCCAAGAAGTCTTCCCATGTCATTTTTATGGAGGACAAGTGATGCAAAACAATGAGCTTGATTAGGCCATGATGAAAGAGACAAGTATGATGATCTTCCCTTCTGATCTGAACCTTCTCATCCATATTAATCAAGCTCCTGTATAAATAATGAGGCAAATCAAGTGTTTTGACTCTGGTAAAATGCACCAAAAGCCTGATGTGATACTTTTATAGCCTGGATAATCTTCCTTCGCATGTAAAGTACTTCATTATAAACATCATCAGAGGATCATACTTGTTTCTCGGATTTATAAAAGGAAAAAGAAATTCTGGATCATCTCTAGCATGAGGCTTTAGGAACTGGTTGTAATTTTCAATGTCAAGGTCCATACCCTTGAACCACTTCTCTCCATGAGAAGGGATACATGTAGCTGAAGAAATTAGGTTAGAATATAATCTTATCTCCATACCTACAAGAGCGACCTTTCCCATATTGTATTTGGTTGCAAAAAGGCTAGACAACTGAAGATGATACTCTCCTTCCATAACCCTTTCACAAAATGTTAAACACTGAGTTATTTGAAAGCATCTTCTGGCCAATGACGAAGCATTAATATCGTGCATGGTGAATGGCTCAAGTCTGAGATGGCACCCTCCTTTGAAATTCTCCTTTTCACTTTCCATGGTGTTGATCACTGGAATGATGAAAACCCTAAGGTGTCAATGAAATGAGTGAATGAGAATGGAAATCTGGAAAAAAGAGTGTATGAAGGTGTGAGTTTGGTGGATGAAATGGAGGATCTTGAAGCTGAGAAAAATTATGGAAAAATTTGAGTAGGTAGTGTTGTGTGTTAGATTCAATTTGAAGGTAGAATGAGAGAAAATAGATGAGTGGAAGTTGTCAAAATGTCTAAAACACAAGAAATTCCCAATTTTGACTGTGAGAATAGCCTGTGCAACAGTAGGGCAAGTTTGTGAGGTGAAAAATAGGTGATGGGGTTGAGTAAAAATTCTAATTTTTTTTTAGTGAATAGGATGGTGTCTTGTCTCCATAATGAAGGTAGAATGAAGGAAAATAGAGGATTTCAATTCATTCAAATCCTCAAAACACAATATTTCCCAATTTTGGCTATGGGAAAAACTAGTGAAAAAATGTTTTTGATTTTTGAGGGTCATGTAGTTGGAATTTTTTTTTGATAAAATTTAAAAGGGTATGCTGACACCTTAGCTCCACAATTAAAGTGGAATGATTGAAAATGGATAATTATAAGTCCTTCAAAACTCTAAAACACAATCCCCTTAATTTTGACAATTTTGACTATGACTGTGTTAAAATAGTTTAGAATTTTAGGGTTTTAATAGTTTGATTTGATGTCATGGATGATGTGTGGGAATAGGTATAAGTATATGGGCATGGACGATGTAGTTTTATGGTTTTTGTGATAGGTTAGGTTTTATTTCAATGGTAGATTAGGGTTTTTCAAAAAAAAAAAAAAAAGAATATGTGGACAGTGAGGATATGGAGAAGACACAAATGATGTATAAAAACCATGAAAATATTTCCAAAACAAACAAAGGATGGTTGATTACGTTGTGAAGTAGCTAAGCAATGAAGGGAGGTCAAAATCCTTTTAAGTTGTAGGGTTTCAGGCTTCAATCAACACTAGAGGCTACCTATAGGAGCATAATATTGTCCCTCTCTAATGTATAGAAGTGTAACAATAGTTTTCTCAACTGACAAGAGTGTAACAACGTTTTTTACACTACCCAGAAGCGTAAAAATGCTACTTCCCTCACACACACACAAACATAACACTTGATTTCTTCACTCTCAGAAAGGTAACAAAGGGTTTCTCCAACACTGACAGGAGCATAACACAAAGGATTTTATACACTACCCAGGAGTGTAACAAAAGGATTTTTACCTCCACATAAATGTAATAACGTGGTTTTCTTGAGAGTTGTGAGAGAATATTGAGAGTATAGAGGAGTAATCAAAGTGGCTCTCATACAAATGAAAGGGTTAAAATAAAAGAAGAATTAAGTTTCCTTTCCCTTTATAAGCTTTGACAACCCTTACCTTTTCCCTTTGACATTTACATTGAATTTTAACCCTTTTTCACTTGAACAATGAATATTTACTCCACATGAGATTAAAAAAAAATTATAATTTGATTTCCTTCACTCTCCTTGACTTTTTAAATGATCCCTTTTAAACCCTTTGTGAAACTTGGAGGATGACATGCTGGCTTTTTAAAATGAGGTAAGAAGACATAATAACACTTTTTGAGCCCTTTGACATGAAAGGTGACTCTTTGGCTCTTTGAGTAAGATGAGAGGACAAAGTTAACCTCTTTTTCATTCCTTTACACTTGTGATGACCTTCTTAGGAATTTAAAATGAGACATTGAGACAAATTTTCTCCTTTTCATGAGACAATAAGACTGTTATTAAAAAATTTGAAATCTTTCACCTTTAGACTTTCACATTGGATAGTGACTCTTCAAAACAGATAAGATGTATTTGAAGCTTGAAATGACACTCTTTTGCATTTTACTAGGAAAAAAGGTAAAAAATGACCTCCCTTGGAGCTCTGACAATGAATGATGACTTTTTGATCCTTTAAAAGAGACAATGAGACAGAGTTCTTCAATTTTCATGAAACAATGAGATAGAGATGAGATGTTTGAAATTTTTTCTTGAAGTTTGAGCCATATGAAACAAGAAATATGGCTTTATTGAACTTCATAAAATTTCTTGATCCTTCATTAGGGTTTCATGGATGAAATGGAGGATTACTGCCTTATTTTCAGTAAAAATTTGAAGATTTTTCCAAAGGCAGGGCTGAACCTAGACTTGACGGCCTAAATGAAATGAAATGACATAACCCTAGACCTTTTGAATGATGATGATGGATGGTTACCTTGAAGCTCATGATGGCGATGCCCTTGACAATGGTGATGATAAATGAAATGAAGGAGCAACATACATGGTTTAGCCTGATTCAATGACAAAAATTATTTCTGAGAACTCGTTTGAAAAAGTAAAAATTTTGACCTATTACCTAATGGAAAAAAAACTGAAAGATTCATTTGATCATTGAAATACTTGGGCTAACACTCACTATAAAAATTTAAATATAGTGGAATCCCCTTCACCCACATTTGCAAGTGGAAGAGGTTCCCACCTTCCTTAACTGACTTTATTTCCTTTGGTTTGATACTTGTTGTAGAAATGGAAACACTAGTTTCCACATTGATGATCTCCTTTCCCTTATCCAACTCATAATAAAAGTGTCACACAGAAAAATAATATTATAAATCTTTCATCTCATTAAAAAGTTCGATTTTTCCTTTGGAAAAAAAAACTAGTAACAATTATTTGGAATGAAATTTGTTAGTGTTTGGTGGATGTCATGCCACTTTCCAGTGTTCTTCTTCAACTTCTCATTACTCTTCTTTGCATGTAGCTTATAATGGTTGTCCTAAATTTGGTTATCCTTTTTCATTCCTTTGTTCTTCTATTTGAGGCCACCTTTACGATCATTTTTTTGTAATAGACCCAAATTATCTCTAACCCTTTTGTCAAAAAAATTTCTCAATCTTGATAACATATTAATAGTAAGTATCTTCTAGTGAAGAATGTTAAAAAATGTAATTATGTTTGGATGTACTTATGTAGGACATTGTGGTATTCTAGGACCAAGTTTCACTTAGAGTGCTTAACACTTGTCTTTGAACCCAACATATGGAATATATTCATGTACATTGATGCCACCTGGTAATAGTGTTAATGCAAAGTTCTCCATATTATGTACTAATAATTGTAGTTTCCAATAGGGTATAATTATTCCTCGAGGGAATCAACAAAGGTCACCCAAGTCCATTCTATCCCATTGATATTTGACATGGGGAAGGGACTTGAAGACCATAAATGTGATTTTCTCACTGTTAGAAAAGTTTTGAACAAAGTACCCTCTAGCAAAATTAATCATTTCTCTAGAGCATATGATTTTATATTTCCTTCACAAAAAATAAATTCCAAGTGTAATTCATACCTCAAACGGAGTTACACCTCTGAAGTGACTGCCTGTTGAAGGTACCTTCATCATAGTTGGGCGTTATCGAAGGAATTGGAAAATTATCCAACATCTCCTTCCTCTATTACCTACAGACTTCATTAAGAAACATCTTGATAGGTTCTTCTACTCCTCCATCTTTCTTTTTATCCACCATGGGAGGAAACTTAGGTTGGAGAGGGAAGTCTTTACCAAGTTGAATTAGTTTGATAACCAGCTCCCTATACCCTAACCTCATAGTAGACATGAATGCAAAAATAAAAAATAACATATTTTTCTAGTAGCACTAGTCTACATTGTGTTGAGAATGAAATGAAGATAGTGTTAACAGGAAAAATAACAGATATTTTGGAAAGAGAAAAGTAATAAAATAAATCAAGACAAAAATAAATAGCTAGAATGGTGGTATATTATCTTTGAGAAGATATGTGTTGGTTACAATCATTCACAAATTTTCCTCAACATGATGCCAAAAATTCTTGTTAACATAGTCTTTTGAGGGAAAATCCCCAATATCAATAACCTTAACCCCCTAGGAGACGAGGGCGCAAAAAGATGTAAGCCCCAAGGAGCCTAGTCGATATGTAAATTTTTAGGGACTACAATTTTCACATATGAACTCCATTTGGATAATCTATTGGACCATTATGAATATTATTACAAGCTATATGTATTTAATTAACCATAAATTAAATATTTCCAAGCTATGTTAATCATAAAAAACAAATTGGAAGTGCCCAAAAAATGCACCAAAATTTTACGTCCATAAAACTTAGGTGCTAACTTTTGGTGCCTCTTCTCATTGAGGGAAATATACTTGGGTTGGAAACCATTATTACCTATTGGCTTGAGGGGTCCTGACCTAGGTTCAGAGTTCAAGGTTTGCCAACAAACCCCTGTACTATTGGCCCTTTCGGCAATGACCTGCTTGTGCAGGTCAAAGTCTCACCCGAAGTAGTATGGGTGGGTGCTGGAACCAGGTTTCCGAACCCTAAGAAAGGATAGGTAAGGCAAGCAGAGCTGTGTTTGGCCCTGTGATACCCATATCTCCTCTTTCTGCATAGGGTCAATAGGTCTCTTTTTGCATCCACGTGCGCTATATATATAATTATAGACTTCTACGACAGTAGCACAATATTGCATAAAACAGAACATAACAGATTCAGATACAGTAAACACACTTACACAGATCTTTCGCAGCTTGAATACAGAATGCGTATAATGCAGTTATTACCAATGATTCACACAAACAATACACATAGTTTCATTTCTCAAGCAACCTTTCTTAGTCATCAATTCATCAGTTCCTTCTTACAATAACCTTCACAGCTTGCGCACACAACAGTAGGGTCCGCACACAGCTGGACTCTGGATCTCCGCACACACAGCCAGCAGGAGTCTTTTCCCCAAAAACCCAAATAGATATCTTAAACCACAGTTCGCCTCAATAGCTCTTCATTGCCTACCTTACAATACAAAATGTTCCTCTATTTATAATAATTTAGCCTAATCTTTCATATGGTCCGCAAACCGTGGTTTTCAGACCCCTAGTTTACCCTTTTTCCCATTACAATGCTTTTGAGGCTTTGACCCACCCCAAAAACCCTTTGCTAGACTAAATATAATCAAAAGCATTCAAAATTGGACTAGTTTCGCAGCTCACAGGAGATCCTGTTCCAACAGTCCCCCAACACAATCTTGTGACTTGTCCCGAGTCACTGTGGTGGTGCAGCCGCTATCTGTGCACAAAAGGTATCGAGAGCGATGAGGAGTGGAGGGAGAATTTCCTGACTTTGGGTAGCATCTCGCTGTGCGATATTGACAAGCTTCAGGGAGGAAGTGACTTCCGGAGTTGTGGTAACCTGCTCTAATATCTGGTGGAGGCGCGTGATGGCGGTATGAGCACCCTGAGATATCTGGAAGATGGTATTGCCCCATAGTTTCAAGCACTTTCTGACGATGTGCTTAGCACAGTGGAGATCCACAATCATGCATATGAAGGCGTTGTGGGTTTTTAAGAGAGCTGGACGCCACAGGATGAGGGAAGGCAAGGTATCTTCGACCTGATCAAAAGCAGCTTCCGTCTGTGGTAAGTCTTCCTGGACACGCTAAAGTATGGGGTTGAACTAGACCACTTTCCAAAGTTGCATAGCCGCCTCGACAAACTAAGTGCCCAGAGTAAGTTGTTCCTTAATAATATTCGTTGCTTTTGTGATCAATGCAACCCGTTGTGCCCGAACTTCCAGTGGTATTTCACGCTGCTTTCGTGCAGTCCAGTCACGGTTATGGATCTCTTGCAACATAGTGGTGTATAAACCATGTAATTCCTCATGGGATAGCTGCACCAAGTCTACTTGTAGGTTCGTAGCTGTCGGGGCATGGTCGCCAACCATGATAGTGCGAGGGAGTGAAAAAATATGTCTTTCGGTGGTCGATAGTTTGGAACTGCGGAGAAGTCACAGCGTATCCCTATATCGCTTCATCCCTTCCATGCGCAGGAATAGCTATGACTTAACTGTGTCATTGTTGGTGGCGAACATTGGTAATTGCGTACCCTCCTTCATGGTATCGTATGAGGCCATCTGGCTGGGTCCTGCGATCATTCCAGGGTTGTGAAGGTCGGGAACTCCCGTCATGCAGCTGTGGTGCCTCTTCGCATGGGGTTCAAAGTCAATTCTCCTTGCAGGGAGCCAGAGGCCAATCATTTTATCAATCTCGGCATCCCAGACCCTCTCAACACGATGTCTGCGGGTGTTGAGCTGATAGGTGCCGAAGCGTTCAGTGGGTTGGGGACCGCCATAGCAACAAAAGGACATGCTTCCCAGAAAACATTAAATATCCCAATAAGAAATCATGAGAAAAACAGAGGTAAGGTACAAAGACAATATGGAGCCCGGAGCAAAGTTATCCTGTTGACTTTATACTATTCGAGGCTATCTAATGGTAAAGTAACCCTCAGTTGAAACTTACCATTGATCGTCCAGAACAAACTTACCATAAATTTTCGCATTGATGGCCAACCACCCATTTTTCGTAATGGTAAGGTTCCCTTCTCACCAAAGTGAAGTGGTCTAATGGTTGTTATTCGTACTTGAGAGCTTTCCCACAGATGTACAGATTTTGGATGATGCTTGTGTGCTTCTCGCATACCCCGAATTAAAGCCGATGCCAGGTGTTTTGTAACACGATCCAGGTACCACTCCAATAACTTGGCCACCATACCTCTTGACAGGTGTGCTTTTCCCTTGGCCAGGGCATCCGTGTGTCGCAGAGCTGTGTCGAGCGTCCTTGTGCCATCTATCACCTGAAATGTTCGCAGAGACTCAGCCTGCAAATTCTCCTAATTGCGCGTGGAC
Organism: Pinus albicaulis; assembly: GCA_034641835.2. Lineage (NCBI taxonomy): Eukaryota > Viridiplantae > Streptophyta > Pinopsida > Pinales > Pinaceae > Pinus > Pinus albicaulis. The sequence continues at coordinate 914,732,194 of CM076578.1, read as the reverse complement.
TGGTGCAGCTCTGCATCTAAATACCACACAGTCGGACGCAAGCCTAGGTCATGGATAACCAGGTGAGCTTGTTCATTTGGGGTCCTATCGCACCCTTGTGTTTCCCATGCTAGCAAATATCTATGTGGGTCCTCTGACCCAAAGAACCTCGGGATCCGTCTTCCAGCTGGGGCTCCAAATCGCAGGATCATCTTATCCCGACACTCCTCCCTAGTGCGGCATACCGCCCCCTACGTATCCCACCAACGTGCAGGCGTTCCACGCAAGGCTAGAGGAAGTGCCCCTAGCCTGCGTTCCTTGGGAAATATGGCTTCGAATGCGTGTAAAAACTCCTTAATGTCACCCGCATCCTCAAGTTAGGGCAGGTATCTTACCTCGATGGAGATGCAGCGGAAGTTCCTCGTGACCCGAAGACATCATAGTGCCGAAACCTCCTGCAACCGGCCTTGCCAATTCTCCAGTTCCTCATCAGAGTCGAAAAAGAATTCACTGTCCTCTTCCCAGCAGAGTAATCCTTCTACCATGGGGTTAATCCAGTCTTCGTCTTGCGTAGTCAATTTGTAAATGTGATCTATTTATTCCTCATCGCGTGCTGGCTCGGTATACTGCGCACCTTTTGCGGGATCCAGTGGTACTATTACGTGCGTACCGTTATTTTCAAACACCATGCTACACTTTTTGAGATTGATGAAACCCCCCATATCTATAGCCCAGTCCAGTCCTAGGAGTGCAGGGTAGGGATCCGCATCTTCCACAATTTCTTTACTTCAAAGTCAACTAGGACTTTTACCCTGGCGATATCTACCATTAATTTTGGTAGCCTTCCCAAAGGGATGATATTTTGTTGATTTGCCATGCGCAGCTGGATGGTGGACCATTAAAATTTAGGCTCTCCCATTCGTTGCCATGTTTTTTTGGTAATACGTTCGCATCTGATCCAAGATCTAAAATAACTTGATCCATCTTGTAGTCACCAATCTGTGCAGTCAACCGCATTTCTCTTCCGATGCATTTTTTATAGCTATATAGCTTGTGTACATCCTTGGTCCCGGGAATCAGATTGGGCCGAGCTGCGCAGCTATGCATTAATGCTTGAAGGTTCTCTACAGCATGTGGGTTACGTAGCATCTTTAGACATGCTTGCAGAAAGGGCTCAACCCCGTCCTCTATCTTGAGGTGTGTCGGTATCTGCGCAATAGTTGCTATTGTTTCTTGTCCTTTGCTGATGTTAGATCCTTCCTGAGAGGTCGTAGGATCCCTAGAAAGCACTTCCTTTGCTCCCTGGTGACCATCCCACTGTGTTTGATGACTTTCACACTTCGGTCTATGTTTCTTTGCTCGACTTTAACTCTTTGCACATTCTGTGTAGGGGTGGGTTGTTTTTCCTGCATCTTGGCTATTAAAATTGGGCAATCCTCAACCACATGGTCCAACTGTCTACAATATTTGCATGATGGCCTGGTGGGATTTGGGTAGTCTCTGGTGAAGTGTCCTACCTCTCCGCAGTTATAACAGATTAGCTGCCCACGGCCCCATCCTGCACTTCCTCCCCAACCTCCTCTGCCCCTTGCTGGAGAGCCTCCGAAGTTCGCAGAAGTTCTTGGCAATGCAGGGTCTGATTGTACCCTATACAAGTTCCCATTATCTATCATCAAGTTGTAAGTGCAACAGTTCTGTTCATTGTGTCCCACCGACCGACAGAATCTGCACCACTGTTGCTTCAGTTCTGGGAAATATGCACCTAGCCGAGGGAAATGGTTCGTATCATGCAGTCCCGCTACCTAGTAGTCGTCACACCATAGCGCTGGTCTGCTTGAGCTTGGTCATGATAAAGTGGGTTCCCCACTTGCTCTTGGGCATATCAAACTAGGTCTCCCTACCTGCATGTAATCTGATAATAGAGGGCACTGATCCTTCGCATGGCCAAATACCTGACATCGTATTCACCATAGATCTGCGTGGGCTTCTTTTCCTTGCTCCTTTCGCAGGTTCTGAATTTCCATATGCATAGCTCCAAGATGCTCCTGAATTTGCTGTACCCCTACTGAAGTATCTTCTCTGGGTGCAGCTTCTAGTTTCATAGCGACTTCCACAACTTTTTCTTGCGACTCATAAATTTGGTGACTCATTGGCGTACGCAGGTGGGGTAACATCATAGCGATGAACCATTCTGTATGTTTTCTATTGTCATACTCAAACCATCCTTCCCTGATTTATTTCTTCAATCGTTGATCAACCTCCCACACAGATTCAGACGCACCTTGCTTAAAGTCATTTACTTCTGCTACCAACTGAGAGTAAGATTTTGGCTTCAAGAACTGTTTCTTCAGAGCGTCTTTGATATCTTGAATAGATGCACTCCTATTCCGAGAAATGTATTACATATACTAATCCAATGCTCTGTCCTGGAACGCTAGGGACAACTGCGCCCTCTTCACCATATTGTTTGTCACATTTTTCACAGTCCAGACAAAGTCTGAAACAAACCAAAATCGGTCCATATCCTCATCCCCTAACCCCTTGAAGGTAGGTAGTCTCAGGTGCATAGCCATATCACTGTCTAGAGGGGGTGGTGGTATGGGTGAGTTCTTACCTTTGTGCGGCCTAGGCGGTGGTGTAGCCGGGGGGTCTTGCGCATCCGGTTCTCGCAATAGGTTATAGGTGGATCTCCCCTTGTCGAGGTTGGTCCGATAGTATTTACCACTGCGCGTCGCGCTCCCATCTAGATCTGAGGTCATTTAGTCGTTATGACTACACATAATTCTCTTTTCACACAGTAATATCTTAATCATCAATGGTAATGTCTTTATAAATTTGCTCCAGAATCATTTAAAGAATCGTCGTTCGGCCTCAGAGTATGAGACAAACTGATCAATGGAAAATTCTATCACAAATCCTCCTAGCACACTATCCACCCAGTGATCTACTGTGTGTGTGATAGTACTATCAGTCCTCTCTAGCTGCTGGATCAGCTCTAGGGTCCACTAAGTGACTCGCTCGTCCTTCCAACACTTCTAGAACTCTATGAGTTTGGCCAGTCGCTCATGAAGCTCAATCGCAAATGTTACAAGGAATATTTCGTAGCTTTTTGTAAGAATGTACCTATTTTTCCACCTTTCCACCGTTAACTTCTTGCTGCGATTTTATTTTACCATGAATTCCTGGATCTACTTTTCGAACCAGTCCTCAATTTACTTCCTTTCAGGCTTCCAATACTCTCTTGTCATTACCCGATCCCTTTCTAAAAATGCTCCAAGTCCCGACAATGGCACCATTTGTTGGCTCGAGGGGTCCTGACCCAGGTTCGGAGTTCAAGGTTTTCCAACAAACCCCTATACTACTGGCCCTTTCGACAGTGACCTGCTTGTGCAGGTCAAAGTCTCACCCAAACTAGTATGGGTGGGTGCTGGAACCAGGTTTCCACACGCTGAGCAAGGATAGGTAAGGCAAGCAGAGCTATGTTCAGCCCTGTGATACCTAGATCGCCTCTTTATTTGAAGGGTCAATAGGTCTCTTTTCGCATCCACGTGCGCTAGATCTATAATTATAGACTTTTATGACAATAGCACAATATTTCATAAAACAGAATAGAAAAAATTCAGATATATAAAACACACTTACACAGATCTTTCGCACTTGAATATAGAATGTGCATAATGCAGTAATTACCAATGATCCACACAAACAGTACACATAGATTTAGTTCTCAAGAAACCTTTCTTATTCATCAATTCATCAGTTCCTTCTTACAATACCCTTCCCAGCCTACGCACACAGCAGCAAGGTTCGCACACAGCTGGACTTTGGATCTCCGCACACACAGCCAGCAGGAGTGCTTTCCCCAAAAACCCAACAAATATCTTAAACCATAGTTCGCCTCAATAACTCTTCATTGCCTACCTTACAATACAAAATGTTCCTCTATTTATAATAATTTAGCCTAAAATTTTCTATGGCCCACAAACCGTGGTTTTTGGACCCCTAGTTTACCCTTTTGCCCATTACAATTCTTTCAGGGCTTTGACCCACCCCAAAACCCCTGCGCTAGACTAAATATAATCAAAAGTATTCAAAATTGGACCAGTTTCATAGCTCGTAGGTGACCTTGTTCCAACATTATCCTTATCCAAAGTATAATAAAAAGTGATGTTGATTAAGTTATTGATTCATTAAATTATATGAAAACAACAAATTATTCTCAAGGGTACAAATAAGGTCAGCACATTCTATCTGGATTTTTTCCACCCTTTGAACCTAATATAAGTCTAGTAAGTAGGAGATCACTAATGGGGTCTTTTGTCCATAGACTATCTCAAAGGGGTTAATTTGTGTAGCACCATGATTGTTGATATTGTACCACCATTCAACTAATGATAAGCATTGAATCTAATAGGTCTATCCATACAAGGTAAAATAATGTAAATAAGCTTCCAAAAAAAATTTAATTGCTTATATCTAACCATATGTTTGGCTGTGATATGTCATGTTGAGATTCAAATCAGTATTCAAAGTCAAAACATCTTCTTCAAGAAATTGATAGTGAAGGTGGAGTCATGATATTTCACATTTGACAAAGGCATGCCATGAAGTTTTAACTATTGTCCATGAATACTTGTGTTACTTTGGAGGCCTTGAAGGGGTTCTATAAGGCGCAAAAGTGAATATATTTATAAAGGAAATAAATAACTACAATCATCACTTATTTTTCATTTTATTTTAGTAACCCCATAATGAAATCCATATAAATGTAAAGCCACGTAGTGGCTAGAATGGTTAAGGGTTGTAATGTTCCTAAAGGCTTAATTGTCTCCCCCTTGGGTCATTTGAAAATGTCACTTTATGCTACAAATATGTAGATGTCCTTCTTCATGATTTCACAAAATATTGAGTGCTTAATCCTTTCATATGTTTTATGAAACTTGGAATGAACCATTTTTGGAGAGGAGTATAATTTGGATAATACTTGGGATTTGAATGCTGAATCATGCACCAAAAAAATATTCCTTGTATAGAGAAGCTCATCATTCTACCAAGTGTATCCTAGATGTACATGGAAGTCACCCCATATCTATTGGATCATGTGAAATATATTAGCATCCACTTATTGTTCTTGTCACGCCTCTACGATCCAATTAGGTACTAGGAAATAAAACGCACATACAAAACCCTCCTCTTCATAATTCCAAGAGAGAGAGAAAACCACCACAATCTCCTTTCCCTTCTTGTAGATAATATTGTAATCATAGCTTAACATTTTAGTATCCACTTTCATTTCTATAGGGGGGAAATTCCCTATTCCAAGAAATATTTCAAGCTGTGATGATATTCTAAGAGACAATTAAAGTTGTGATGGTATATTTTAATTTGGAATGTTTTCCCATCAAGTAAGGATGCCACATATCAACTACATGAATCACAACTAGCATTGAATTTTCATAGGTGGATCTAGTCAACTTTCTATCACATAAATTCTCACTTTTTAAGGCATATGGGCATCCCTATTGCATATGTACTACCTCAATTCCTTAGCCAAAGGTGTTAAATTCTAAGACAAAGGTCATAATAAATTTAGGCATGGTGAGTATTAGGGTAGCGCACATAACATCTTGTAAAACATGAAAACCCTATTTGGCCTCCTTAATCCAACGTAAGGAATTATTTTTTAGCAAGGTTGTGAGAGGAGATACACTTTTATCATATTTATGTAGAAAATTCTTGCAGTAAGTGACGTTAGTAATGCCCCATGAATTTTTTAGCATCTTGAGGTAAGACTAGTATTTCATCACCTTAATTTTCTTAGGATCAACATATACACCCTTCCCACCCATAATGTGTATAAAATATTCTAATTCTAAGATCCCAAAAACACATTTTAAATGTTTGAGGAACAATCAGTAATTACAAAGGAGTTGTAAGTCCTAATACACATGTACCATATGTGTCAATTTTTTGTAGCATCGAGATGTATTCTCGTATGGCCTAGAAAAAATAAATAAATTTATTTTTAAGGTCTCCAATTCGGCCTATGAAGACAAGTTGGCCCAGCCAAATGAAAGGGTGTGTCCCTTGGGTAATTTTACCCCCATTAAACAAGTATATATAATTTCCTTTTCACCACCATGTGTAAGCCTTCTCTCTATTCATCTCTTATTTCTATCCTTTTGGAGGTTGCACGTGTGAAAGATGATGAGTTTTACCAACTTCTTAAATTTTCACATGTGATGCATTAAATAAGTTTAGCTGCATTAAGTTGACTGAGTTTATCTCTTCCTTGATGGAGCTATTTGATTGAGCATTGACCGTAGAACAGGGCAGAGTTAACCATAGGGACAAGTTGACAGCAAGGCCGAGTTTTACCAGACCAAAGTTCCACTGTAGATTTAATTTTTGGATAGTTTGACCAGTGTTGACTTGTTGGAGTTTTAACCAAGTTTGACTAGTATTTGAATTGGACTATTGACACATATTATAGAGAGTTTGTTGATTTTAAACCTTGCTGAAGAATCATTTCTACTAAAGAAAATTTGATGGGTTTTCTCCCAATGTTGGGTTTCCCAAGGTAAAAATATTGTCTCTATTGTGCATGGTTGTATTTCTATGACATTTATTGTTTCTACTACATTTACTATTTATATTTTTCTAAAGTGTAGTTACTTAATGATATTAGTGGCATAATAATGAAGTATGAAAATCATTAGGAATCTAGAAGAAAATAGTATTTTACTATTCATCTTGTAGAAAATTCAACATGGTATTATAGCTTTGTTGAAAGGACGACCATTCAAGTCAGCCTAAGAGATAAGGTTCAATAGCTTGATTGATTTTTAAATCTCTTGTAAAAATGGAAAAAGTCTCAAAGTTTAAGATAGGTTAGATGGTGCCATCCACTTTAGGTCTTGGAAGACTTATATACTTCTTATCTAGGAATAAAATGAGCTTAAGGGTCATTTGGAGAAACTTATTCCATAACCAGAGGTAGCTAGGGAGAAATCTAAGTATAAGAAGGATGAATCCAAATCTAAGAGAATCTTGGTAGATTCTATAAAGGACCACTTGATTCCTCATGTTGCTGCATTGAAGACTACCAAGGAATTGTATGGTATTTTTATAGAATTGTTTGAGTGAAAACACCACCAAGAAACTAACCTTGAGACATCAACTTCATAGTGTCATGATGTGTAGATAAGATTATGTTGTCCCTTATCTTATGATAGTCTCCCATATCATAGGTGATTTTATAGCCTTTGGAGACACTATTAATGAAACATAGATTGTTATAATGACTCTTAATGGATTTCATTCCTTATGGGATAAATTTATTCAGGGAATTTGTGCACGAGAAAATATGCCCAAGGTTGATAAGCTTTGGAATAGTTTTTTCCAAGAGGAGTCCATATTGTTGTCCAACAATAGTTTGCAGAATCCACAAGATGAAGAAAATCAAGCCCTTACATCTCATAGAATGAAAGGAAAAGGAAGAAGGAACATTGAAAAGTTTGATAAAAAAATATAGGTAGAATACCCACTCCCATTCAAGATAAAAATAAGAAGGACATGTCAAATATCAAGTTCTTCATTTGTCATGATTTTGGACACTATGCCTCCCAGTGTCCTCGAAAGAAAAGGAAGGGAAAACAACATGCATCAACAATCGATGTCGATGGTGATGAACATCAAGTAAAAAATAAGACAAGAGAATACTTCCTTTGACAATCATCGATATTTTTTAGCATGTAAGTACTTCCACATATTTTTTCTCCTTTAATTTTTGGTAAGCCTCTTGTCCTTTTTATTTTGTATGCTTTGATACCAGAAAATGATTTCTTGGTTAATATTTTTCCTTTTCCATGGCCTCTTGAATGGAATTTGAAAAAATGAAGAGAAATTCCATTACAGGAGGTTTTCAAGGTGATGGCAGCATCAAGGAATACAAAGAAATATTTGTGGTAAGAGGGTTCTCCTAGAAAGAGGGAGTAGACTACACAGAGACTTTTTCTACAGTTGCCAAATGGTCATGTTATTGTATGGCTTAGGGATTGAGTATAGACTAAGACGAAGTGTTTTGCATTCGAAAGGGAGGATTGTATAGACTGTTAGGACATCTAGAACCATGCCAAATGACCAAAAGAGATTCCAATTCCAAAGAAGAAAATGGTCAAGCAGAGTGGAAGGAGAAACCTTCCAAGAGTATGTCATGGGTTGAGACTATCATAAAATATGCTCAAAAAAAGGTCTCTAGGATATGTATTCCTTTTATGGGGGGACCATGTTAGGAAAAAGTATGCTTTAGTGTTGAAGGGAGTTGGCCTCAAAATATGAGATGAAGGATCTTGTCCTGATGCATTATTTATTAGATTGGAGGTTTGGAAAAAACCTGATGAGATCTTCCATGAACAAAGGAAGTGCATTGTTCATATTTTGAGATTCGATATGATGGAATGCAATTCCATGGCTACACATATGGCGACCAATCTAAATAAGTTGAGTGATTATGCTTCAGATTCATATTTGTGAATCCCATGATATACAACTAGTTTATTGGATCCTTGATGTATCTGGTTAAGACCAAGTCAAATATTTGCTTTGTAGTAAACACCCTAAGCCAATATATGATTTAGTCGATGCATTTACATTGGGTTGCAGCAAGGCATGTGTTGAGGTACTTGTGTGGTATAGTTGGATATGGTTTGAGATATGTATGAGGTGGTGAAGTGAGGCTTCAAGGATATACATATTTAGATTGAGCGGGAGTGTGGAGGATAGAAAGAGAACCTCAAAGTTTTTCTTAAGCTTGGGATCAACTAGGAAATTTTAGTTTAGAATAAAGTATAATTTTTTCGCACTCAATACATCACAAGCAGAGTATATTATATCCAGTGCCACAAGTTACGAAGCAGTGTGGTTTTCAAATTTACTTGTAGGGCTATTTGATTAGGTAACTTCATTCAATACATGTTGGAGAAGGTAGTAGTGAGGCTCTAGTAATATACATGGGCAAGCAGATTGTGTACATTCTCACCAAGCCTCTATTTAGAGAAAAGTTTGTTTACTTCAGAGACAAACTTGGCATGATGCATAATGTCTCTCTCATTGAGAGGGAGTGTTGATCTATTTACAGGATTGGGTAGATATTCTCCCATAGGACTCATGATGATTTAAAAATGGGGAAATAATACATTCACCTGAGAATCCATGTTAGTTTGGATGGCCCATGTTGGTTTTTCTAGGGATGAATATCCCAGGAGAATAACTTCTCCTAAGAAGCCATGTTGATTTGGTTAGGCCATGCTAATTTTACCAAGAGAGAGTGATACATTCACCTAAGAAACCATGTTTATTTAGTTGGTTCATGCTAGTTTGTCCAGGGGTGTATGCCTCAAGGTTATATTTTCTCTTGAGAAGCCATGTTGATTTTCCCAAAAGTGTAATAGCCTCCTCCCACATCTACCCAAGTAACCATCCAATCGGGGTAAACATGTGACGAAGAGTTACTATGATCTGATTCAACCTACTAGTTCACCTTAAGGAAGTGGAACCGACACCACACAACAACACAAACCTTCTGCACATGCTACAAGACACCCATGATCCATCCCAACCTTCTAGGAGGCTAGCCCCTGAATGAAATTGATATTTTCATGCATCAATCCCCTAGTCTCTCCCTTGACATGGGAAAGAGTGTGAGTGGAAACCTATAGTCGCTCCCAGAGCATGGGCATGTGTTTGACTAGGGACTTTAATAGGTAGTTCAGAGCCTGTGCCCTCGATTTATGTGCCAATTTTTTAGGCTCAGAGCTAAAGTCCTTGCCCAGAACTACATGACACTTTCAAGAATGAAAGATAATAGCAGAATAATGATGTAAATGCAATCACTTGAACAATGAATTGACTAGACCCCTACTAGCCATGAAAAGAATTTTGTCAAACATGTCACAAATATGTAATCTACTATTTTAAACAACATATCTGAGAATAGGGTTCTCATACTTAATCGAGAATCACTAAGAAGCATTGTTTCCTCATAATATTAATTGCTGTTGGAACAGGGTCTCCTAACAAGATGCGAAACTGGTCCATTTTGAATATTTTTGATTATATTTAGTCTAGCGCAGTGGTTTTGGGGTGGGTCAAAGCCTCGAAAGCATTGCAATGGGTGAAAGGGTAAACTAGTGGTCCGAAAACCATGGGTTGCAGACCATAGGAAATTCGAGGCTAGATTGTTATAAATAGAGATGCATTTTGTATGGTAAAGGATAAGAAATGATGAGCTATTGATGCGAATAGTGGTTTAAGATATCTATTTGGGTTTTTGGGAAAGGACTCCTGCTGGTTGTGTGCGTGGAGATCCAAGTCCAGCTGTGTGCGGACCCTGCTGCTGTGTGCGCAAGTTGGGAAGGGAATTGTAAGAAAGAATTGATGAATGAATGAATGTGAAAGATTTTTAGAGAACTAAATCTGTGAATACTATTGTGTGAATTAATGATAATTGATGTATTGTGCGTTTTCTGTCTTTAAGCTGCGAAAGATCTATGTACTGCGTTCTTGGATCTAGATCTCTATGTTATGTTTATGTACTGCTGTGTTGATGTTATAACAAGCTTATAACTATAGATATAGTGCACGTGGATGTGAATAGAGACTTAATTAACTTGACACAGAACAAGGTAATCTGTGAATCCCAGGATCTCGTGCAGCTCTACTTGCCTTACCCATCCTTTCTCAGGGTGCGGAAACCTGGTTCCAGCACCCACCCATACTACTTTGGGTGAGACTTTGACTTGTGCAAGCAAGTCACTGCTGAAAGGGCCAGTGGTATAAGGGTTTGTTGGCAAACCTTGCACACCGAACCTGGGTCAGGACCCCTTAAGCCAACAAATGGTTCCGTTGTCGGGATCGGAAGAATTCTAAGAGAGGAATCAGGTAATGAAAAGAGAATATTGGAAACCTAAAAGAAAAGAGATTGAAGACTGGTTCGAAAGATAGATCCAGGAGTTCACAGTAAAAGAAAATTGCAGTGAGAAGTTAATGGTGGAAAGGTGGAAAAATAGGTAAATCCTTATTGAAAGCTATGAAATATTCTTTGTAACCTTTGCGATTGAACTCCAGGAGTCTCTGGCTAGACTTGTGGAATTTCAGAAGTGCTGGAAGGATGAGCAAGTCACTTAGTGGACCTCAGAGCTGTTCAAGTAGCTGGAAAAAACTGATAATACTATCACGCGCACGGTGGATCACTGGGTGGATAGTGTGTTGGGAGGATTTGTGACAGAATTTTCCATTGATCAGTTTTTATCATACTTTGAGGCCAAATTGCGATTATTCAAAGGGTTTTGGGGAAAATTTCTGAGGACGTTACCATTGCTGATTAAGAAATTACTGTGCGAAAAGAGCATTCTGTGTAGTCATACTAACTCAATGACCTCGGATTTAGACGGGAGAGAGAAACGCAGTGGTAAATACTATTAGACCAACCTTGACGGAGGGAGACCTGCCTACAATATGTTGTAGGAACCAGTTGCGCAAGATCCCCCAGCTACATTGCCACCTAGGCTGCGCAAAGGTAAGAATTCACCTATACCACCACCCCCCTAGACAATGATATGGCTGCGCATCTGAAACTACCTACCTTAAAGGGGGTATGAGATGAGGATATGGACCGGTTTTGGTTCATTGCAGACTCTGTATGGACTGCACAGAATGTGGCAAGTGATACGGTAAAAAGGGTGCAACTGTCGCTGGTATTCGAGGACAGGGCCCTGGACTGGTATATGTGGTATATTGCCCAGAATGGGAGCGCATCGGGGAGGAAGCGCAGGGTGAGGATGTGGGCAGCTAATTTGTTATAACTGTGGAGAAATAGGGCACTTTGCCAGAGAATGCCCAAATCTTGCCAGGCCATCGTGCAAATATTGTAGGTAGCTGGACCATGAGGTAGAGGACTACCCAATTTTAATAGCCAAGATGCAGGAAAAGTAACCCACCCCTACACAGAACGTACAAAGAGTTAAAACCGAGCTAAGAAAGGTAGATCCCTATGTAAAAGTCATGACATGCAGTGGGTTGGTCACCCAGGGAGATAAAGAGGAGCTTGCCTCCCAAGAAGGAGTGCCATTCAAAGAAAAAACACCATTGGTAGCCCCCGCACAGCTGCCGATACAACCTCAGATAGAGGAAGGAGTTGAGCCCTTTTTAAAGGCATGTCTGAAGCTGCTACAAAATCCGCAGGCTGTAGGAAACCTCCAAGCACTACTGAATACCTACGCAGCTTGGTCCAATTTGATCCCTGAAACCAAGGATGTACACAAAATATATAGCTATTAGAAGCACACCGAAAGAGAGATGCAATTGACTGCGCAGATTGGTGACTACGAGATGGATCAGGTTATCTTAGATATGGGGTCAGATGCGAATGTATTACCAAAATAGACATGGCAAGGAATGGGAGAGCCTAAATTAGAATGGTCCACCATCTAGCTGCAAATGGGCAATCAACAAAAAATCATCCCTCTAGGGAGGTTACCAAAAGTCATGGTTGACATCGTAGGGGTAAGGGTCCTAGCTGACTTTGAAGTAATAGAAATTGTGGAAGATGCAGATCCCTACCCTGCGCTCCTTAGACTGGACTAGGCAATTGACATGGGGGGTGTCATCAATCTCAAGAAGCGCAACATGGTGTTTGAAAGCAAAGGTATGCGTGTCATAATACCATTAGATCTAGCAGAAGGTGCACGGTATACAGAGCCAGCTTATGAGGAGGAGGAATTAGATCACATTTATAAATTAACAGCGTAGGATGAAGATCGGATTAACCCCATGGATGAAGGAATGCTCTGCTGGGAAAAGGACAATGAATGTTTCTCCGACTCTAATGAGGAGCTGGAAAATTGGCAAGGTCGATTGCATGAGGTTTCGACACTTCGATGTCTTCAGACCGTCAGGAATTTTCGTCACATCTCTACCAAGGAAAGAAACCTGCCATACCAGGAGGATGCAGATGATAATCAGAAGACTGTTGAACCTAAGATTCCCATGGAACGCAGGCTAGGGGCACCGCCACTAACACTATGTGGAGCACCTACGTAAGGACCGGTATTCTTCACTCAGGAGAAGTATTGGAGAAGGGTGATCCTGTGCATAGAGACCCCGGTTTCCAGATGGGCTCCAGGGTCATTCAACCAACACAGATTCTTGCTGACATACAACACTCAAGGGTGCGATAAAACCTTGCCCAGACAAGCTTGTTGGGGTACTGATGACCTAGGCGTGCGTTGGGTTATGGACCTGCCTGAACCTAGGTGTAATTGGGATAATTTACGGATGCTCAAGTAATATATGGCACGAGGATGCGTGACACAGCCTTATCGTACAGGGACGTCCCGACCAAGGGCGAAGCACATGGCTCGAAAATATTGATGGCCAACTTGCAGACACACCTCGCGTCGACCTTCACTCAGGGTACACGAACGACATGCAGGTGTCATCCGTGGTCTGACATTCCATGGAAACGACCTCAGGCATGACGTACGACCGTTAGCACATCCCGATTTGATAAAAAAGGAACCTTACAAGTACAAAAAATAGGTGGCAGATCATCAATGCAGCCATTTATGGTAAGAATGATCCACCTGATCGATGGTCAGTCTCACGAATGGGATACTCCACCATTAAATAGCTCCGGACGGTGTGCGGTTGGCTGGATAACTTCGTACCAGGCTATTTATTCACCTTAAAACATGCTCCTGCTATCTGCGAACTGGTTTTTTGCGCTCATTAACATTCTCTGGGCTTCTCGTTTTCTTTTTGCTAAGATGGACCCTAACCTGCCGAATGATACGGTCCCAAGCTCCTCAGTACCTACAGATATCATCTTAAGAGAACCTGGGAATGCTGAGTGCAGTCAAAGGAATGAGTACTGGCTTCCTGCAGAAAGAATTGTCTGCGAGCCACAAACAGAGAGGCACTAGTACTGCGCAACTGACCTTCGCACTTCGGGGATAGCCACGGGACCCAGCTGGCTGTCCTTAGAAGATATAGCAGAATAAGGTCTGCTAGTACCGCAGTCCCCCACCCGCAGCATCACAGTCAGGTCCCAACTGGTTCTGCGCCACGAAGGAATGCTAAGATACAGGGACATGCTGTGACTTCTCCGCAACTCCAGAGTACCTCCCAGCAAAATCAATGTGTGTTCACTCCCTCGCCTTTCCCTAGTCAACACTCCTGATCCAACTACTGGGGACATCCAAATAGATTTAGCACAACTATCTCGCACAGAGCCACAAGGGTTGTACACCAGAGTGTTGCATGAAGTTCACCACCGTGACTAGGCCATGCAATAGAAGTATGCCATACCTCCAGAAGTATGGGACTAGCGGATTGCAGTGGTCACAGATGCAACGCATATTATTCAGAAGTAGCTGATGTGGGGCGCACAATTGGTCGAAACAACTACCCAACTATGGACGGCCATCCAGTACCGTTGTACACTTCAGCATATCCAGAAGGAATTACAGTAGGTAGAAGCTACTCTAGATCAAGTTAGAGCCTCGACCACCTCCGCGCAACGTCTATCTGTCTTGGACAAGCTTGAGAACCTTCGCCACAACAAGCATGTCATTCGAAAATGGTTGAAACCAAGGCTGACATCACACTCCAGCTCGTCAAAGATGCTCAGTCTACCATTGCGCGCCTCCACCGACTGTTAGAAAGGGTTACCACGGCTCCAGACGGCCCTGCCTCCATGACACTTGTCAACATCGTGCAACGAGCTGCGGCCCAGAGTCAGGAAGTTCTCCCTCCGCTCGTCTGCGCTCTGGCTATCTTGCACATGCAAATAGAGGCTGCACCACTACAGTGACTTGGGACGAGTCACAAGATTGTGTTGGGGGACTGTTGGAACGAGGTCTCCTAACAAGCTGCGAAACTGGTCCATTTTGAATATTTCTGATTATATTTAGTCTAGCACAAGGGTTTTGGGGAGGGTCAAAGCCCCGAAAGCATTGTAATGGGTGAAAGGGTAAACTAGGGGTCCGAAAACCATGGGTTGCAGACCATAGGAAATTCGAGGCTAGATTGTTATAAATATAGATTCATTTTGTATGGTAAAGGATAAGAAGTTATGAGCTATTGATGCGAATAGTGGTTTGAGATATCTGTTTGGGTTTTGGGGAAAGGACTCCTGCTGGCTGTGTGTGCGGAGATCCAAGTCCAGTTGTGTGCAGACCCTGCTGCTGTGTGTGCAGGTTGGGAAGGGAATTGTAAGAAAGAATTGATGAACGAATGAATGCGAAAGATTGTTATAGAACTGAATCCGTGAATACTATTGTGTGAATTACTGATAATTGTTGTATTGTGCGTTTTCTTTAAGCTGTGAAAGATTTGTGTACTTCGTTCTTGGATATAGATCTGTATGTTCTATTTATGTACTGCTGTGTTGATGTTATAACAAGCATATAACTATAGATCTAGTGCACATGGATGTGAATAGAGACTTAATTAACTCGGCGCAAAACAAGGTAATCTAGGAATCCTACGATCTAGCGTAGCTCTGCTTGCCTTACCCATCCTTTCTCAGGGTGTGGAAACCTGGTTCCAACACCCACCCATACTACTTCGGGTGAGACTTTGACCTACGCAAGCAGGTCACTGCCGAAAGGGCCAGTAGTATAGGGGTTTGTTGGCAAACCTTGCACACCGAACTTGGGTCAGGACCCCTTAAGCCAACAATTGCATTATCATCTATTTGGTCATAAATACATTTTTCATTCATTTAAAAATCAAAACATGATGAGTAGACATACATCATTACTGACATAGAACACATTCATAACCAACATATAAAGAATTGAAATGACAAGCATAGAACAAACATATAATCCACATAATAATGAGTATATTTACCCATCAATATAAGAGGAAAATATCTCTTATTTCCATAATAAAAATGCAACCAAGTATGGGACTTTGATGTTCCACTTGACCATATACATGGTTGATAAAAATATCTCTTTAGCCAATCACCCCCATGCCATATTCCAAGCATGAATGTGGAATCTCATAAAACTCATCAATCAAAACCAAACTAGGGCTTCTAGGGGCAAAACCACCTCAACCCTAAACCAGTGATTCCAACTCATGGTCGGACACCATTAACCATCACCAGATCGATCTCTACCCAAGTTGTCTAGGCTCCAGAGCGTTTTTTCCAACTAGGGCTTCCAGGATTAGTAACTCAACCCACATATGTTGCCGGGCTTCCAGATAATTTGTCCAACGAGGGATTCTAGGACTAGTAACTCAACCCAAAAAGGGCTTCCAGATCATTTGTCCAACCAAGGCTTCCAAGACTAGTAACTCAACCTAAGTTTCTACAGAGCTTCCAGAACATTTGTGTAATATTCCAAAATTTGCACACGGCAATTTGGAATATTAGATTTTGCTACTTTCACTTAGGAGAGGAATAAATGGGTAAGGAGGCCCATGAACAATAAAAATATGAATAATTTCCACCTTAGTAAGGATGGAGATCACCCTAGGAGCTGGATATACACCTTCAAGTGTGAAAAAGGGTAAAATATATGGAGACAGTCAAGTTTGACTAGGTCAACATGCATACTTGAGGAGGAAGAGATCACCCAAATAAACTAGCTCAATGTGAACAAGGATCAGCCTAGACACACATATGAGAACTAGATTGAAGATCCCTTAGTGTGAAAAAAGGCATTGTAGGTGGATTAGTCCCAGTTGATCAAGTCAACAGCGCAGCTACAAAGAGGAGGGAAGCAAGCTAGGGCAACACAGTTTTAGAAGAGGAATCTTCACTAGGAAGTCACCTCAACAATGTGTGGGGTCCGGGGTGAGGAGGCTCACCAAAGATAAAAAGGAGGGCATAGCATCAAATATATCATTCATGTATTCAAATATCTTTGGTCTTCTAACCATTTTCATCCTTCAGCTGTTTAGCCAGAGTTGCTGCACTGCTTAGTGCAAAGAATTCCCGCGCGGGAATTCCATCCTCTCTTTGGATCAACTTGCTTAAGGGATCAAGAGGGAAGTATTTGTGCTTAATTTTAGTATTTGGCTTGTGGCCATTCATACATATTCAGCCACAATGCAGTTCCCTTCAGAAAACTGCGTCTTTTATGCAGGGGCAACAGCAGCAGAGTTGCACCCTTTGATTTTATGCTAGTCTTAGAGGAGGAGGTGCTTATTTCCCTCTGGGAGTTCTATTAGAGGGTAATTTGGCCATTTTATGTATTATTCATCTTTCATATGTCATATTCAGCCATGTATAATACATAGATGTAGTAACTACGTTATTTTCTGCAGTGCTGCTTGTTAATCATGCATTTTGCCAGAAACCTTTGCCGGGTGTCTTTTTCTTGGTGTAAAAGAGGTTAAACCTCCATTTCTCTGTTATTTGTTTAATGAAATCTCCATATTAGTATTATCTCATTATTTTCTGCATAAATCCTTATTATAATAACGCAGTTCTTGCTTCAGTACTTTCTGCATGAGCTAGGCTATGGGGTTTGGGCTTATTTGAGCTGCATTGATTTGGGGAGATATGCTTATATGAGCTAGAGTGATTTTTTTCACCTCTAATTCTGCATGTGAGTCATATATCATGTATTATAATGGATCCAAGTCCCATTTATCACTTTTATAGCGTTATTTTCTGAAGACAGCTATTTTATGCTCTATATTACTGCATTTCCCTACCCGGGAAGGAGAATATAGATCATATTGTTGCTATGGTTATTTCATCTGCTGGTATGATTTTATTTTACATCTAATGTTCTGCTCTACATTGCCATGCCCATGATTTTCTGAAGCTCCACATTGGTAATAACTTAAATTATTCCCAATAGTGTAGTTGTTCCCATTTTGGGATATTACAGTGGTATCAAAGACCACTGTAATATTCCTACTTAGCCTAAGCTAAGAGGAATATTAAATTTTGTTTTACTTTCTGTTGCATGAATAAATGAATAAATGATGACATGTAAAACTCCTAAAAAGACTGAATAAATCAATGCCCATGTGAACACAGATAAATCAGGGCCATGTAAATAAATCACTTGCAGGTGTGAAAGGGGTTTGAGTTGATGTAAAAATTTGAATAACTGATATATTATTCACTGAGATTCTCCTGATCACACACTATTTTAATTTCATGCACAATACAAAATATTTTCTACCATTGATCATTACTTGTGGAAATAAAAACAATCGCATGCACACATTAAAACCATAAACAATCACACATATGAACACAGTATTTCATGGGAAATCTTAAAGCTAAAAACCCAAAATATCTATATATTATAGGTCATATAGATCATGTAACAATCATTGTACAAAGCTCCTCATAAGCTCTCAGCACAACCTCAACTTTCTACACACTAATCAAGCTAGATCTAGCAAAACACATGCTCCAATATCTGCCACCTGATAGCCAGCCTCTATTGCGTAATCAATGCTGAAGGATGGCTCATTAAATAAATTAAATCACCTAGCTTGTACTGCGCAATCCTCATTGGCTTCTCCAATCATTGGTTGTTGCAAATATGAAATAGTATATTCACAACTGATAGTTAACCTGCTCTTTCACCTATCTCTGCACTGGTCTCCACTGAAACTGTCCATGCACTGAAGTTAACTGATGTATTATTTAGTTGATTAATGAGTTTATAATTAGTGAATTAATTAATAATTAATTCAGACCACTCTCACTAATTGTATCAATTAGTTAAACTAGATACAAATAGCTCAACTATGTTTAGATTAGTTAAACTGAATACAACTCCACTAACTTCCTCAATCAACTCCAACAAACTCTCTCACATGAGTTCTAACTGAAGTCTTCATGCAATAGCTCCACATAACCCTCAGGAATAGCGTAATTCCTTCTGTCAGCTCCTGTGCCACATCTGTGCACTTAACTGAAGTGCTCCAAGAGAATAAGATAATGTTTATAGTCCAAATATTATTAAGAGCTAATAATATTCGACATATCTATTTTTAGACTCGCAATCTAAAAATAGATTCCGCCCAATATGTCTAAAAATAGAAGTCCATCTATTTTTCCCGACTTGACCAGCCATCCACAAATAGCATCCTGCAACTCATAGAACATGATCCATATGTCTAAAATAGACATAGTCTAAAAATAGACTTTGCACCAAAAATAGCCTGCGGGCCCACTTAGTGAAGGCGACTCCTTTCCACTAAGCTCATCATCTTGTTGCATTCTCAACACTCCCTCTCAACAAGATATGGATTATCTGCAACCCGTATCCTACCTCTGTGGTATTCGAATTTTCTCCCGGTGAGCGCCTTCGTCAAGATATCAGCATCCTGATCCTCCGTAGGAATGTATGAAAGTAACATGACCTTTCGCTGCACACAATATTTGATATGATAACATATAACAATGTGTTTAACTTACCATGAACATCGGATTAATCGCAAGTTTAATGCAACTCGATTATCACAATAAATCATGAGGATCTATGTAAACCGAAATAACTCGACCAAAGATCTTCCCATCCATAGTTCCATGCTTCCATGCAGCCAAACTTGCTGCCACATACTCAGGACTCGTCTTAATGTACCAATAAACCGCTATCGACCCGACATCGAAAAATCCCTTCCAGTAGGTTTCTTCACTCATAACCCTCGCCTAACTGCATCCGAAGCCAGGCTGCACCATCTCGTCTGCTTATACCATAATCCATATCCCGATGTGCCTCTGAGATATCTCAATACATGCTTGTCTGCCTTCCAGTAGAGCTTGGTAGGCTTAACCATAGCTTATGAAAGTTGGTTAACAGCATAGCATATGTCGGGTCGTGTATTGACCAGATACACAAGCGACCCCACCAACTGTCGATAAACAGTGGCATCCACTACCTCCGCCGAAGTAGCATCCTCCTTCCTCCATCCACTAGGAAGAGGAGTATCAACAGGCTTGCAGCCATGCATGTTGAACTTCTCCAGTATCTCCCGGGCATACTTACCCTGAGAAACAAACAGTCCACCACTGCGCTGCCAAATTTCCAATCCTAGGAAATAATGAAGGAGGCCCAAGTCCTTCATCTCAAACTCCTTTGCAAATATCGCCTGTATGAGTGGGTATCAATACTACACCTTTCAAAATCAAATCATCTACATAAAGTACAATACTAAGAACTACCCTCCACCACAATCTGGTATAGGTTAGGATCCGCCTCACTCTTGGAGAATCCAAGTCCGATGAAATAACTGTCTATCCGTGTGTACCAAGTACGAGGTGCTTGTTTCAACCCATACAATGCTCTCTTGAGCCTGCCGACTCGCTGCTGAATATCTCGAAACCTTCAGGCTGCTCTATGTACACCTCCTCCTCAATAACCCCATTGAGGAACGCAGTCTTCACATCTATCTGATGAATGTGCCACCCCATCTGCGCTGAGAGAGAAAGAATCGTTTGTATGAAATAATACCTTGCAATAGGTGCAAAGGTCTCCTCATAATCGATCCCCTCAATCTTTGAAAAGCCTCGGGCAACAAATCTTGCCTTGTACTTCTCCACACTCCCGTCAGCTGCTTGCTTCACTTTGTAGATCCATCTCGAACCCACCACTGATTTCCCTTCCGGCCTTGGGATAATCTCCCATGCACTGTTTCTGACAATCGAATCATACTCTTCCACCATGGCATCTACCCATGCGGGGTCCTCCAAAGCTTCCTCGAAAGAGGATGGCTCTGTCATGATACACTTGCTCATAGGAGCCATGTATCCAGTATACCGATCAGGTGACTGTCTCTATCTGCGTTGTGATGTAGGTGCTCCTACAACCTTTTCTGCATCTTGAGCCAGTCGCTCAGCTTCTGTAGTGCACTTCCACCCTCTGATGGTTGGCACTGCATGAGTGGTCTCTTCCACTCCATGAAACTCCTCTTGTGGCTGATCCACATCCTGAGGCTCATCCTTAGGAACTAATGGCTCCTCATCTACATGCAAGTGTGGCTCCCTCTCAAGCGAACACTTCATCGCTTTCTCCTCATGAAATTTTATATCCTGTCGCACAATATTCTTGTGACTATCTGGAAAATACACACGATAGTTGTGGGGTGTATCAGTGTACCCCACAAATATCCCAACCTTTGCGGTCGGCTCTAGCTTCTTCCTGGCATCCTTCGTCACATGAATGTAAATAGGTGAACCAAAAATCCTCAAATGGGAAATATCAGGCTTCCTACCAAGAGAGAGTGATACATTCACCTAAGAAACCATGTTTATTTAGTTGGTTCATGCTAGTTTGTCCAGGGGTGTATGCCTCAAGGTTATATTTTCTCTTGAGAAGCCATGTTGATTTGCCCAAAAGTGTAACAGCCTCCACCCACATCTACCCAAGTAACCATCCAACTGGGGTAAACATGTGACGAAGAGTTACTATGATCTGATTCAACCTACTAGTTCATCTTAAGGAAGTGGAACCGACACCACACAACAACACAAACCTTCTGCACATGCTACAAGACACCCATGATCCATCCCAACCTTCTAGGAGGCTAGCCCCTGAATGAAATTGATATTTTCATGCATCAATCCCCTAGTCTCTCCCTTGACATGGGAAAGAGTGTGAGTGGAAACCTATAGTCGCTCCCAGAGCACGGGCATGTGTTTGACTAGGGACTTTCATAGGTAGTTCAGAGCCTGTGCCCTCGATTTATGTGCCACTTTTTTAGGCTCAGAGCTAAAGTCCTTGCCCAGAACTACATGACACTTTTAGGAATGAAAGATAATAACAGAATAACGATGTAAATGCAATCACTTGAACAATGAATTGACTAGACCCCTACTAGCCATGAAAAGAATTTTGTCAAACATGTCACAAATATGTAATCTACTATTTTAAAAAACATATCTGAGAATAGGGTTCTCATACTTAATCGAGAATCACTAAGAAGAATTGTTTCCTCATAATATTAATTGCTGTTGGAACAGGGTCTCCTAACAAGCTGTGAAACTGGTCCATTTTGAATATTTTTGATTATATTTAGTCTAGCGCAGTGGTTTTGGGGTGGGTCAAAGCCTCGAAAGCATTGTAATGGGTGAAAGGGTAAAATAGGGGTCCGAAAACCATGGGTTGCAGACCATAGGAAATTCGAGGCTAGATTGTTATAAATAGAGATGCATTTTGTATGGTAAAGGATAAGAAATGATGAGCTATTGATGCGAATAGTGGTTTAAGATATCTATTTGGGTTTTTGGGAAAAGACTCCTGCTGGCTGTGTGCGTGGAGATCCAAGTCCAGCTGTGTGCAGACCCTGCTGCTGTGTGCGCAAGTTGGGAAGGGAATTGTAAGAAAGAATTGATGAATGAATGAATGTGGAAGATTTTTGGAGAACTGAATCTCTGAATACTATTGAATTAATGATAATTGATGTATTATGCGTTTTCTTTCTTTAAGCTGCGAAAGATCTATGTACTACGTTCTTGGATCTAGATCTCTATGTTCTGTTTATGTACTGATGTGTTGATGTTATAACAAGCTTATAACTATAGATATAGTGCACATGGATGTGAATAGAGACTTAATTAACTTGACGTAGAACAAGGTAATCTGGGAATCCCAGGATCTAGTGCAGCTCTACTTGCCTTACCTATCCTTTCTCAGGGTGCGGAAACCTGGTTCCAACACCCACCCATACTACTTTGGGTGAGACTTTGACTTGTGCAAGCAAGTCACTGCTGAAAGGGCCAGTGGTATAAGGGTTTGTTGGCAAACCTTACACACTGAACCTGGGTCAGGACCCCTTAAGCCAACAAATGGTTCCGTTGTCGGGATCGGAAGAATTCTGAGAGAGGAATCAGGTAATGAAAAGAGAATATTGGAAACCTAAAATAAAAGAGATCGAAGACTGGTTCGAAAGATAGATCCAGGAGTTCACAGTAAAAGAAAATTGCAGTGAGAAGTTAACGGTGGAAAGGTGGAAAAATAGGTAAATCCTTATTGAAAGCTATGAAATATTCTTTGTAACCTTTGCGATTGAACTCCAGGAGTCACTGGCTAGACTTGTGGAATTCCAGAAGTGCTGGAAGGATGAGCAAGTCACTTAGTGGACCCCAGAGCTGTTCGAGCAGCTGGAAAAAACTGATAATACTATCACGCGCACGGTGGATCACTGGGTGGATAGTGTGTTGGGAGGATTTGTGACAGAATTTTCCATTGATCAGTTTTTATCATACTTTGAGGCCAAATTGCGATTATTCAAAGGGTTTTGGGGAAAATTTCTGAGGACGTTACCATTGCTGATTAAGAAATTACTGTGCGAAAAGAGCATTCTGTGTAGTCATACTAACTGAATGACCTCGGATCTAGACGGGAGCGCGACACGCAATGGTAAATACTATTAGACCAACCTTGACGGAGCGAGACCTGCCTAAAATATGTTGCAGGAACCAGTTGCGCAAGATCCCCCAACTACATTGCCACCTAGGCTGCGCAAAGGTAAGAATTCACCTATACCACCACCCCCCCTAGACAATGATAGGCTGCGCATCTGAAACTACCTACCTTAAAGGGGGTAGGAGATGAGGATATGGACCGGTTTTGGTTCATTGCAGACTCTGTATGGACTGCACAGAATGTGGCAAGTGATACGGTAAAAAGGGCGCAACTGTCGTTGGTATTCGAGGACAGGGCCCTGGACTGGTATATGTGGTATATTGCCCAGAATGGGAGCGCATCTATTCAAGATATCAAGGACGCTTTGAAGCACCAGTTTAGGAAGCTGAAATCGTATTCCCAATTGGTAGCAGAAGTGAAGGACTTCAAACAAGGTGTGTCTGAGTCAGTATGGGAGGCTGATCAGCGATTGAAGAAAGCAATCAGGGAAGGAGGATTCGAATATGATGATATACAACATACGGAATGGTTCATCGCTATGTTGTTACCTCACCTACGCACGCCAATGAGTCATCAGACCTTTGAGTTGTAGGAGAAGGTTGTGGAAGTCGCTATGAAACTAGAGGCTACCCCCCGAGAGGATACGTCAGCAGGCGTACAAAAAATCCAGGAACAACTTGGGGCTATGCATATGGAGATACAAAACCTGTGAAAAGAGTGAGGAAAGGATGGTTGCGCAGATCTCTAGTGGATACAATGTCGGGTGTCTGGCCATACGAAGGATCAGTGCCCTTTGCTGATGGATTGCATGCAAGCAAGAGGACCTAGTCTGGTACGCCCAGGGGCAAGTAGGGAACCCGTCCTGTTATGACCAGGTTCAAGTGGACCTGCGCTATGGTGTGATGATTGTCGGGTAGCAGGACTACATGATACAAACCATTGCCCTCGGCTAGGTGCTTATGTCCCAGAACTAAAGCAATAATGGTGCCAATTGTGCTGATCAGTGGGACATGATGAGCAGAACTGTCGTACTTATGACTTAATGATGGATCGTGGGAACTTATGTAGGGTGAAATCGGACCTTGCATCGCCAAGACTTTCTGCGTAGTTTGGAGGATCACTAGCCTGAGGCAGAGGAGGTCGGGAGGAAGCGCAGGGTGAGGATGTGGGCATCTAATTTGTTATAACTGTGGAGAAATAGGGCACTTTTCCAGAGAATGCCCAAATCCCACCAGGCCATCGTGCAAATATTGTAGGTAGCTGGACCATGAGGTAGAGGACTACCCAATTTTAATAGCCAAGATGCAGGAAAAGTAACCCACCCCTACACAGAACATACAAAGAGTTAAAACCGAGCTAAGAAAAGCAGATCCCTATGTAAAATTCATGACACGCAGTGGGTTGGTCACCCAGGGAGATAAAGAAGAGCTTTCCTCCCAGGAAGGAGTGCCTTTCAAAGAACAAACACCACTGGTAGCCCCCGCGCAGCTGCCGATACAACCTCAGATAGAGGAAGGAGTTGAGCCCTTTTTAAAGGCATGTCTGAAGCTGATACAAAATCCACAGGTTGTAGGAAACCTCCAAGCACTACTGAATACCTACGTAGCTTGGTCCAATTTGATCCCTGAAACCAAGGATGTACACAAACTATACAGCTATAAGAAGCACACCGAAAGAGAGATGCAATTGACTGCGCAGATTGGTGACTACGAGATGGATCAGGTTATCTTAGATATGGGGTCAGATGCGAATGTATTACCAAAATAGACATGGCAAGGAATGGGAGAGCCTAAATTAGAATGGTCCACCATCTAGCTACGAATGGGCAATCAACAAAAAATCATCCCTCTAGGGAGGTTACCAAAAGTCATGGTTGACATCGTAGGGGTAAGGCTCCTAGCTGACTTTGAATTAATAGAAATTGTGGAAGATGCAGATCCCTACCTTGCGCTCCTTATACTGGACTAGGCAATTGACATGGGGGGTGTCATCAATCTCAAGAAGCGCAACATGGTGTTTGAAAGCAAAGGTATGCATGTCATAATACCATTAGATCTAGCAGAAGGTGCACGGTATACAGAGCCAGCTTATGAGGAGGAGGAATTAGATCACATTTATAAATTAACAGCGTAGGATGAAGATCGGATTAACCCCATGGATGAAGGAATGCTCTGCTGGGAAAAGGACAATGAATGTTTCTCCGACTCTAATGAGGAGCTGGAAAATTGGCAAGGTCGATTGCATGAGGTTTTAGCACTTCGATGTCTTCAGACCGTCAGGAATTTTCGTCACATCTCTGCCAAGGAAAGAAACCTGCCCTACCAGGAGGATGCAGATGATAGTCAGAAGACTGTTGAACCTAAGATTCCCACGGAACGCAGGCTAGGGGCACCGCCACTAACACTATGTGGAGCACCTACGTAAGGACCGGTATTCTTCACTCAGGAGAAGTATTGGAGAAGGGTGATCCTGTGCATAGAGACCCCAGTTTCCAGATGGGCTCCAGGGTCAGTCAACCTACGGAGATTCTTGCTGACATACAACACTCAAGGGTGCGATCAAACCTTGCCCGAACAAGCTTGTTGGGGTACTGCTGACCTAGGCGTGTGTTGGGTTATGGACCTGCCTGAACCCAGGTGTAATTGGGAGAATTTACGGATGGTCAAGTAATATATGGCACGAGGATGCGTGACACAGCCTTATCGTACAGGGACGTCCCGACCAAGGGCGAAGCACATGGCTCGAAAATATTGATGGCCAACTTGCAGACACACCTCGCGTCGACCTTCACTCAGGGTACACGAACGACATGCAGGTGTCATCCGTGGTCTGACATTCCGTGGAAACGACCTCAGGCATGAAGTACGACCGTTAGCACATCCCGATTTGATAAAAAAGGAACCTTACAAGTACACAAAATAGGTGGCAGATCATCAATGTAGCCATTTATGGTAAGAATGATCCACCTGATCGATGGTCAGTCTCACGAATGGGATACTCCACCATTAAATAGCTCCGAACGGTGTGCGGTTGGCTGGATAACTTCGTACTAGGCTATTTATTCACCCTACAACATGCTCCTGCTATCTGCAAACTGGTTTTTTGCGCTCATTAACATTCTCTGGGCTTCTCGTTTTCTTTTTGCTAAGATGGACCCTAACCTGTCGAATGATACGGTCCCAGGCTCCTCAGTACCTACATATATCATCTTAAGAGAACTTGGGAATGCTGAGTGCAGTCAAAGGAATGAGTACTGGCTTCCTGCAGAAATAATTGTCTGCTAGCCACAAACAGAGAGGCACTAGTACTGTGCAACTGACCTTCGCACTTTGGGGATAGCCACGGGACCCAGCTGGCTGGCCTTAGAAGATATAGAAGAAGAAGGTCTGCTAGTACCGCAGTCCCCCACCCGCAGCATCACAGTCAGGTCCCAACTGGTTCTGTGCCAAGAAGGAATGCTGAGAAACAGGGACATGCTGTGACTTCTCCGCAACTCTAGAGTACCTCCCAACAAAAGAAATGTGTGTTCACTCCCTCGCCTTTCCCTAGTCAATGCTCCTGATCCAACTACTGGGGACATCCAAATAGATTTAGCACAACTATCTCGCACAGAGCCACAAGGGTTGTACACCAGAGTGTTGCATGAAGTTCACCACCGTGACTAGGCCATGCAATAGCAGTATGACATACCTCCGGAAGTATGGGACTAGCAGATTGCAGTGGTCACAGATGCAATGCATATTATTCAGAAGTAGCTGATGTGGGGTGCACAATTGGTCGAAACAACTACCCAACTATGGACAGCCATCCAGCACCATTCTACACTTCAGCATATCCAGAAGGAATTACAGCAGGCGGAAGCTACTCTAGATCAAGTTAGAGCCTCCACGACCTCCGCGCAGCGTCTATCTGTCTTGGACAAGCTTGAGAACCTTCACCACAACAAGCATGTCATTCGAAAATGGTTGAAACCAAGGCTGACATCACACTCCAGATCGTCGAAGATGCTCAGTCTGCCATTGTGCGCCTCCACCGACTGTTAGAAAGGGTTACTGCGGCTCCAGACGGCCCTGCCTCCATGACACTTGTCAAAATCATGCAACGAGCTGCGGCCCAGAGTCAGGAAGTGCTCCCTCCGCTCGTCTGCGCTCTGGCTATCTTTCACGCGCAAATAGAGGCTGCACCACTACTCTGACTCGGGACGAGTCACAAGATTGTGTTGGGGGACTGTTGGAACGAGGTCTCCTAACAAGCTGCGAAACTGGTCCATTTTGAATATTTTTGATTATATTTAGTCTAGCACAAGGGTTTTGGGGAGGGTCAAAGTCCCGAAAGCATTGTAATGGGTGAAAGGGTAAACTAGGGGTTCGAAAACCATGGGTTGCGGACCATAGGAAATTCGAGGCTAGATTGTTATAAATATAGATTCATTTTGTATGGTAAAGGATAAGAAATTATGAGCTATTGATGCGAATAGTGGTTTGAGATATCTGTTTGGGTTTTGGGGAAAGGACTCCTGTTGGCTGTGTGCGCGGAGATCCAAGTCCAGTTGTGTGCGGACCCTGCTGCTGTGTGCGCAGGTTGGGAAGGGAATTGTAAGAAAGAATTGATGAATGAATGAATGCAAAAGATTGTTATAGAACTGAATCTGTGAATACTATTGTGTGAATTACTGATAATTGTTGTATTGTGCGTTTTCTTTAAGCTGTGAAAGATTTGTGTACTGCGTTCTTGGATATAGACTTGTGTGTTCTGTTTATGTACTGCTGTGTTGATGTTATAACAAGCATATAACTATAGATCTAGTGCACATGGATGCGAATAGAGACTTAATTAACTCGGCGCAGAACAAGGTAATCTAGGAATCCTAGGATCTAGCGTAGCTCTGCTTGCTTTACCCATCCTTTCTTAGGGTGCGGAAACCTGGTTCCAACACCCACCCATACTACTTCGGGTGAGACTTTGACCTGTGCAAGCAGGTCACTGCCGAAAGGGCCAGTAGTATAGGGGTTTGTTGGCAAACCTTGCACACTGAACCTGGGTCAGGACCCCTTAAGCCAACAATTGCATTATCATCTATTTGGTCATAGGTACATTTTTCATTCATTTAAAAATCAAAACATGATGAGTAGACATACATCATTACTGACATAGAACACATTCATAACCAACATATAAAGAATTGAAATGACAAGCATATAACAAACATATAATCCACATAATAATGAGTATATTTACCCATCAATATAAGAGGAAAATATCTATTATTTCCATAATAAAAATGCAACCAAGTATGGGACTTTGATGTTCCACTTGACCATATACATGGTTGATAAAAATATCTCTTTAGCCAATCACCCCCATGCCATATTCCAAGCATGAATGTGGAATCTCATAAAACTCATCAATCAAAACCAAACTAGGGCTTCTAGGGGAAAAAACACCTCAACCCTAAACCAGTGATTCCAACTCATGGTCGGACACCATTAACCATCACCAGATCGATCTCTACCCAAGTTGTCTAGGCTCCAGAGCGTTTTTTCCAACTAGGGCTTCCAGGATTAGTAACTCAACCCACATATGTTGCCGGGCTTCCAGATAATTTGTCCAACGAGGGATTCTAGGACTAGTAACTCAACCCAAAAAGGGCTTCCAGATCATTTGTCCAACCAAGGCTTCCAAGACTAGTAACTCAACCTAAGTTTCTACAGAGCTTCCAGAACATTTGTGTAATATTCCAAAATTTGCACACAGCAATTTGGAATATTAGATTTTGCTACTTTCACTTAGGAGAGGAATAAATGGGTAAGGAGGCCCATGAACAATAAAAATATGAATAATTTCCACCTTAGTAAGGATGGAGATCACCCTAGGAGCTGGATATTACACCTTCAAGTGTGAAAAAGGGTAAAATAGATGGAGACAGTCAAGTTTGACTAAGTCAACATGCATTCTTGAGGAGGAAGAGATCACCCAAATAAACTAGCTCAATGTGAACAAGGATCAGCCTAGACACACATATGAGAACTAGATTGAAGATCCCTTAGTGTGAAAAGAGGCATTGTAGGTGGATTAGTCCCAGTTGATCAAGTCAACAGTGCAGCTACAAAGAGGAGGGAAGCAAGCTAGGGCAACACAGTTTTAGAAGAGGAATCTTCACTAGGAAGTCACCTCAACAATGTGTGGGGTCCGGGGTGAGGAGGCTCACCAAAGATAAAAAGGAGGGCATAGCATCAAAGATATCATTCATGTATTTAGATATCTTTGGTCTTCTAACTATTTTCATGCTTCAGCTGTTTAGCCAGAGTTGTTGCACTGCTTAGTGCAAAGAATTCCCGCGCCGGAATTCCATCCTCTCTTTGGATCAGCTTACTTAAGGGATCAAGAGGGAAGGATTTGAGATTAATTTTAGTATTTGGCTTGGGGAAATTCATACATATTCAGCCACAATGCAGTTCCCTTCAGAAAACTGCGTCTTTTATTGCAGGGGCAGCAGCAGCAGAGTTGCACCCTTTGATTTTATGCTAGTCTTAGAGGAGGAGGTGCTTATTTCCCTCTGGGAGTTCTATTAGAGGGTAATTTTGCCATTTTATGTATTATTCATCTTTCATATGTCATATTCAGCCATGTATAATACATATATGTAGTAACTACGTTATTTTCTGCAGTGCTGCTTGTTAATCATGCATTTTGCCAGAAACCTTTGCCGGGTGTCTTTTTCTTGGTGTAAAAGAGGTTAAACCTCCATTTCTCTATTATTTGTTTAATGCAAGCTCCATATTAATATTATCTCATTATTTTCTACATAAACCCTCATTATAATAACGCAGTTCTTGCTTCAGTACTTTCTGCATGAGCTAGGCTATGGGGTTTGGGCTTATTTGAGTTGCTTTGATTTGGGGAGATCTGTTTATATAAGCTAGAGTGATTTTTTTCACCTCTAATTCTGCATGTGAGTCATATATCATGTATTATAATGGATCCAAGTCCCATTTCTCACTTTTATAGCGTTATTTTTTGAAGACAGCTATTTTATGCTCTATATTACTGCATTTCCCTACCCGGGAAGGAGAATATAGATCATATTGTTGCTAAGGTTATTTCATCTGCTGGTATGATTTTATTTTACATCTAATGTTCTGCTCTACATTTCCATGCCCATGATTTTCTGAGGCTCCACCTTGGTAATAACTTAAATTATTCCCAATAGTGTAGTTGTTCCCATTTTGGGATATTACAGTGGTATCAAAGACCACTGTAATATTACTACTTAGCCTAAGCTAAGAGGAATATTAAATTTTGTTTTACTTTTTGTTGCATGAATAAATGAATAAATGATGACATGTAAAACTCCTGAAAAGACTGAATAAATCAATGCCCATGTGAACACAGATAAATTAGGGCCATGTAAATAAATTACTTGCAGGTGTGAAAGGGGTTTGAGTTGATGTAGAAATTTGAATAAAAGATATATTATTCACCGAGATTCTCCTGATCACAGACTATTTTAACTTCATGCACAATACAGAATATCTTCTACCATTGATCATTAATTGCGAAAATAAAAACAATCGCATGCGCACATTAAAACCATAAACAATCACACATATGAACACAGTATTTCTTGGGAAAGCTTAAAGTTGAAACCCCCAACTATATATATATTATATGTCATAAAGATCATGTAAAAATCATTGTACAAATCTCTTCACAAGCTCTCAGCACAACCTCAAATTGCTACACACTAATCAAGCTAGATCTTGCAAAACACATGCTCCAATCTCTGCTACCTGATAGCTAGCCTCTATTGCGTAATAAATGCTGAAGAATGGCTCATAAATATCTTCGAACCACCTGGCTTGTACTGCGAAATCCTCATTGGCTTCTCCAATCATTGGTTGTTGCAAATATGCAACAGTATAGTCACAACTGATAGTTAACCTACTCTTTCACCTATCTCTTCACTGGTCTCCACTGAAACTGTCCATGCACTGAACTTAACTGATGTATTCTTTATTTTATTTATGAGTTAATAATTAGTGAATTAATTAATAATTAATTAATAATTAATTCACACCACTCTCACTAGTGTATCAATCAGTTAGACTAGATACAACCAGCTCAACTATGTTTAACTGAGTTAAACTTAATACAACTCCACCAACTACCTCAAGAACTCCACCAAACTCTGTCACATGAGTTCTAACTGAAGTATCCATGCAATAGCCCCACTTAACCCTCAGGAATAGCGTAATTCCTTCTGTCAGCTCCTGTGCCACATCTGTGCACTTAACTGAAGTGCTCCAAGAGAATAAGATAATGTTTATAGTCCAAATATTATTAAGAGCTAATAATATTCGACATATCTATTTTTAGACTGGAAATCTAAAAATAGATTCTGCCCAATATTTATAAAAATAGAAGTCCATATATTTTTTCCAACTTGACCAACCATCCACAAATAGCATCCTGCAACTCATAGAACATGATCCATATGTCTAAAAATATACATAGTCTAAAATAGACTTTGCGCCAAAAATAGCCTGCGGGCCCACTTAGTGAAGGCAAATTCCTTCCACTAAGCTCATCATCTTGTTGCAATCTCAAAACTCCCTCTCAACAAGATAATGATTATCTACCGCCCCTATCCTGCCTATGTGGTATTCAAATTTTCTCCTGGTGAGCGCCTTCGTCAAGATATCAGCATCCTGATCCTCCGTGGGAATGTATGAAAGTAACATGATCTTCCGCTGCACACAATATCTGATATGATGATACCGGATGTCAATGTGTTTAAATCTATCATGAAATACTGGATTAACTACAAGTTTAATGCAACTCTGATTATCAAAATAAATCACAGTAGGATCTAAGTGTGAACCGAACAACTCGACCAGGATCTTCCTCATCCATATAGTCTCGCATGCAGCCAAACTTTCTGCTACATACTCGTGGATCTCTGCTTCCTGCTGTACCAAGAAACTGCTATCGACCCGAGACTGAAAATCCCTCCAGATGTGCTCTTTTTGTCTGTTGGGCTCGCTGCCCAATCTGCATCCGTGAAGCCACATAGCTTCACCTCATCTGACTGTCTGTACCATAATCCATATCCCGATGTGCCTCTGAGATATCTAAATACATGCTTGCATGCCTTCCAGAAGAGCTTGGTAGGCTTAACCATATCTTGTGAAAGCTGGTGAACATCATAGCATATGTCGGGCATGTATTGACCAGATACATAAGCGACCCCACCAACTATCGATAAACAGTGGCATCCACTACCTCCGCCAAAGTAGCATCCTCCTTCCTCCATCCACCAGGAATAGGAGTATCAACAGGCTTGCAGCCATGCATGTTGAACTTCTCCAGTATCTCCCAGGCATACTTGCCTTGAGAAACAAACAGTCCATCACTGCGCTGCCAAATTTCCAATCCCAGGAAATAATGAAGGAGGCCCAAGTCCTTCATCTCAAACTCCTTTGCAATATCAGCCTTGCATGAGTGTATCAACAGTTCATCACCTTTCAAAATCAAATCATCTACATAAAGTACAATGATCAACAACTTACCCTCCACCACAATCTGGTATAGGTTAGGATCCGCCTCACTCTTGGAGAATCCAAGTCCGATGAAATAACTGTCTATCCATGTGTACCAAGCATGAGGTGCTTGTTTCAACCCATACAACGCTCTCTTGAGCCTGCACACATGCGACTCGCTGTTGAAGATCTCGAAACCTTCAGGCTGCTCTATGTACACCTCCTCCTCAATAACCCCGTTGAGGAACGCAGTCTTCACATCCATCTGATGAATGTGCCACCCCATCTGCACTGAGGGAGCAAGAATCGTCCGTATGGAAGAATACCTTGCAATAGGTGCAAAGGTCTCCTCATAATATATCCCCTCAATAATTGAAAAGCCTCGGGCAAAAAATCTTGCCTTGTACTTCTCCACACTCCCGTCAGCTGCTTACTTCACTTTGTAGATCCATCTCAAACCCACCACTGATTTCCCTTCCGGCCTTGGGATAATCTCCCATGCACTGTTTCTGACAATCGAATCATACTCTTCCACCATGGCATCTACCCATGCGGGATCCTCCACAGCTTCCTCAAAAGAGGATGGCTCTATCATGATACACTCGCTCATAGGAGCCATGTATCCAGTATACTGGTCAGGTGACTGTCTCTATCTGCGCTGTGATGTAGGTGCTCCTACAACCTTTTCTGCATCTTGAGCCAGTCGCTCAGCTTCTGTAGTGCGCTTCCACCTTCTGATGGTTGGCACTGCATGAGTGGTCTCTTCCACTCCATGAAACTCCTCTTGTGGCTGATCCACATCCTGAGGCTCATCCTTAGGAACTAATGGCTCCTCATCTGCATGCAAGTGTGGCTCCCTCTCAAGTGAACACTTCATCGCTTTCTCCTCATGAAATCTTATATCCCGTCGCACAATATTCTTGCGACTGTCTGGAAAATACACACGATAGTTGTGGGGTGTATCAGTGTACCCCACAAATATCCCAACCTTTGCGGTCGGCTCCAGCTTCTTCTTGGAATCCTTCGTCACATGAATGTAAATAGGTGAACCAAAAATCCTCAAATGTGAAATATCAGGCTTCTTACTAGAAAACGCCTCCTTGGGTGTACTCATGCCAAGTATCCTGTGAGGACAACAGTTCTACACATATACTGCAGTATTGCATGCCTCAGCCCACAAGTGTATGGGAAGGCCCTGATCATGCAAAATTTCCCGTGTAGCACCCATTATCGTTCTGTTCTTTTTCTCCGCAACCCCATTCTGCTGTGGGTTATGAGGTGCTATGAGCTCTCTTCGAATTCCTTATGCATTGCAAAAGTCCTTGAATTCGTGAGAGATGAATTCACCACCATTGTCGCTCCTAAGAGCCTTCACCTGCTTCCCTGATTCTTTCTCAACCAGTGCCTTGAAATCACAGAACTTTGAGTATGTCTCACTCTTCTTCTGCATGAAGAAGATCCAACACTTATGAGAAAAATCATCAACAAATATCACATAGTACTTGTGCTTTGTTGTCGAAGCTACTGAGAAAGGTCCACACACGTCTATGTGAATTCTCTCAAGGATCGTTGTGGCATGAATATCCTTCTCGTGAATGGTGGCTTTCATAAATTCTCCCAAGGTACATCCCTTGCACGGATCTGACTACGCAAGAGTACCCTTAGGAAGCCCAGTAGAAATCTGCTGCAATATCTTCAAAGCTCCATGGTGAAGGTGGCCCAATCTCCGGTGCCACAACTCGCCATAATCCCAGCTCACCACTCCTTCTGCCTTGCCTACCATTGCTGCGCAGCCATCTACCTTCAATTGATAAAGGTTATTAACGTGAACCCCTATCCTCCGGGTCTCACTAGTTGCCTTACTGCGTAGGAAAGCCTTTCCCTCGCTAAAGACAACATCATATCCCTTGTCTTCTAACATCGCCACAGAGATAAGATTCTTCTTCAATCCTGGAACATGCATCACTTCCTTCAATACGAAGGGTTTACCAGAATCCCTCTCAAAGGAAATGGTATTGATACCGGTCACACTATATTTACCATCTCACCCATGTCGATGTGCACTCCAAGATCTTTCTCATCCAGATTAGTAAACAAATCTCGATCTCCTGTCATGTGAAAAGACGCACCACTGTCAAGAAACCAAACTGAACCCATCACACTTGAGACCAAGCATGCGATCAACAAAAAATCTAGCTCAAACTACGAGGCTAAGGCCTCTCCAGCTGCAGATCCAGCAGCCTGCTTATTTTTCTTCTCTGTGGACAATTAGTGGCGTAATGTCCATGTTGGTGATAGTGAAAGCACTTTACCTTGGACATGTCCTGCTTCTTTCCTTTCGCACCGGATTGAGAAGCTTTCTTGCTCTTCCCCTTCTTTGCTTTGGCAGCCAAAGCGAAATTTTCTTCATCAGAGTTCTTTGATGAAGATCCATCCCTAGTACTCCGCCTTATCTCCTCTTGCACAAGATCCGACCAAAGTCGCTCCCATCCTGGCAATTTCTCCCGCCCATTGACAGAGTCCTGATAGGAATGCCAACTCTTTGGAAGCCCAAGGAGAGAAAAGCTCACCAAGTCCTCATCATCAATAGTAACCCCCACACTTCCCAGCTCATCCCTTCATTGGATGAACTTCGTGAGGTTCTTGGGCATACTGTCGCCTTTCTCCATTTTTATGTTCCTGAGTTTATCCTTGAGCGCCAAATTCCTTTGGTCGCTCTTGCTTTGAAATAAATCTGTCAAATATTTCAACATAAAGAATGGAGAAGCCTTACCATGAAGGCTGGAAACTATGTGATCCTTCACACCTTCCAACAGAATCCTTCAACACTTTGCTGTCTTCTTTTGCCATGCGTTAAGTACGGCAGCATCACTAGAAGTAGGTTTTGGAATTTTTGCATCTATGAACTCCTTCAACCCATTGTCATCCAGCACCACCTCCATCCTGTCCTTCCATGCAATATAATTCAAGCTGCCCTAAAGGGCATACTCCAATCTCAATCTGTTGAAAGACATCTCAACTTCGACACCAAGAAAACACTACTGCAAATTCGAATTCCACCAGCTCAAAAAACTCAACCGCTTCAATATTTTGCAATTGCTCCAATGATCAATATTGCTCCGATACCATGTATAAATTTGAATAAATGATATATTATTCACCGATATTCTCCTGATCACACACTATTTTAACCTCATGCGCAATACAAAATCTCTTCTACCATTGATCATTACATGTGGAAATAAAATCAATTGCATGCGTACATTAAAACCATAAACAATCACACATATGAACACAGTATTTCATGGGAAATATTAAAGCTGAAAACCCCCAAATATCTGTATATTATATGTCATAGAGATCATGTAACAATCATTGTACAAAGCTCATCACAAGCTCTCAGCTCAACCTCTAATTGCTACACACTAATCAAGCTAGATCTAGCAAAACACATGCTCCATTATCTGCCACCTGATAGCCAGCCTCTATTGCGTAATCAATGTTGTAGGATGGCTCATTAAATAACTTGAACCACCTGGCTTGTACTGCACAATCCTCGTTGGCTTATCTAATCACTGGTTGTTGCAAATATGCAACAATATAGTCACAACTGATAGTTAACCTGCTCTTTCACCTATCTCTACACTGGTCTCCACTGAAACTGTCCATGCACTAAAGTTAACTGATGTATTCTTTAGTTGATTAATGAGTTTATAATTAGTGAATTAATTAATAATTATTTCACACCACTCTCACTAATTGTATCAATTAGTTAAAATAGATACAAATATCTCAACTATGTTTAGATTAGTTAAACTGAACACAACTCCATTAACTCCTCAATCAACTCCACCAAACTCTGTCCCATGAGTTATAACTGAAGTATCCATGCAATAGCTCCACTTAACCCTCAGGAATAGCGTAATTCCTTCTGTTAGCTCTTGTGCCACATATGTGCACTTAATTGAAGTGCTCCAAGAGAATATGATAATGTTTATAGTCCAAATATTATTAAGAGCTAATAATATTCAACATATCTATTTTTATACTGGAAATCTAAAAATAGATTCCGCCCAATATGTCTAAAAATTGAAGTCCATCTATTTTTTCCGACTTGACCAACCATCCACAAATAGCATCCTGCAACTCATAGAACATGATCCATATGTCTAAAAATAGACTTTGTGCCAAAAATAGCCTGCGGGCCCACTTAGTGAAGGCGACTTCTTTCCACTAAGCTCATCATATTGTTGCAATCTCAACAGTTGAGAGACTGGGTCAACCTTGACCAAATCTACAACACTGTCTAGGTTCAATGTATCTCCTAAATGGACAACGCAGTTCTAGATGGATGCCCCTCATGTGAAAGGAGCTAACTCATCAAGGTGGTTTAGGGTTTGCAAAGGCTTTCATCTTATAAAAGGAGGGGAAGGCAACAAGAGAAGGTTGTTGATTGATCATATTTCTGAGTATCCTCTCTGCTTAGACAAATATTGTTCTTTGTTGTTTTGTAGAGAATTGTGTTGCTTAGCACTTGGAGTTCCTATGCAGGGATTTCACCTGTTCCTTTGAGGATTCTTAGAGGAGTATTTGCTGATTTGATTCACTATCAGGCTTGAGGCCAAGCTCTACTTTCAATTGCAGCACAGATCTAGTGAGGTTTTTTCTACTTTTGCAAGTTGCAGCAAGTGGGATTCTAGATCTGCAGAGATCTAGCTATTTTTGGGAGCTTCTTCTCATGGAGTGTGTCTTTTAACCTCCTGGAAGAGTGCCTCTCCTATTTTCACTTCAGATATGTAACTTGGAAGTGGGCCATATATGTTATTTTAGCTACAACGCTATTTCCATTGAGGGACTGCGTTATTTTGATATGGGATTCTTTATGGTGTTTTGATCATAGTTTTGATGAGAGAACTCTGGTGCTGGGCTTTGCCTTCCTATTTGGTGATTCATGGATTATCTTGCTGATCCATGTTATATTTATATCTGATCTATTGTAATGTTATGTTATGTTCAGAAATTATTGCAACATTTTACAGATCTGCAACTTAAAACTCAGATCTACTCTTATTTATGCATGATTTGGTCAAAACCCCAAGGGGAACGTGTAAAGAAAACTATCTAGTTTCCAGATCGGAAATAGATCTGATGTTTTGTCCACATATCTATCCTAGATCTGAGTTGTAATATTCAGCTACTACAGCTCCTTAAAATAACGTTGTTGATCCATTTCTGCATTTATATATGTGTTACAACTTTCTTTTCTAAGGATTTCTTGCTCTATTGCCTCATGTATTCTACTATATATTGAAAGAGATTAATTATAATTATGATTTGCTACTCTACATTCATAATTTAACCATATTTTATGCTCTCCTTCTCATACTATCCAAGACTGTGTTATTTCTGAAGCAATTTTTTGTGCATAGCTGCAGCCCCTCTTGTAGGGTGTTTTTCAGCTAGACTAGGTGGTGGGAGATCTGTTTACCACACCTATTTTGATTTGTTTTTTCTCCCCTTTTGGATATAGACCCCAGATATAATGATTTAAGGGATCCAAGGGCTTCAAACTCATTTCTGTACATCAATCTCCCAGGAGTACGTTATTTCAGCAGGCTTGCTGAGCTGTTCCAATTTTGGAACATTACAGTGGTATTAGAGCTACCATCTTGGCTCAGCCTGTGGATTTCAGATCCAATAAGAAGATAAGAAGGAGAGGGGAAAAAAATTATGGAGAATATGAGATTACTTTCATCTATTTTCAGATCTAATAATAAAGAATAGAAATGCATTGAAACTCCAAGAGGGTTTCAAGAAGAAGAAAGCTACAGTGAGACCTCTAGAAGGTTTCAAGAGGAAGAAAGAGACCCATGAACTTCCTGTTCTCATAGAGGAAGTGGAGAGCAAGAAGACCACTTACAACATGAGATCCTAAGTGGATGTTTGGCAGAATAAAAGTGCCAACCTAGGGCTTTCAAAGAGACCCTAGATTTTCCTAAGTTTATTCAACTGAGAGAAGAAAGAAGGCCATGCAGTAAGAGAATGATAAGAGGAAACATATTCCTGCTTTCTACATTTGATGGCTCACTCAAGTGTGAAACAAAGACTTGGGTGATGAAACTAGAGGAATTTTTCCTACTACATCTAGTAGTGGAAAAAGAAGCTGTGGAAATCTCAGCGTTGCACTTGGAGGGCAAGGCAAAATCTTGGTGGTCCAACCATGTAGGTCATGCAAGGGCATCTACCTTTGCTGATTTCACTAATCAAGTAATCAAAATATTTGACAATAGAAGGCCAGAGGAAGAGGAGTTCTCTTCTCCACTTGAGGAGACCTTTACCAGTGCTGCCATATTCATGAGGGGGCAGCCATCCATAGCAGCAGTTGGATTAGCCAACACTTTGAGGGGAGGGAATCTTGCAACCTTACAAGATGTTCCAAAGGCTCACAAAGGTATGCATAAATTTCCATGTCCTAACATTTCAGAAAATTTAATGGAAGACTTTGGAAATTTGTTCTCACATGGTCCATGATCGAAACACATTACTGATGAGGAGCCACAAGCTTACACAATGCTGTGCAACCTTGGTTTGATCCAAGAAGGGATAAAAATTCATCCATTTGCACCTTTATTGAGTTACATGTAGCATGAGGTGTTAGGGTGCAATATTTTGGAAGGCATAATGCATGTTGTGCCACTTCCTAATGGTGTTTTTTTTCCAACACACTTGGATTCTCTTGAATTCAAGGGGTTGATGGGTGAGAGGTCTTCCTTGAAAGATCTCCAAGGAGTTACATCTCAACTTCCCATGAGGTGTAAGGAGGAATACTTGCTTTGGGAGGTTGGTAGTCTTCATTGGGAAGATGCCAGTGGAGAGAATGATTGGGGGCATCCACACTTGGATGAAGGAAGGTGGATGGAGAGCAAGAGGCTTGTGAGCCACTTGCAGATCTATGACACATGGCAGCAAGAAGCAAAGCTGTGCTGGCTACTCTTGAGAAAGTTTGGCCATCATGAGGCATATCCTTCTCCTAAGGGTATGAGGGAGGAAGACAGTTGGCAGGATAATTGCATCATGTGGTAGCAAGGAGGATGGATACGTTATAATGATGTGATCATTATGTTTCCACCACATGGGTTGTATGATGGAGGTATGAGGAGGAAGAAAAGACATTTTTTGCTTTGGAGGATTGAGAGAGAGAGCAAGGGCGGATTTGCTCTCACATTTTGCATGATGTTGCAATGGGAGGAGATGGAAACATTATGGGAGGAATATTTGACATTGAACATGTCAGAGAATGTATTCATGAGTTGGTAGGAGCCTATTTGCATAGGCCAACAACGCTTCCACTTTGGAGTGTTCCCAAGATCACTTCTCATTTGGGACACTAGGTGGACATGGAGGAGGTAAGACTGGTGGAATAGTGGATGGATTCATCTGTTATGGTAGTATTTTCTTCTTGGCTTGGACTTACAAGCATAAGGAGGGGGATCTTCAGGCAGCATATGGTTTATTCCTCTTCATAGGAGTATGTCCTATCACTATGGAGGGCACATTTATGGATCTTGTCACTATCTTACTTTCCCTACATGGTAATAATTTTGTTTTTTCATTTATTGATTGTTTAACACAATATTTGCATGATCTTACCATTTCATTGCAATGCATTGCTCTACAAAGGGGCAAGTTTTTCTTTAGGCTCCATGGACCAACTTTGGCCAACTATTCTAATGGAGACAACCATTTACTATATAATACAGGGCAAGTGTTTGGTCACTCCTTGTATGCTCAGTTGATATATTCAGCCATCTACTATTTACTAGTGGGTGTGATGACTTACACAACAAGCCAATTGTCAAGAGACAACTTGCCAGGCCATTTCCTGAAGCCGCAGTGGGAAGGACTGCGCTGGGGCCACTTGGGAGACTACTGGTACTTTCTAGTACTACATGAAGCCTTCAGTCTTCCTTTCATTTCGATGCTGATCATGAGCCCATTTTCTGATTTTTTTCTTACCTTTATGGGGAGCATGATTGGAGGAGGAACAACTTGGGTGGATGTGTTCTTGTGGGAGGAGCATCCCCACACTTTCTGCATTACATCTTCTAAGGGGAGCATGGGAAGAGACATGGCCTCTACAGCAAAATCCTTGTTTCTTAATGAGGGGGAACATGAGATGGATGGGATGCCATAAGGTGGTGAATTCTTGTCCATCATGTATGAGATGGTTTGGGCCAGCTTGATTCAGAGCGTTGGGAGAAGGACCTTTGGAGGTCTAGTTTCCTTCTTGCCATTTGAGGGCAACAGTGTTGCAGCTTCAAATCAGAGAATTCTCTACACTCATATTGAGTGGGGAGGAAGATAGTGTGGGGTAGGCTATCTTGTCTACCATGTTCAGATTTTCAGCCCACCTATTCTGCATGAGCTCAAGGTGGAAGAGACACTGCATGAGTTGCCATCCTGGAGGGTGACTCATTTTGTTTAGTTGATATCTTGGGGAGGAGAGATTCAAAGGGGGATGATGAATCCAAATCTATATCATCCCTCATGCCTCAAGAGGAACTTCAAACAACCCATTGTTGCCTCCATGGATGTTTCACTATCACATGATGTCAGCTATTTGGGATGTTCCCCAATAGATGGTTTGCACACTTGAAAGGAGCAACTTGGAGATATATTGATGATAAAACACCTTGATCCTTGGAGGATTTTATCTTATGAGTTTGCTACAGGGGAGAAGAGGATGCTCTTCAGTCCTATACTTGCAGTTGCTTGAGGACAAGCAACATTTGGGAGGGGAGGACTGTAATATTCCAAAATTTTCACACAGCAATTTGGAATATTAGATTTTGCTACTTTCACTTAGGAGAGGAATAAATGGGTAAGGAGGCCCATGAAAAATAAAAATATGAATAATTTCCACATTAGTAATGAAGGAGATCACCTTAGGAGCTGGATATTACACCTTCAAGTGTGAACAAGGGTAAAATAGATGGAGACATAGTCAAGTTTGACTAAGTAAACACACATTCTTGAGGAGGAAGAGATCACCCAAATAAACTAGCTTAATGTGAACAAGGATCAGCCTAGACACACATATGAGAACTAGATTGAAGA
This sequence comes from Pinus albicaulis, assembly GCA_034641835.2. Classification (NCBI taxonomy): domain Eukaryota; kingdom Viridiplantae; phylum Streptophyta; class Pinopsida; order Pinales; family Pinaceae; genus Pinus; species Pinus albicaulis. The sequence continues at coordinate 914,690,145 of CM076578.1, read as the reverse complement.
TCCCTTAGTGTGAAAAGAGGCATTGCAGGTGGATTAGTCCCAGTTGACCAAGTCAACAACTCAGCTACAAAGAGGAGGGAAGCAAGCTAGGGTAGCGCAGTTTTAGAAGAGGAATCTTCACTAGGAAGTCACTTCAACAATGTGTGGGGTCCGGGGTGAGGAGGCTCACCAAAGATAAAAAAGAGGGCATAGCATCAAATATATCATTCATGTATTCAGTTATCTTTGGTATTCTGACTATTTTCAGGCTTCAACTGTTTAGCCGGAGTTGCTGCACTACTTAGTGCAAAGAATTCCCATGCGGGAATTCCATCCTCTCTTTGGATCAACTTGCTTAAGGGATCAAGAGGGAAGGATTTGAGCTTCATTTCAGCATTTGGCTTGGGGCCATTCATCCATATTCAGCCACAAAGCAGTTCCCTTTAGAAAACTGCGTCTTTTCTGCAGGGGCAGCAGTAGCAGAGTTGCACCCTTTGATTTTATGCTAGTCTTAGAGGAGGAGGTGATTATTTCCCTCCGAGAGTTCTATTAGAGAGGCATTTGGAAATTTTCTGTATTATTCAGCTTTCATATGTCATATTCATCCATGTATAATACATAGATGCAGTAACTGCATTATTTTCTACAGTGCTGCTTGTTATTCATGCATTTTGCCGGAAACCCTTGCCGGGTGTGTTTTTCTTGGTGTAAAAGAGGTTAAAACTCCATTTCTATGTTATTTGATTAATGAAAGCTCCATATCAGTCTTCTCTCATGATTTTCTGCATAAACCCTCATTATAATAATGCAGTTCTTGCTTCAATACTTTCTGCATGAGCTAGGCTATGGGGTTTGGGCTTATTTGAGCTGCATTGATTTGGGGAGATCTGTTTATATGAGCTAGAGTGATTTGTTTCACCTCTAATTCTGCATGTGAGTCATATATCATGTCTTCTAAGGGATCCAAGTCCCATTTATCACTTGTATAGCGTTATTTTCTGAAGACAACTGTTTTATGCTCTATATTGCTGCATTTCCCTACCCGGGAAGGAGAATATAGATCATCTTGTTGCTAAGGTTCTTTCATCTACTGGTATGATGTTATTTTACATCTAATGAGCTGCTCTAAATTTCCATGCCCATGATTTGCTGAAGCTCCACATTGGTAATAACTCAAATTATTCCCAATAGTGTAGCTGTTCCCATTTTGGGATATTACAATTTGTCCAACCAAGTCTTAAAATAAATAGTAACTCAACCCATAGCCAAAGGCATAAGAAAACAAACTAGAAAAAAAAAAATTAAAACCCAAAACACCATGGCTATCTAGGAAATGGAAAGGCTAGGAAAATCTACTGTCAATCTAGGCAATCCTTCATGCCAGTGACATATCATGACCAAGAAACCACATGCATCCACCATGCATGAAAAAAATAGTGAGGAAAACATACATGTAACTCAATACCTGTAAGAAAAATCCACTGTAGTTGTTGATCTTGATGTCCTCTTGTGCTTTCCTGTTCTTCCTTTTCCTTCTTGCTCCAAAACTCCAGGTTTTCCACACTCTCCAAGAGTGACCCAAGAAACTCTAAGAGTCCAAGAGTATGAGAGAGAGAGAGAATAGACTGAGAGCTCCAAAACTAAACTGAAAAATGTTAGTGAACTGATCCTTATAATCCTTTTTATTAATGGGGCCTCTAATTTCTTTAATTTTCCATTATTTTCCTTCATTTTCCTCCTCACATGCAACCTATCACATTTCACCTCCCTTTTCTCCTAATTTCCATTATTTTCATAAATAAATGCCAATAAATGCCACTTTGACTTTCCAAAGCCTTAGCCATTTCCTTTTCCAATTTCCATAGCCATAATAAATCATATGAACACCCACACTCGCCTTTATTAACTTATGTTACATGGAATTTTCATGAGGGTTGTTACGGAACCATCCCCCTTGGGGGAACATCGTCCTCGGTGTTCAAAAACACCTACAACCAATAAGACTGTTGTAAGCACAACATACTACCCATCGAGCTTTATAACTTATCTCATTGCAGTATTTACAATGATCAACCTACTAAGAAGCAAACCAACATGACAACAGGAAAAATATAACATCATAATTGCATGACACCCATACTGATTATTGGAGATTTATAACATAGCTCATGGAGGTATTTACATCCATATATATATATATATACTAAGACGTCATACCAAGCATATACCAAAACACATGCCAAAACATTCGCTCAACCAACGGATAAGGAAGGATACATAGCCCGCATCTGATCTGCCATCTTCCATGTAGCTTCATCGGGCCCAAAGTGCATCCACTACACTTTAACCTACTTGATTTCTTGGTTCCGGAGCATGAGCGTCTTTCTCTGTAAAATTCACTGAGGTTTTGGCTAGAATTCTCCTTCTAGATCCACCTGGAATATAGACCAGTCAATCACATGATCAACATATTTAACATTCTTTTTAAGCAATGACACATGGAAAATATCTTGGAATTTCATTGTCAAAGGCAGTGCAATTCGATAGGCTACTGGCCTAGTCCTCTCAAGAATCTTTAAAGGTACACAAAATTGATGTGCCATCTTGTCACATGATCCAATCTGCAAGGAGCTCTTCTTGGGTTTGATGCACAAGTACACATGTTCCCCATCCTAAAACTCCTTAAACAACTTGTTATGATATGCATAAATCTTCTGCCTATCATGTGCTACCTTTAAATTCTTCTATTTTACATGCATTTCATGTTCCATCTTTGACAACATATTCGGTCCTATCAACACCCTGTTAACTAGATCACTCCATCTAATGGGAGTATTTCAAATCTGCGCATACAATGCCTCAAATGGACTCATCCTCAAGGATTCCTGATACCCATTGTTGTAAGAAAAATCTACCAATGGAAGATAGTATTCCCAATTTTGTTGTTGATGCATCACATAAATCCTCAACATGTCCTGCAATATCCCGTTGAACTTATCTGTCTATCCACCTGTCTCCAGATGATAAGATGTACTAAAGGCCAACTCCGTCCCCAAACCTGCAAACAACTCCTTCCAAAACTTGGAAGTGAACTTCACATACCTGTCTCACACAATATTCTGTGGAACACCATGCAATATGACCACTTCCTTTATAGATACATGTGCTACATCATTCTCTAAGTATGTAGACTTCATTGGAATGAAGTGTGCTACCTATTATCACTCTCCCCTACTTCCTAAGGTTGACAGTAGAATTGGAGAAAGGTAACCACAGACCAAACTTTAGGTTAGGTAGCTAGCCTTACCCGGATCAGAGAGGGATCTCTCTATGTCACTTTTCAGTCAAAAGGATGACTAGATATAATGTTTTAGGCTAGTTATGATGCTCAATAGATTAAGGTTTTTGTTTGTTTGCAATTTTTCTGGATATGAATGACAGTAGGGAGACTAGGTCTAGGGTATTGATATGATTTCAAAGGTTTAGTTGCAGAGGTAACGGTCAGGCCAGGTAGGTAAGATAAGAAGCATGATTAATTTTTGATTGTGTATAGATTGAAATGAGAGGGAATCAGAATGAGCATTAAACTGAATTCATTCATCAAAAGAGCAAGTCAATTTCATGAAAATCTTATGAAAAACAAAGCATGGAAAGCATGTTTTCTGTCAATAAAATAATAAGACTTAGAATAAATAAGAATGTATGTGGAATATGAGTAACATAACATTAAACATCATGAGTTTATAGAGGAAAAAAAATGCTCAAAGGCATACCACGGGAGTCTCAACCCTATGTCTACAACTCTGTCCTTGATTTCATTAGTGTGAAACTCTATGCTACGGGTGTCTACAAGGGAAACGAGCCACATGGGCAGGTCAGGAATGACGTGGACATGGTTCGTGTCCTATTGGTTCAAGCAAACTCGTCCAAAGAAGCCGCGGTCAAAGGCGTCCACATGGAAGTCAACTATGGAGTTTCATGTCGGCCGGACTCTGTTTCGTGGCACATAAAGATCCATACGGCCATTTCTAAGCCTGCGGAGGTTAAATCGACATATGTACAGGGTTCTAGATTTGAATTCAAGCATCCACCTCTCGTAGATCTACTTTCCAACACGGCCATACTCCTATATCCGTGGACGTAGTGGTCTACGTGCTCTCCACTAGCATGAACATTAGGAAACAGTTATAGTTTGTTGTTATATATAGTGCGTTTGCATACGCATATGAAGTTAGTTGATGTTCATGAATGTAGTCTCTGTTATCTTTTAGTTTTCTCTGTAGTGATTACGCTGCACTTGTGCCGTAACACTACCATTCTGTAATGAACTGCTTTTTAATATGAGAAGACTCTGTTTTTCAACTTAATTCGTGTTTGAGGACCGTTACCAAGGCTGTGTAGAGGGCCCCTGCTCAGCTAAGGTTTTTTGTATTAGTGTATATTTCTCATTTTGTTTCTTTAGAAATCATTGTATCATAATCCATTCATATGTTCATACTTTGCAGTTGTTTCATTTCTGTTTATACACTTCCATAATTTCCATTTCATTTATGTCTTTCATGCTTTATGATTGTTAATCACTGATCAGTATTTATGTTTTTCAGGTTTTAGATGGGCAGCCCAGGCATTTTTATAGCTTTTTGACTAATGACATGAAACTAACATTGTTCTGCTACTAGTTTGCTTTTCATAGCTTTTGTTTAAATTCAGTATTGATCTGTTCATTTCAGTTTTGTTTATTTGCTTCAGTAGTTAAAATTTAGATATACTAATCTGCTCATAGCATCTTCAGTTGCCTCCGAAAGCCACAGCTGGACTGATGGTGAGGGATTGCATTATGAAATGTGTAGTTTAGTATTAGTTTCTTTTCCGCAAATTTAGATATATTAAATCATGCATGACATCTTCAGTTGCCTCCGAAAGCCACAGCTGGACTGATGGTGAGGGATTGAATCATGAGTGTATGGTTTAGTATTAGTTTACTTTCTGCAAATTAAATATCAGTTACTCAAGTTGTTTATGATTACTTTCGAAAATCATAGCTGGACTAATGATGAAGGGTCAGAAGATAAATTGATGTAATCTGATTTAGATTTATTTTGTTGCAATTTTGAATTTCCTTAAGCATAGTTTCTTTTGTGTTTAGTTGGCAGCAAGAATAGTTTGGTTTTCATGTTCACTAGTTTATTGTTTTGATTCATTAGATTAGCAGCACCTTTTCATTTCAGCAATACACTTTTACTTTCTTTCAAGTCTTGTCATTGTAAATTTCAAATTGCTTTTTAAAGTTACAAGTTGGTAAATCATTATAGGGGATATCACTTCCTTGAACAAATATAACCAAACTTGTTTTCATTTTAAAATTTCCATTTCACCTTAGAAAAACCAAAAACGACAAAAAGTTAAGAAATAGGTTATCTTGCACATATAGTGCGCCGCACTTCATCAGCTTACGATTCCCGGATTGACAAATTAAATGCAGCAATTTAGGACACACTAAATTGACCAAACATTTTGGCGCCGTTGCCGGGGAAGTGTAACTAGGTAGCCAATTTCTTAAAAAAAAAAAAAAAAATAAAATCATAAAAGAAGGGAAAACTTGATAACTTCTTGAAGTATGCTCTCCTCTTGCACCTAGTGTGATCTGGAGGATCAGAAAAGAGAGTTATTGGTTTAGTAATTCCTTAAGTATGCTCTCTTCTTGCACCTAGTGTGATCTGGAAGATCAGAAAGAGAATTATTAGCCCAACTTTTTAAAAAATAAAAAAAATGACATGCATAGAGCAAGAGATTCTAGGGGGAGGTTTATAGCTAAAGCCAAGAGTTCGATTTTCACAACTCCATCTTCTTCAAGGCATAGACCAGATTCACCACCATCTACCCCTAGCCTTAATATTTTTGGAAGTCAAGGAACAACTGAATTAGAGGATTCTCCTATACCACCTACTAAAACCCACTTAGAAAACAAAGAGACTTTCTCTCATCCTTCCTTGGTAGAAGAACTAGAGAACTATAAGGACTCTAAAGAAACTATCATGGCAGAGGAAGTAATAAATAGAGGTGGAGATAGAAGAGGAGGAGATAATGAAGATAACAATGGTGAAGGAAATAACGGTAGAAATAGGGACAATTTGCTTGGATTCCCTATAGTTGATGAGGAAACTCATGCAACAATGAAAAATATCTCACCATCTGTTCTCCCTAACTTTTATGGATTGCGAAGTGAGGATCCTGAAACATTTCTGTTTTAGTTTGAAGTTGTGTGCCGAACTTATGACTATATGGAAGACTCTCAAAAACTCAAACTGTTTCCTTCAACATTGAAGGGATCTGCTTTGAAATGGTTCATGGGATTAGCCGCTCAATCTATTAGGACTTGGAATGATATGAAACAAACATTTTTGGATAGATACTTGGACTATTGTATGCCCACCAATCACAAGGATGAGGTATTCAAAATGATGCAAAAAGAAGATGAAAATTTGGAAGACTTAATTGAAAGATTTCAATACAACTTGAAAAGAGCAAAAATGAGCAACTTAGATAATGAAACCTTGAAAGCCCTCCTATTAAAAGCCATTAGAGATGAATGGATAGACATTTTAAACATGATGGGGAAAGGAGACATTTCTCAACTTCCATTTCGTGATATAACAGAACTATGTATCCATCTCTCGAGGGGAAAATCTAAAACTGGAAAAGGGCCTAGGGATTCTTCTCTTATTAGGGCTAACAAATCTGCAACTGGATCAGTAAGTAGGGCAGAGATTGGTAATATGCTTGATGAGTTCAAAACTGATATCTTAGGGAGCCTTAGTGAACAACTAGACACCCTTAAAATCCAAAACAAGCAGAAAGCAGAAACAGATGCTTTAGCCATCTTTTTTCCGAAATGTAGGAAGAAACATGCTTTAAGGGAATGTCCCTTGGATGCAAAAGTTGTAGAAACATGTATGATTTTCTCAGAGAATCATGAGACCAAGGATTGTCCTTCAATTCCTGGACTCAAAGCTGTCTTTCAAGAAGATCCAAATTCGGTAGAATCTCTCTGTTTTGTTGCAAGAAGACCTTGGCAGGGGCAACAAACTCAAGGGTTTAAAAACCCTATGAATTCTCAACCCCCACCAAATTGGAATCCTTGGCAACAACCTTGGCCCCAACATCAAAATCCATATCAGCCATGGGTACAAAGGATGCAAAATCCTTATGGGAGATTTGCTCAATTTTATCAATATCCTCCATCTTTTCAAAATCAACAAGCTCCACAATTTCCAAGCCAAAATCCACAACAACTTTCATTGCCATTTCCACAACAACAACCTTCTCAACAAAATACAAATCCTCAACTCATGCTCCCATACCAACAGAAGACAAATCAACTTCCAGCTCAGCCATTGCCAAATCCTAACAATAAGAATCCTCAAACTACTTATATGGTAGAAGGACAACAATTTCCTACCTATATGATTGTTCCTCTCAACGATGTACAACTCAGATCTGGTAGAGTTTTAGAAAAACATTCTATAGATATTCAAGAGCAAGATACCTCTGAGGAGGACTCTCTTCAAGTCAATAAGGGTTCTGAGGAAGAATCTCTTCAAAATTCAAAAATTCAAAAAGAAAAAGAAAAGCTAACACCCACAACTCCTATAGTTGAGCAACCTGCATCTTCATCTACACCTCCTTTTTCGGAAAGACTACAAGTTGATAAGGGGGTGGAAAAACAAATCTTGTTGCCTAACTATGACTTTCTAGATGAATTGAAGAATGTTTGTATCAAGATTCCATTGCTACAAGCCATTCGAGAAATTCCTATTCTAGCAAAAACCATAAAGGAGTTGAGTTTCAAAAGACCGGGAAGGAAACTAAAAGACACAAGAAGAATCCACCTGGTAGGAAAGATTGCAGATATTATGATGGGAAAAATTACCATGCAGAAGTATGTAGATCCAGGAAGTCCAATTGTCAAGACACATATAAATGGGATAGAAATTCCAAACACATTGATTGACTTAGGGGCTGCTATCAACATTATGAGTAGACAGACTATGGAACGGTGAAAACTTCCTAACCTTCTTTTTACACCTACTTTATTGCAACTTGCAGATCGATCGGTTATTAAACCAGATGGTGTATTAGAAGATATTTCAGTCTCCTTAGATTCTTGGGAATATCCAGTAGAATTTATGATTTTGACTCCCAAGAATAATCTAGGAGGACATCCAATTATCTTAGGAAGACCTTGGCTAGCCACAGCTGATGCTTTTATTAGTTGTAGATCTGGAGACATGTACATTTCTAATGGTAATTCGACAAAGAAATTCAATTTGTATCCTCAAGCAAGAGCAATTACAGAAATAGGAGACAATGAATGGGTCGATGATGAGAACACTATACAACCTGTCTTTACCATTTCTGAAATTAGTGAGGATAGTCAAATTCTGAACATATTAGAAAATTTTGAGACATCCTCAGAATATGACTCCACACAATTTCAGTTGGAATCTGACATAGAATATTTATCATCAAGACAAATGTCTCTTTACTCTATGGAAGAGTTTGGTAATTCTACTATTGAGATTTTTCCAGGAAAAACATTGAATATCAACAAACATTTGGAAAAGTCACAACAAGAAGAACTAACCAAAATCTTGCAAAAACATTCTACCGCATTTGCATGGGAGTATACTGACATGAAAGGTATTGATCCTAAGACTTGCATCCATCATATCTATATTGAGGAAAACAGTAGACCAATCAGACAACCTCAAAGAAGGATGAATCCAAATCTTAGGAGATAGTGAAAGAAGAGCTCCAAAAACTACTCAATGTAAACTTCATTTATCCAATTTCAGATAGCCGATGGGTTTCTCCTTTGGTTATAGTACCTAAAAAGAATGGTAAATGGAGGGTATGCATTGATTACAGGGAGTTGAACAAAGCAACTTTGAAGGATCACTTTCCTTTGCCTTTTATTGATCGGGTATTAGATACATTAGCAGGTAAAAAGTACTTTTCATTTTTGGATGGTTTTAGTGGCTATAATCAAATACAGGTAGCACCTGAAGATCAAGATAAGACCACATTTACTTGTCCATGGGGAAATTTTTCCTACCGAGTGCTTCCTTTTGGGTTATGTAATGCACCCGCAACATTCCAAAGAGCAGTACTAGGAATTTTTTTTGATCTAATCCATGATTGTGTAGAGGTTTATATGGATTATTTTACAGTTTATGGTAATTCATTTGAAGAGGCATTAGAAAATTTGGAAAAAGTTCTTATAAGATGTAAAGAAACAAACCTTTCATTAAGCCATGAAAAATACTTTATGATGTTTACTGAAGGGATTGTTTTAGGACATCATATTTCGGGAGATGGGATTAAGGTTGATAGATCAAAAGTAGAAGTCATCTCCAAGTTGCCTATTCCAAATTGTCAAAGAGATGTTAGAAGTTTTCTAGGATTTATTGGTTACTATAGAAGATTTATAGAAAACTTCACTAAAATAGCATCTCCACTCTTCAAGTTGCTTACAAAAGACTGTGAATTTAAATGGGATCCTGATTGTCAATCAGCTTTGGAAACTTTGAAAACAAGAATATCTGAAGCACCTATCTTGAGAGGACCAAATTGGAAACTTCCTTTCCATATTTCTACACATGCTTCAGATACAGCTCTTGGAGCTGTGTTGGGTCAAAAAGATTTAATTCCTTATGCCATTTATTACACCAGTAAAAATTTGACTCCCACAGAGTTGAACTATACTGTGACTGAAAAAGAGTTCTTAGCTGTTGTTCATGCGATTAATAAGTTTAGACATTACATAACAGGCTATGAAACTTTTATTCATACTGACCATTCTGCAATTAGATATTTAATGAACAAACCTGTTACTAATGGCAGAGTGACAAGATGGCTTTTACTTTTGCAAGAATTCAATATTATTGTGTTGGATAGACCGGGAAAACAGAATACAGTAGCTGATTTCTTGTCTAGGATTCAAAATACTAAAGAAGATTCTTCTGTAGAAGATAAGTTTTCTGATGAATATTTGTTTGCAGTAACTATTAAGACCCCTTGGTATGCAGATATTGCTAACTATTTGGTTACAGGGAAACTACCTTCACATTTATTTCCAAGAGAAAAACGAAAGATTATTCGGGAGAGTTCAAAATATTCATGGATTTCTAACGAATTGTTTAAAACAGGGCCAGATCTTGTGATCAGAAGATGTGTCAGGGAAGATGAAATGCCTGATATTCTTAAGGCATGTCATGATGAACCATGCGGCGGACACTTTGCAGAAAAAAGGACGGCCTATAAAATCCTCTCTTTAGGATATTATTGACCTTCCCTCTTCAAAGATGCAAAACAATATGTCAAAAGGTGTGACAGCTGCCAAAGAGTAGGGAAACCTACCCTTTCAAATGAAATGCCATTGCAAACACGGGTACTCATTGAACCCTTTGAAAAATGGGCTTTAGATTTCATTGGACCTATTAATCCACCATCTAAGCAAAAGAAGTATATATTGGTTTGCACTGATTATGTTAATAAATGGGTAGAAGCTAAAGCATTAGTATCTGCTACTGAAAATTCAGTTGTTCATTTTCTTTATGAGGATATTTTTACTCGCTTTGGTGTTCCAAGAGAAATTGTGGCAGATCAGGGGAGCCAATTCACATCAAATTTGGTGGAGAAGTTGATGGAAGAATACAAAATCAAGCACAGAAGATCTACTCCTTACCATCCACAAGCAAATGGTCAAGTGGAGTCTACAAACAAAGTTCTTGAAAGTATCATCACCAAGACTGTTCATCTACATAGAAGAGATTGGGCAGAAAGGCTTCCAGAAGCCTTGTGGGCCTACAGAACTACATGGAGGAATACAACAGGACATTCTCCCTATGAACTTGTTTATGGGAAAGGAGTCTTGCTCCCCATTGAGTTCCAAGTCAAGACCTTCAAGATAGCAGTTCAGTTGGGGATGGACTTATCAGAAGCCCAAAAGCATAGAATGGAGCAGTTGAATGAGCTAGATGAGATCAGACAAGAAGCAATTATAAGAACTGATCTAGTTCAATATCAAAGAACTAAGTGGCATGACAAATATATCAAAGAAAAGAAGTTTCAAGAAGGAGATTGGGCATTGCTATTTGACTCCAAGTTTAAAGATTTTCAAGGGAAATTTCAGACTCATTGGCCTGGGCCATATGAGATTGACAAGATATTTAGCAATGGAGCTGTAAGAATCAAGACCATTGATGAGTTTCAAACTCCTCTTATTGTGAATGGCCATAGATTGAAAGTTTATCATAAGCCACTCTCTAAAGAGGATTTTGTCAAGATGTTTCAAGAAATTTCTGCAATCAGGCTGGTACAGAAGAATTCTTCTTCTCCACCAGCCTAGCTTTTGTTTTTCAGTTTAAAAAAAAAATAAAATTGGTATAAGCCTGAAAACCAATCATTGATTGGCAGTCTTATGCAGAAAATATAGGGTGAAAATCAAGGACACCTGACACTCTATATTTTCCAAAAAAAAAAATATGTCTTTCATTTCATTTCATTTCACCACCCACTCCATTTCATTCCACTTCATTCCATTTCATTTCATTTCATTTTACTCCATTCCACTTCATTTCATCCTCTCCATCAATAAAAATCTTTTTCATGACCATTTCCATCTGGTCATTTGTCATTTGTTCATTTCCATTCAACCAAGTAATAGCTGTGTCAGTTTCCGCAGCTGACATCTGTTTCCGCAGCTGACTCCAGTTTCCGCAGCCAGAAGCAGATTCCGCAGCTACTACTCTGTTTTCAAAGAAAATGTACAGTCAGATGTTATTTTCATAATTATGAAATAAAATGCAGGAGAGAAGATCAATGGAGCATTCAAGACACCAATGGAGATCAGTCAGTTGAAGACCAAGGGCAAAAGCAAAGATTCCAAAGGTATGAATAAAATTTATTTCAAATAGTATTGAAAATCACATTTTTATATAGTTTCAAACCATGAGCTCTACCCATTACGCGCAATGATTATATTGACAGTTCCGTAACCTTTCATGATCTCCATGTTATCCTCTTGCATTTATTCACAAGCGGTTTCATCATTAAACCCCGATTTTCACTTATGATCCAATATCCCACCGGTGATAATGAAGCGTATTTGATTTGACTTAGGACTCTTGCAGCCGCATAAACTCATAACCGTTGATTGAAACGTGTTCATATTTAATTGCGCAGTCACCAAAATTCAAAACATTGCCGGATGTGTTATACTTTGTTAACCTCTCTGTCGTGTCTCTGTCGTGTTTATGAAACCCCACTCTACTCATTCTCACTCCTTGTTTCACTCCATTTTGTTCCTTTTGCTCATTCTCACTCCCGTATATCTACCCACAGTCTTACTCCATTCTGTTTATGGTACTCATTCTCATTTTATGATACATCCCCACAGTCATTGTGCTCGATCCTGTGTATTCCATCGTTCCATTTCCACTTAAACCCTCACGAAAGCAAATTTGTGAAGCACAGAGAAGTGAAATGGGAAAATTATTAAGGGCAGAACCGGAAGGACCAAAGTTTATAGAGGGATATCCGCAAGCAAAAGAGATGTTGAAGAAAGCAAAATGGCTGCGTTTTATTCAGAAATTCAGAGGTTACCACAGAGAAGTTACGAAAGCATTTGCAAGGTCGTTTGATGGCTCAGAAGCAGAAATTGGAGACCTCAAGTTTTCGGTCAATGAAGCATCAATAGCAACAGCCACAAAACTTCTTCAGGAGGGAGAACGTTGGTTCAAAAATAAAAGTATCAGTGATGAGGCATGGAGAACAATCCTACGAAATCAAGGTATGGATATCACTGTTTTTAAAAGAGAAATCCCTGTGCATGCAATAAAAGAAGAATGGGCCACTTTACCACTAATTGTTTAGAAATTTATTACATGTGAAGGCCGTTTTGGGTCTATGTACATGTACCATACCAGGCTATTGATGAATTTTCTTGAAAACCAAACTCTCAATCTCCCTTATTTTCTATTCAATAGCTTAAAGAAAATGGCTGTGACTGTTCAAAAACACTTAGGAGATGTAGAACCTCATCTTTATCACCACGGCCTTATAAAAATTCTGATTGAAAAGGAGCTAAAGGAAAGAAAAGATACATGGGAACAATTCCTAGTTAGAAACTTCTTTGAAGAACCTCAGGAAATTCCTGAAGGTAGTTCAATTAGAAGGAGTAGAAGAAAAAGAATGAATGTTGAAACCCAAATTACTCCTACTCAGGAAATTCCCGCAGCTAGCACAACAAAAAGAAGTAGGAGGAAAAGAACAATTGAGGAAATCCAAAACACTCCTACTATTACTATGGAAAGAACTGATAGGGAAGAGAGATTGGTAAAAAGAAAGAAGAAGGATATCAAAGGAAAGAAGCCAATAATACCAAAAGAAAGAGAAACTATTGAGGCTGTACATAAAACTCCTTCTTCTTCTGAAGAAGATCATCAAATACTATCAGAAATATTAGTTTATCTTCAAAAACAATCATCCATGCCCAAGAAGACAGAAAAAGGAAAACAAGAACAAAAGGGTAGTGTACCACAGCATGTGAGGAGAAGCAGCAGGCTTAAGGGGAAATTGAGGAAAACGCAAATTAAGGGTCCTCATTTCATTGATTTGGGTGAGGAGACATCTGAACAGTCCCCAACTGACCATAGTCCATCTCAGTCAGTTAGTGAACCTGGTTCCTTTCATTCCCAATCAGACAATGAGCATACTCCATCTTATTCTCAGCAAAATATTGATGTAATCCCTCCTCGGCCAGATTTTGAACATAATTCTCCTTTACAGCATTTTGGGGACAGCCCAATGAAAATGACACCGGAAGTAGACCCCAAGCAGCAGGAGGTATATGAATATATAGAATCCTTGGAAAAGGCAGCCACAGGTCCAAGTACTTCTTCCATTCAGCCACATACATTGCAGGATGATTTAGTTCAATCATTAAAACAGGAAATTTTTGAGCTGGAGCTTTTAAATAGGCACATCAAAAATGAAAATGAAACATTGAAAGAAAAAGGCAAACTGGACAAGATCATCCATGATAATACTATGTTACATTTGGGAATTTGGCAAAAGAAGAATAAGAAATTGAAAAGGAAATGCCAGAGATTGAGCAGAGCACTTGTGAATATCAAATTTAGGTGCTTAATGAAGAAACCCAGAATGATGGCGGTACCAAAGAAGAAGAGAAGGGGATTGGATGTGCTGGCTGAAGTATCAAGGCACATGAAATGAACAAAGAGTATCAAAATTTTGGTTGCATGAGGACATGCAACACCTTCACAGTGGGGGTATGTTGAGTCCCAAATTTGCATCTTTTCCATACATTTTTCCATACCTTTTTCACTCACCTAAACCTCCCAGATTGTCAATATCATGTGAAAAAGGGCATCTAACATGGTTTTTAATTATATTTTTGTGTTTGCTATTTGATCTAGATTTTGTTCATTCAGCTGCGGAATCTTGCCACTTTCCGCAGCTGCTGCAACTTTCCGCAGCTATTTTGTGAAACTCTATGCTACAGGTGTCTACAGGGAAAACGAGCCACATGGGCAGGTCAAGAATGACGTGGACATGGTTCGTGTCCTATTGGTTCAAGAAAACTCATCCAAAGAAGCCGCGGTCAAAGGCGTCCACATGGAAGTCAACCATGGAGTTTCATGTCGGCCGGACTCTGTTTCGTGGCACATAAAGATCCATACAGCCGTTTCTAAGCCTGCGGAGGTTAAATCGACATCTGTACAGGGTTCTAGAGTCGAATTCAAGCATCCACCTTTCGTAGATCTACTTTCCAACACGGCCATACTCCTATATCCGTGGACGTAGTGGTCTACGTGCTTCCCACCAGCATGAACTTTAGGAGACAGTTACAGTTTGTTGTTATATATATTGCGTTTGCATACGCATATGAAGTTAGTTGAAGTTAGTTGATGTTCGTGAATGTAGTCTCTGTTATATTTTAGTCTGCTCTGTAGTGATTACGCTGCACTTGTGCCGTAACATTACTATTCTGTAATGAACTACTTTTTAATATGAGAAGACTCTGTTTTCAACTTAATTCGTGTTTGAGGACCGTTACCAAGGCTGTGTAGAGGGCCCCTGCTCAGCTAAGGTTTTGTGTATTAGTGTATATTTCTCATTTTTTTTCTTTAGAAATCATTGTATCATAATCCATTCATATGTTCATACTTTGCAGTTGTTTCATTTCTGTTTATACACTTCCATAATTTCCATTTCATTTCTGTCTTTCATGCTTTATGATTGTTAATCACTGATCAATGTTTATGTTTTTCAGGTTTTAGGTAGGCAGCCCGGGCATTTTCATAGCTTTTTGACTAATGACATGGAACTAACATTGTTCTGCTGCTAGTTTGCTTTTCATAGCTTTTGTTTAATTTCAGTATTGCTTTGTTCATTTCAGTTTTGTTTATTTGCTTTAGTAGTTAAAATTTAGATATACTAATCTGCTCATAGCATCTTCAGTTGCCTCCGAAAGCCACAGCTGGACTGATGGTGAGGGATTGCATTATGAAATGTGTAGTTTAGTATTAGTTTCTCTTCTGCAAATTTAGATATATTAAATCATGCATGACATCTTCAGTTGCCTCCGAAAGCCACAGCTGGACTGATGGTGAGGGATTGAATCATGAGTGTATGTTTTAGTATTAGTTTACTTTCTGCAAATTAAATATCAGTTACACAAGTTGTTTATGATTACTTCCGAAAATCATAGCTGGTCTAATGATGAAGGGTCAGAAAATGAATTGATGTAATCTGATTTAGATTTATTTTGTTGCAATTTTGAATTTCCTTAAGCATAGTTTCTTTTTGTGTTTAGTTGGCAGCAAGAATAGTTTGGTTTTCATGTTCACTAGTTTACTGTTTTGATTCATTAGATTAGCAGCATCTTTTCATTTCAGCAGTACACTTTTACTTTCTTTCAAGTCTTGTCATTGTAATTTTCAATTTGCTTTTAAAGTTTCAAGTTGGTAAATCACTATAGGGGATATCACTTCCTTGAAAAAATATAACCAAACTTGTTTTCATTTTAGAATTTCCATTTCACCTTAGAAAAACCAAAAACGACAAAAAGTTAAGAAATAGGTTATCTTGCACATATAGTGCGCCGCACTTCATCGGCTTACGATTCCCGGATTGACAAATTAAATGCAGCAATTTAGGACACACTAAATTGACCAAACATTTTGGCGCCGTTGCCGGGGAAGTGTAACTAGGTAACCAATTTCTTAAAAAAAAAACATAAAATCATAAAAGAAGGGAAAACTTGATAACTTCTTGAAGTATGCTCTCCTCTTGCACCTAGTGTGATCTGGAGGATCGGAAAAGAGAGTTATTGGTTTAGTAATTTCTTAAGTATGCTCTCTTCTTGCACCTAGTGTGACCTGGAAGATCAGAAAGAGAATTATTAGCCCAACTTTTAAAAAATAAAAAAAATGACATGCATAGAGCAAGAGATTCTAGGGGAAGGTTTATAGCTAAAGCCAAGAGTTCGATTTTCATAACTCCATCTTCTTCAAGGCATAGACCAGATTCACCACCATCTACCCCTGGCCTTAAGATTTTTGGAAGTCAAGGAACAGCTGAATTAGAGGATTCTCCTATACCACCTACTAAAACCCACTTAGAAAACAAAGAGACTTTCTCTCATCCTTTCTTGGTAGAATAACTAGAGGACTATAAGAACTCTAAAGAAACTATCATGGCAGAGGAAGTAATAAATAGAGGTGGAGGTAGAAGAGGAGGAAATAATGGAGATAACAATGGTGAAGGAAATAATGGTAGAAATAGGGATTTGTTGGGATTCCCTATAGTTGATGAGGAAACTCATGCAACAATGAAAAATATCTCACCATCTGTTCTCCCTAACTTTTATGGATTGCGAAGTGAGGATCTTGAAACATTTCTGTTTGAGTTTGAAGTAGTGTGCCGAACTTATGACTATATGGAAGATTCTCAAAAACTCAAACTGTTTCCTTCAACATTGAAGGGATATGCTTTGAAATGGTTCATGGTATTAGCCACTCAATCTATCAGGACTTGGAATGATATGAAACAAAAATTTTTGGATAGATACTTGGACTATTGTATGCCCACCAATCACAAGGATGAGGTATTCAAAATGATGCAAAAAGAAGATGAAAATTTGGAAGACTTAATTGAAATATTTCAATACAACTTGAAAAGAGCAAAGATGGGCAACTTAGATAATGAAACCTTGAAAGCCCTCCTATTAAAAGCCATTAGAGATGAATGGATAGACATTTTAAACATGATGGGGAAAGGAGACATTTCTCAACTTCCATTTCGTGATATAACAGAACTATGTATCCATCTCTCAAGGGGAAAATCTAAAACAGGAAAAGGGCCTAGAGATTCTTCTCTTATTAGGGCTAACAAATCTGCAACTGGATCAGTAAGTAGGGCAGAGATTGGTAACATGCTTGATGAGTTTAAAACTGATATTTTAGGGAGCCTTAGTGAACAACTAGACACCCTTAAAATCCAAAACAAGCAGAAAGCAGAAACAGATGCTTTAGCCATCTTTTGTCTGAAATGTAGAAAGAAACATGCTTTAAGGGAATGTCCCTTGGATGCAAAAGTTGTAGAAACATGTATGATTTGCTCGGAAAATCATGAGATCAAGGATTGTCCTTCAATTCCTGGACTCAAAGCTGTTTTTAAAGAATATCCAAACTCAGTAGAATCTCTCTGTTTTGTCGCAAGGAGACCTTGGCAGGGACAACAATCTCAAGGGTTTAATAACCCTATGAATCTTCAAACCCCACCAAATTGGAATCCTTGGCAGCAACCTTGGCCCCAACATCAAAATTCATATCAGCCATGGGTACAAGGGATGCAAAATCCTTATGGGAGATTTGCTCAATTTTATCAATATCCTCCATCTTTTCAAAGTCAACAAATTCCACAACTTCCAAACCCAAATCCACAACTTTCATTACCATTTCCACAACAACAACCTTCTCAACAAAATACAAATCCTCAACTCATGCTCCCATACCAACAGAAGACAAATCAACTTCCAGCTCAGCCACTGCCAAATCCTAACAATAAGAATCCTCAAACTACTTATATGGTATAAGGACAACAATTTCCTACCTACATGATTGTTCCTCTCAACGATGTACAACTCAGATCTGGTAGAGTTTTAGAAAAACCTTCTATAGATATTCAAGAGCAAGATACCTCTGAGGAGGACTCTCTTGAAGTCAATAAGGGTTCTGAGGAAGAATCTCTTCAAAATTAAAACATTCAAAAAGAAAAAGAAAGGCTAACACCCACAACTCCTATAGTTGAGCAACTTGCATCTTCATCTACACCTCCTTTTCCTGAAAGACTACAAATTGACAAGGGGGTGGAAAAACAAATCTTGTTGCCTAACTATGACTTTCTAGATGAATTGAAGAATGTTTGTATCAAGATTCCCTTACTACAAGCCATTCGAGAGATTCCTATTCTAGCAAAAACAATAAAGGAGTTGAGTTTCAAAAGACCAGGAAGGAAACTAAAAGACACAAGAAGAATCCACCTGGTAGGAAAGATTGCAGAGATTATGATGGGAAAAATTACCATGCAGAAGTATGTAGATCCAGGAAGTCCAATTGTCAAGACACATATAAATGGGATAGAAATTCCAAACACATTGATTGACTTAGGGGCTGCTATCAACATTGTGAGTAGACAGACTATGGAACAGTTAAAACTTCCTAACCTTCTTTTTACACCTACTTTATTGCAACTTGCAGATCGATCGGTTATTAAACCAGATGGTGTATTAGAAGATATTTCAGTCTCCTTAGATTCTTGGGAATATCCAGTAGACTTTATGATTTTGACTCCCAAGAATAATCTAGGAGGACATCCCATTATCTTAGGAAGACCTTGGTTGGCCACAACTGATGCTTTTATTAGTTGTAGATCTGGAGACATGTACATTTCAAATGGTAATTCGACAAAGAAATTCAATTTGTATCCTCCAGCAAGAGCAATCACAGAAATAGGAGACAATGAATGGGTCGATGATGAGAACACTATACAACTTGTCTTTACCATTTCTGAAATTAGTGAGGATAGTCAAATTCTGAACACATTAGAAAATTTTGAGATATCTTCAGAAAATGACCCCACACAATTTCAGTTGGAATCTGACATAGAATATTTATCATCTAGACAAATGTCTCTTTACTCTATGGAAGAATTTGGTAATTCTACTATTGAGATTTTTCCAGAAAAGACATTGAATATCAACAAACATTTGGAGAAATCACAACAAGAAGAACTAACCAGAATCTTGCAAAAACATTCTATTGCATTTGCATGGGAGTATACTGACATGAAGGGTATTGATCCTAAGACTTGCATCCATCATATCTATATTGAGGAAAACAGTAGACCAATCAGACAACCTCAAAGAAGGATGAATCCAAATCTTATGGAGATAGTGAAAGAAGAGCTCCAAAACTTCTCAATGTAAACTTCATTTATCCAATTTCAGATAGCCGATGGGTTTCTCCTTTGGTTATAGTACCTAAAAAGAATGGTAAATGGAGGGTATGCATTGATTACAAGGAATTGAACAAAGCAACTTTGAAGGATCACTTTCCTTTGCCTTTTATTGATCAGGTATTAGATACATTAGCAGGTAAAAAGTACTTTTCATTTTTGGATGGTTTTAGTGGTTACAATCAAATTCGGGTAGCACCTGAAGATCAAGATAAGACCACATTTACTTGTCCATGGGGAACTTTTGCCTACCGAGTGCTTCCTTTTGGGTTATGTAATGCACCTGCAACATTCCAAAGAGCAGTACTAGGAATTTTTTCTGATCTAATCCATGATTGTGTAGAGGTTTATATGGATGATTTTACGGTTTATGGTAATTCATTTGAAGAGGCATTAGAAAATTTGGAAAAAGTTCTTATAAGATGTAAAGAAACAAACCTTTCATTAAGCCATGAAAAATGCTTTATGATGTTTATTGAAGGGATTGTTTTACAAAATCTTGTACAATAGCTCCATTACAAATAACAACTATCCAACCCAAAAAAATACAAAAGGGAGTCCACTTATAGAAAATATATACCATGACACCTCATCAGGTCGAAATCCCATCCAAAATGGATGATAAATGAAAAGGATGAGTCATTTCCTAGTTTCTAGGGAGGTTAGAAACCATTCCCTGAATTTTAGCTATAAACTAGGAGTGTTTGTCGCTTACATTGATTACAAATTAATTCATGATAAGAAGCATAAAAACCGCAATAATTCTAATGAAAACCCATAGCCTCGAATTTGTGACCATTTCTAAACTTGACAAGTGTCTTGAGGGAATCCAGTGCTGATCTGTGACAATTCTGACTAAAGATTTTCAAACCAATTTGTAGAAGCATAACAGAACTTTGGAGGCACTTTGAGAAGTCCAAATTCACTTTTGAAAAAATTGTCAACTAGCCATGTGTGTATAGTTTCCAGAACATCTTGAATTTTTCAAAATGGACCACGGACAGGTGTTCAAAAATCCATTCTCCCAGAGTCACTCAAAAGCGTAACAAAGGGTCCAAAAAAGAGGCAGAAACATGAAAAATAGGTGGTTTTGAGCTTTTCCTCCAAAATTGTAGCTTTTCATTCCATGAGGGTTTCTTATATATGATGTACTAATAAAAATACATCCATCCATGTAAAGAAATCACCATTTTGATGCCTCCAAAATAAAAAATTCATAAGTGTCTGTTACCCTTGTACAATGAGAAATTTCCAAAATTATGCAAGAAACCATATAAAATACCAAATTTTCTCCAAAGCTTTCAAAATTGGTTCTTTGACACCTGTATGAGATATGATACACAGATAATGAATCCTCAACCAATAAATCCAAGCTTTCCTTCTCCTTGAGCTTCATTTGCGCCTCTTTAAGCTTGTTTTTCACTTGTTTCAATCTTATTTGAGAAATGGTATCCCTGGTGTTAGCGCTGAAATCAACACTTGGACTGATTCAAGTGCCTGAACAGACACATCCTAAGCTCTAAGGAAATTTAATGATTTGTATTATAATATTGGTAGGTGGTTTGGACCCTAGATCATTGAAAAGGGATTTCAGTCAAGTTCACTGTCACACTAATGAGGGTATTGAGTTTTGATGTGGTAGCATAAAATATGTTTGTAGCCTATGAAGAGAAGAGAATGTGAAAAAGAGAAGAGACAGTGGGTCTGCAAGGCATAAATCCACTACTTTTTGTAGAAAACAACACATAGAGCAATTTGCCAATATTTCAACAATAGAAAGCTATTTCTAGACTTACAATATTCTTACTGAAATATCATGGAAGGTAACTGTTATAAGTGATGCTCTTTAAATTGTCATTATGTATATTTCATCAAGAAAGCTCACTGTGTGAAACTAAAAAAAGTTGATAAAACACATAAGCTTGTCAAGGGACTGATAAAAACATATAACAACATATGGAATTTACAAACTGCATTGAAGAAGATAAGATATGGAAACACATGTGAAAATAACAATACACACATCAAACAGGTAACAAGTCCCCATAAGTTTCTTCCAATTTCATTCACTGAAAAATGTACTGATCATATGAGAAAAAGTTTCTAAAACCACCAACCTCTTTTTCATGGAGCTTTTTCACATATATACAAAAAACATAACACTGACATCTCCACAAAAGGTGGGAATCTGTTCTAAAAAGTTATTACAATCTCATACGAAGATGAGGCTTATCTTTAAACTTTAATACAAAGTGCTATAACATAAATAAAGTAACAACATGATGGATAGCAATTCGAAGTGGCTGAATGATGTGGAAATCTGTTAGAAGACTGCTCCTCTTGTTCTAGTGCAACCAACTCCACAAAAAGTGTAAACAACAGTTGAAAATGACATGTGGCTATTTTCCCCAAAAAGTGAAAAACATAATGCTAAAATTTAGAAAGGAGCTTCATTAATGACACCTAGAAACAACTACTCCTGTGGATAATGCATGCATGTAACTACTCCTTAGTAGCACCCCTCGATACTTGAAGAAAAACTCCCCCCACTCCCTTCATCCAAAAAGTTAGGAAATAATAGCTACTTTCTGGGTTTGCTGTAAAAACCAGATTTTCTGTAAAAGGTAGCTATTATCAGAAATCTTGTAGATAGTTGCATTTGTTGATCAAACCAAAATGCGTGTGCCTCTCCTTCTTTGAATTGCCTTCAATTTTTAAATACAATCAAGTATAGAAGCAAGTTGTTCAAAATTGAGACAAAAACTCTATACGGAGCCCTATTTTCTTGATGGAAATGACAAACTGGTTGCTGGAAATGTAACTCTGTTAGCTGTAATATTCTCGGAAATATTGGTCATGAAAAATAGCAAACACAATATTATGGAGTTTGCACACCTTTAATCACAATGTGGTTTAATGACATGATTTGAAGTGATTCAAATCCGAGTGCCAAGTTACCGCATACCATATATCACTCCGAATTATTAATAAATTGATACATTGTATCTCGTCTTCCGCTTCAACAATAATGAGTAGATATAGGTTAGTTCTACCAAAAATATAATCACTCCTTTATAATATAACTTCTAATTAGAAATAATTACCCTTTTAAAAAGAATAATATCTCATAACATAGAATATCTTCAATTAATTTCAAAGGAGAATGATCGTTTCTCTGAATAATGATCCTTACATGAATTTTCCAAGTAATAGCTACCTTTTTCACTGTGTTAGTAATGTGACCTTCAATTTGGACTTGAGGTTTGACTTGGATTGTGGTTAGACTCGTGGTTCTGTGGTGGTTGTAACGAAGAACTTGAGGTAGACAAAGGCCCATTTTTTTTGTAAATAAAAATATAATAATAATTTTATAAAAATATAAATTAATATTATTTTTTACTTGCTCTTTTAATAAAACTTAAATAGGCCAGAATAGTATAGATATGCTAGATTTTAGGCATAGGATAGTATTGGGGTAATTTAGCATTAGAATGAAAATAGTCACATTAGGATGAATTTGAACATTTTTGGAAAATAAGGAAAGGATCGAGGAGAATGGCGAGGATGTAGCAAGAAGTAGCGAGAAAAATTGAAGCATAAGGAGCTAGAGGCCAAATAAAATGACGGAGAGGGAAACTTTGAAAGGAATCAAAACCAGTGCTAAAAATGGCTCTAATTGGGGATGATATGCCCCCTACAGGCTATCAAGAACCGTAGACTAGTGCCTTGAATTTAACTCTTACCTCTCCAACCAATGATCCTGCTCATTAACTCAAAAAACCAGCATGCCTAGCCATTGGGTAATGGAGTCAAAAGCATCATTTCAATTCTGCAACTTATTTCTCCAAACTAAAGCTAGATTCAAACTGAAAATTGAAATCTAACTTTCTGAAAAAAATTTCAAAACAACAAGCTTCTTCATTCATCTACTTCTAATCTAATTTGAATGGAAATATTCATGTAATATGGAACTTGTCATACAACCATTCAAATCGCTAAAAAAATCTCATATGGATTTGAATCTTAAGAGTAAAAGTAAAAGAATCCACATCATAACATAGTGTAGCTCATGATGAAAATAATCACAATGCGAGATACTCATAAAGCATTGAATGTATGCACTATAAGAAGACTCCAAATCATCAACTATTGAATGAGGATAAACATTAAATTCTACCTCTTCAATGATGTCCCTTTCAAAATTCTGAAAGGTGTATCTATTTATCCAAAACTTCCACTAAAAATCTGATCTCTGCATCCCTGTGAAGTCACTACTGGATCCGGGAAAATGGAGTTACTAGGTGAAAAACTGCAGTCCTCTTCAAGTTATCGATTCCTGTTCACCTTCAAGAATCGATCTTCAACAATTAAAACAATAGACTCGGGAGAATAATCCGTTTCAAGACCTTCGTCTCCCAGTAGACGCACCAAAATATGTTAGCGCTAGAATCAACACTTGGACTGCTTCAAGTGCCTAACTAGACACATCCTAAGCTCTAAGGCAATTTAATGATTTGGATTATAAGATTGGTAGGTGGTTTGGACCCTAGATCACTGAAAATGGATTTCAGTGAAGTTCACTGTCACACTAATGAGGGTATTGAGTTATGATGTGGTAGCAGAAAAGTATGTTTGTAGCCTATGAAGAGGAGAATGTGAAAAAGAGAAGAGACAGTGGGTCTGTAAGGAATAAATCCACTACTTTTGGTAGAAAACAACACAGAGATAAATTTTCCAATATTTCAACAAGAGAAAGCTATTTCTAGACTTATAATATTCTTACTGAAATATCATGGAAAGTAAATATTATAAGTGATGCTCTTTACACTTTCATTATGTATATTTCATCAAGAAAGCTCCCTGTGTGAGACTAAAAAAAGTTGATAAAACACATAAGCATGTCAAGAGAATGATAAAAACATATAAGAACATATGGAATTTACAAACTACATTGAAGAAGATAATATATGGAAACACATGTGAAAAAAATAATACACACATCAAACAGGTAATAAGTCCTCATAA
The DNA here is from genome assembly GCA_034641835.2 of Pinus albicaulis. Classification (NCBI taxonomy): domain Eukaryota; kingdom Viridiplantae; phylum Streptophyta; class Pinopsida; order Pinales; family Pinaceae; genus Pinus; species Pinus albicaulis. Next base: position 914,665,536 of record CM076578.1, on the reverse strand, counting down.
GTTTCTTCCAATTTCATCCACTGAAAAATGTACCGATCATATGAGCAAAAGATTTTAAAACCACCAACCTCTTCTTCATGGAGCTTTGTCACATATTATTTTTTACTTTCTCTTTTAATAAAACTTAAATATGCCAGAGTAGGTTGACACCTTAGCTCCATAGTGCAAGTGGAATGAGGTCAAAAGGATATGTTTAGGTCATTCAAAACCCTAAAACACAGTCAAGTATGTTTTCACTGCTATTACTATGTAAAATAGCTTAGATTAGGACTTTATTGTTTTTGAAATGTTATGGAGGTAATGTGGGTGATAGGCTTATGTAGATGGAGCATGTAGAATGTAGGTTTAGGGTTTATGTGATAGGTTAAGGTTTAATCAAATGGTAGATAGGGTTTTAAAAAAAAGAAAAAAAAATGTATGTATGCACAGTGGACAATGAACATCATGGTGACAACAAAAAATGACATGAAAAGAGTTTTAAATCTTTCAAATTAAATCTAACCACAAGCATGGGAGGGTACCTTACTGTTGTCTGAGGCCACACCAAAGAAATGAGCTTGAGCTTGAGAGTATGGAGGGTTTCAAGCTTCAACAACACCGGAGACTGTCACCACAGGAGCGTAAAAACTGGAAACTGTAATACATAGAAGCGTAACAAGTGCCTTCTCTAATACACAGAATCATAACACGGTCTCTTCTTTCATGACATAAACGTAACAACTAGAAACTGTAATACACAAAAGCGTAACACAATATTTTCTTCACTACAGGAATGTAAAAAATACTATTTTCTTCACTAAAGGAGCGTAAAAACTGGCTGTTAAAGAATATAGGAGCATAACAAGTGTTTTATCCACACTATAGGAGAATAACACTGCCTTCTCTTTACCACAAAATGTAACACTGTAGCCCAACAGTGACATATAAAGCCTCAAAAGCGTAACACCTTTGTTTTGTGAGGGTTGTAAAAATTTTTTGAGAGTATGGAGGGATGAGTGAAGTTGAGAAATGTTGTTTTCAAAAATATGAAAGGGTAACAATGAAAGAAAAATGAAGTTTCGCTTCCCTTTATAAGCTAATGACCCTTTTCTTTTGCCATGACATTTACAATGGATTTTTAACCCTTTTGCACTTAAAAGTGACTTTTTTCTTCTTTAAGTGAGATGAGAGGACAAATTTAACCTCTTTTGCATTATTTGACACTTGAGGTGACTTTATTTGGAATTTTAAATGAGACATTGAGACAAACTTTCTCCTTTTCATGAGACAACAAGACTATTTTTTAAAAACTTTGAAATCTTTCACTTTTGGACTTTCACATTAGATAATGAATCTTTTCAAAACAATATAATATGTCTTTGAAGCTTGAAATGACTCTTATTTTCATTTGAATAGGATAGTAGGTAAAAATGACCTCCCTTGGAGCTCTGACAATGAATGATGACTTTTTGATCTTTTAAATGAGAAAGTGAGACAAAATTATTCAATTTTCAAGAAACAATGAGATAGAGATGAGATGTTTGATTATTTTTTGAAACTTGAGCCATATGAAACAAGAGATATGGGTTTATTTGAACTTCATAAACAAGATATCTCTTTCATTAGGGTTTTATGAATGGAATGGAGGGTTGTTGCCTTATGTTCAGTGAAAATTTCAAGATTTTTCCAAAGGTATGTTTGAACCTAGACTTGAACTAAATGAAATGAAATAACATAACCCAAGGCCTTTTGAATGATGATGATGGAGATGGTGACCTTGAAACTGATGATGGTGATGAACTTGAAAATGGTGATGATAAAAGAAATTAAGGAGAAACATACGTGGTTTATAACTCTTCAGTGACCAAAATTATTTTTGAGAACTGGTTTGAAAAAGTAAATTTTTTGACCTATGACTTAATGGAAAACAACCGAAAGAGTCATTTGATCACTGACATACCTAGGATAGCATTAACATCATCAACCTCTCCACCACAACCCTGATGGAATCATGTTGTCTAGATGTCCTTGGTAAAACTGTGATAAATTCCATGGAAATGACCTCACATTTCCACTATGTAATCATAATCGGTTGTAGTAGTCCACTTGGATGTTTACACTCTGCTTTGACCAGTTGAAAATCCAACCACCTAGCCACAAAATCTGTTATGTCTCTCTTCAAATTATTCCAATAGTAAAAATTATTTGCTTCAGTCAATGTGTTCTGATAATCTTGGTGACCTAAATATGGTTTCACATGAAACTACCTAAATATCACCTTCTTGAAATCACTAATGTATGGAACATGTATCCTATTTTTAAAACTGACCAAGCCATTTGATGTCAGATGATAGTCCACATCCTATGCTCCTACACCTATACCTGTACTATTACCTATACTTGTACCACTACATGTACCTGTACCTTTCTGCAATTTGTGCCTAAGCTCCATATACCTAACATATTTTTGACCTGCTTGCAAGGTCTTGTTATCACTAAATTGTTACTAATGGGATGCTTCACTAGTCAACCTAGAGTAAATATTTCAAACCTACTTATAGCTGAAAATTAGCCTTTTCAGCCTAAGAGGGCTCTCTCAAAGATATATAATGATATTGTCTAAATGAAGTTCAACAGATGGCTAACTCTGAAATAGTGCTTTCAGTGTGTTTTTATGTAGGTGAAGGAAGTGGAGAAATCACTACCATTGGGCATAAAGAGTGAGTAAAAATAATTCAATGACATATGAACTCCTCTTATGGAAGCTGAGGCATATAGATGTTCTAATGAAAAGATAACATTCAGAGCAGTCTAAGTGTTTGAAGCAAGTTAGAGCATGTCATACATGAATTCTATGTAATCAAACATCAGAATGCTGAAGATAAAATTGTAGAATGCATAAGACAAATACTCATGAGAACATCAATGAATCTCAGGTGAAAAAAATCCAATTGCCACTGTATATTACTGACGATAATTTTTTACAATAGTAGCTCTGTTTTCAACATCAATCAACCCATTATTATTCAAAAATCTGCCTATTAATAGGCTTAGGAATCTTTACATGAGGTCTGCCAACAAGGCTGAACCTTCGAGTCTTTCTTATGACACCTAATCTAACCATAAGTATATTACAAGCAGATACAACTGACGACTACTAATTTTAGGAATTAGAAACCTAATAGGACTCTAGAACCTATTTATTACATCAACAGACTTTAAAACTCCATATTTACATCGAGAAGGTCATGTTATTGGGTGGCACTAACCATGACCAAAACAAAATTTCTCCCACCTAGTCAGGAGACTTGTCTTCCTACTTTTTAAAAGATGGTGTCATAATCATTGATGAATCCTCCATGATGAGCTGGCACTCTTAAAGGCTTTGTCGAAGAGTATATGTTTATCAAAAAATTCACTTGATGAGCTTTGACCTTTCCACGTGGATGGCTTGTCTAAAAAAGACCTTCAAAACTTGAAAAAACCCCTTCACTGTAGAAACAGGGGACTTTAGGCAAGTCTGTAGCGAGAGTTCGTAGCAACTTTGACTTAGACAATTTCTACAACTTATTTTCTCCCTTTGCTGATATGAAGTTGTTTAATGAGTCCAAATAACTAAATACAAACTTTTACATGCCTCCATCATGACAATACCTGTGATTTATAGCAACAAAGATCCTACAGCGAGTTCGTAGCGATTTCTGGGCTTCAAGCCCGAGACATGCTACAAACTTGCCTAATTGGGAGAAAACTTGAAAATTATGCTTTCTTTATTCAAAAATTTCTTATGGTTGTGAAAGTGATGATTCAAAATGATGCAAAAATATCAAAAAGATATTTTATCTCCCTTTCAAACCTTAGAGACTTCACCTTTGGTAGTAGAGGTTTCAGTTTCTAGAGGTTCATTTATGACTGTTATTTTTAAACCTTTCTTCTTGAGCTATGATTTTATCGTCTCCATCTATTCTTCTAACTCTTTCACTTGAATTTTAAGTTTCTTTCTCTCTGCCTGAAACCAAATATTACTTTTCCTTATATGTTTCATTACCCCGAGTAGAGGAAGGGTTCTTTTCAAAACTTTCCTTGGATTGGTCAAAGACTCATCATAGTGATTGATTTTCTCAATTAACTTTTCTTTGAATTCCTCCACCATTTTTCAGTCTAGCTTGGCTTCCTCCAGTTCCAACTTGGTTTCAATAACTTCCTCCCTGGCTTCTCTTAACTTCTCATTCAAAATTTGTACTTAAGTTTTTTCAATAACTTTCTCTTTAACTTTTCTCTGCATAATGGTGTCTTCCTTTGCTGGAGATAATTCAATGATATCCTCTGCCATAGGTTGTTTGCTTTTGTTTGTCACTTCAGTATTTTTATTAGCCATGACACCTTTGGCAAGTTGCAACCTAGTAAGTGGTTTTATTGGTTGGAATACAAAACCTGCATCTTCTCCTGAGAAGTCAAGTTTTTTGGCAGTGATACCCTTATTTTTCTTCTTGCTTCCTTTGACATCCACAAATTTGACCACTGGAGTTTCTTCTATGTCTATAGCTTGAATAATTTCCTTAAGGTTGCCTTTCCCCAATGCTTGGATCCTAGTTATTCTTCCACTCTTTTTGATGGGATTTGACTTGCTATTTGTAGGTGTGGGCTGTGGAACCTCTCTTTCCTATGCATCCTATATTTCAACCTCCATAGGCTCTACAATGGGCCCCATTTCCTCTTCATTGATACCCTCTGCTTCAGCTATAGGTTTATCAGTTTTTCTGGAAGGAGTGGCTTTTGATTTAGGTGTCTTCTTGGGTGTTAATGCACATAATTCATAACCACTAAGAAACAGGAATGTGGCCCAATCTCTATTCATATTTTTTAACTCCAACACCACTAGCTTGATCAATCCATGATGAAAAATTGAAGTTTCACTACCTTCTGGCCTGACTTGAACTTTGTATGAAATCTTTCCTAGGCTTCTAAATAAGAAAAATGGAAGGTCTAGAGGTTTCTTACCAGTGAAATGTAGCAAGAGTTTGAAATTATATTAATAAATCATATGGAACCTCCCTTCACATGTGAAGTATTTTTGAATTACAAGCAGTAGTTTGGAGTAGTTTTCTTTAAGGAAGCTCCTTGGGATTCCATATGTCATATCCACTCCAATGTGTTCAGGTTTTCATGAATTCATCATAGCTATGTAATTTGAACTTAGTGGCTTTAAACCACTCCTCTCACATCCTCAAAATATTTGTTGCTTGGGAAATTGTTTCAGGTGACACCACAAAACTCAGCACACCCACCTTTTATGCAGTGCCCATGAAATTCAATGCAAAGTCCTTTGAAACTTGGGCATGAAAACCTTGTAATTTATGGCAGAACCTCATGCACCCAACACTACTGAAGGCTTCTGCAAAGCTACGATCCTCATTGAGAAATTTTAGATCCATGGGCTCATACCTGACAACCGATCCCCCTTTATTAGTCTTCTTTTGCATGGTCGTATCTCTTAACACTGTAGTGGCCTTCTTGATACTATGACACTTGTAAAGAAAAGAATTGAACATCAAGTAGGTTGCAAAGAAATATTCACTTTCTGAAGGATGATGACAACAACTATACAGAGAGGTAGAAGGAAAAATGATAGACAACAAGTTTCAAGGGTAATTTAAAAGGTAAGTTTCAAATACGAGAGGGATAAATACAAATGAGAGGTTAAGTGAAATGATGAATGACCAATGATGATCATGCATGTTGCATGATTCCATATAACTGATCATGTGACCTAAGATTGACCCCTAACCACTACAAACTTGACATCTCAGTCTTTTCTTTACCGATGCCCAAAAAAAAAAAAAAAAACATGATTTCGTAGCGCTTTTCTTTATAATTCTGGTAGATTCGCTATGGACTGGTCAGGTGAGTCCGTAACAAAAACAACCTGTTTTCCATTAATTTCGCTGTGGACTCAGGAAAAAACAGACAGGTGGCCTAAACATAAATTTTAACCAATGTATGGAGATTTTTGGTGGATTTTTATGGATTTGATCATGATGACATGACAAGTGGGACTCTCTAAACTTAGGCTAATGACCAATTCACAAAATTTCATCAATTTCATGAATTAATTTGCCAAAACATAAAAAAATATGCTAAATGACCTTCCTAATAAAAAATGAAATTTTAATGTTTGCAATAGTGGCTCCATTGGGGATGGTGTGCCCCTGTGGTACAACAAAGAACCTATAGTTCCAGTGGATTTCTTGAAAAACACAAATTTTTTGAATTTGACGAAGACTTCTCCAAGCTCTTATTGCCTTCTCCTGGGGCTCAAGCTTGATGATGAACTCATTTTTATTTTCAAAACATCATAACAGAAAATGAAATATGTACAATGGAATGTAATTCATCAAAAGAAGCTAGGAGGAGTAGTGTTTTAGAAACCTGCCATTGATAGGTCCTCCTCCACACAGCTGTCCATCCATCTCCTGAAGCATAAATGTGTTGTTGCGATGGTATGAAGCTATCATGAATGGCCCCTTCGAGATGTTCTCAAACTTTCCATGCTTCCCTTTTCCTCATTTTTGGCTTCCCATTTTAGAACTATATCTTGGATCTTGAAATTTTATTCCTTAGTTTTTCTATCAAAAGTCTTCTTTACTCTGTTTTGTGATTGCTGATGATTTTCATACACTTCTTCTCTTTTAACCTGCAGAGCTATGAGCTGGTTTATCCTCCTTTGGATGGAATTAGGTTCTTATTCAAGCCCTTGTAGCAGTTTCATTACTGGAACACCCAAGGAAGTTGGAAAAATTGCTTCAGCTCCATATACTAGTTCATAAGGAGATGTACATATGGATCTCTTAGTACAAACTATATCAACCCATAGAGAAAACTTTATTTTCAAATGCCATGATATTTTATTTTCTTGCAACACTTTCTTGATGATCTTGAATATACTTTTATTGGATGATTTAGATAAGCCATTACCTTGAGGGTAATAGGCTGTGGAATGACCAAGAGTGATATGATATTGATGACAAAAACTAATCAAATTTTTGGATTTGAAATCTTACACATTATCAGTAATAATCTTCATAGGACAACCAAACCTGGAAAAATTTTTGTTCTCCATAAATTGAATGATGATTGAGTCAGTAGCTTGCCTTGTAGGGAACACTTTAATCCACTTGGTGAAATAATCAGTGGCTGTCAAAATCCAATGATGCTGACCTGAGGATGCACGGTGTATTTCACCAATGAAATCTTGTCCCCATTGCTGGAAAGGAGCTTCAACATATATAGGTTTCAGTGGTAAAGGAGTCAACTTCTTCTTTCCATAAAAAATTTGGCATTCATGGCATGTAACAATCTTCTTGTAGATGTCGTTAAACATGGAAGGCCAATAATATCCTACTTTGAGTATATTATTAGCTGTGGCCTTACAGTAATGGTGTCCTCCAAAATCTCCCTTATGAAATTCTTTAATGACCTTTTTAGCCTCTTCTTCCAACAAGTGATTCAAAAGAATGCCACTGGTGTCCCTCCAATACAAGTTTTTGTTCAAAATGTAGTATCTCAACGATTTTAGCTTCACAAACCTTGAATTGGAATTAGTCAATTGAGGAGTGGCTTTATGATGATGTAGAAAAAAAATCACTTCTCTGCACCATTTAGACAAAGTGAATTTCTCTTCAATAGGACCCAATTCTTCTTCTTTTACCATTTTTGAAATTTCTGCAATGAAATTCATGTCTAGACATTCAAAATTAGACTGTGCCATCCATATTTCTAGCCCTTTACCCTTCACCAACTTGGTAGGATTAATTTCTATATCATATTCCAGTAAGGTGGCGATCCACTTACCTCTTTTTCCATCAGGATCAACTTGGGTCAGAATGTCTTTCACCACAATGTTAGGCACAAATGCATTAATATGAGAATGCAAAATGTAAGTTATGAAACCTTTAAGAGACTTTACTAAAGCATATGCCTATTTATCCATGATATTATACTTCATTTCTGAGTTTGCAAGAGTCCTATTGAAAAAAGAAATAGGTTTCTCACCACCTTGCTTCCTTTTCTGCAATAGTACTCCAGCAATTGTGTGTTCAGAGGCAAATGTAAAAACCAGAAAGTCACTTGAAAATTCAGAATTTATGAGCACTCGGGTTTGAGTGAGGGCTTTATTTATGTCTTCAAATGATTTCTTTGCTTCTACCTATCTGTTTGTGTCTAACCTAGTTCCCCCAAATTAAGTCTATTAATTGTCAACTGTGATTGCAAATCCATTTAAGTGTGGTGCACTATGTGTTTCAGTATTTGTTTACTACGTTGTGTCTAGTGTTTTATGATGTTTTTGGTTTTTTTTTATGGTTTTATGTTCACAAGGGAAAGAATTGAATGTTGGTGACAAGAAGCTACCGTTAAAAACAAGAGGAAGCGTAAATTTTAGATGGCAAATGACAAGTGCAAATATCAAACAAAATAAAGCCTAAACTATGGCTAGCAAAATACAAAGCTTGATAATGACTTCAAGGAAATAAATCACATCATGAGCTTAAAATTGTCCAATTTATTCATTAAATATAAGCTGTGAGCTTGAGAAATGGGAAAGTTAAGTGTAAATGAAGTTTTCCTAACTAAACAATCAAACAATCAACTTACAATGTTACAACATCTCATCCATGATTAAAGGTCTATTGGAATATATTTGGAAGAAATATTTGTGCACCATAAGATTTCTATTCCATACTAGCTTCTAATTTCGTTCGCAACTCAATCTAGCACCACTAGGCCTTACTCAAAAGTTATAGCTTTCTTTAAAATAGTCTTTGAGAGTAAGGTTTGTTTGTGAAATGGTAAAAAGGTTGCAAAATACTCCGACCTTAGACCGATACTGAATTTTGTCCAAATGATTATGTATCAATATGAGGCTGGGAAAAAAAATCAGTAAGAAGTTTTCAGAATAATGAAGACCGTGGTATTTAAATTTAACAACTAATATAATTTAAAAATGCATGGATGACAACTAAAATTGGAGTGCTAATACAGTGAGCTAAAACTAAACTAGAGTGCAACTAGTCTATTTTAGCATACAACAATGTTAGACTGAAAATCCATTATCAAACTGAAATGAAATGACAGAGCTGAACCACATGCATTTCCTAATTCAGAGTGCTATAACTAAATTAACATGCAACTAACTCAAGGAATTCTGGCCACCATCTCGTTCAAGATGAATGATCTTTTGGAAGAGTTTGTGAGAACAAGTATATTTGCATCATTCAATGAAATTTGAAACATAAACACAAGATCGAAAGAAAATACAACTAAAATCTAAGACACCACAAATACCACTTACTCATTGTTATGATATTTTGGAAGAGCTTTGTAAGAGTAAGATCGGCTATGCCACTTAGTGTAACCAGTTAAACTAAACCTACAATACTACGCTTATGCCTTATTCATCATAATGATATTTTGTAAGAGCTTATTAGATAAGTCCAATTGCATAATTAACGAAAGAGAATGTAATTAAAACCTACAATACCATAGCTATGCCTTATCACTTGAAGATATTTTGGAAGAGCTTAATAGAGTAAGTCTAGTCGTGATAATTAATGTAAGTGTATATGAACATAAACTTCGTAAGCTCGCCTAAACTAGAAATAAAAACAAGAATAAAATACTTATCTTTACCGTATAAACAAGGTCAGTCAGAGTGTAGGGGCCCTCTACCACTGAAAGTAGCATGAAATTCAGTTCAATATCGACTCAACGCATTCAAGGGAAATGCTGCTTCTTTCATTAAAGAGGAATCACTTCAAAACGTAGTATTCTTCGTGACTTCAAAGATCAGCAACATAACCATGTAACTGACCAAGATCTAACCTTTGTCTCTCGCCTTTCCCGAGCTACATTTATAGAAAATTTACATAACAGAATCCTGAGATACAGTGATTATTGTATTTCCATATTAAAATCGAACTAGAATTTTGGGGTAGTAGACACATGACAAAGGACATCCGATCATTCTGTCCTATTAGAGTCTAACTCCTAGTTTGAGTTCCACGCATAACCACGCATTTAAGTCCATTCAATCTTCATGAGAGCAACAAATGCTAAAGGCATGATGTGGAATACGACCATGTGTGTTTTCCGAGAGGACATCTAGAACCGCTTAAACATGAAGACGATCATAGACTATAATCAGCTGCACACCCTCAGATCAGAGCTAGTCCTAGTTCAAAACACTACAATGAAAATCATAAAACATAGCAAGTTAGCCATGATATTCATTCTTAAAGAAATTTTAACTAATTTCATTGATCATTTGAGCTTGGGATTATTGGACAAAATAAAATGGAGGAATGTAGGAAGAAAAAAATTCTCTGGAGCTCAACATACCCCCACTGCTAGATTCTCAGAGCATCCTCATGCAACTATTCCATGAACTCGTATACTCGCAAGAACATCCAACCCTCTTCTTCGCTTTGCCTCGGTAGTTAAAGGCCTTCCTCTGGCTTTCCGAAGCACTAACTTGAACCTTAAACTGGTGGGGCACTCGATTAGCTTTTGTTTCTCTTTTTCAACTTTTCATTGGCCTTTCCACTTTGTCCATTTGTAGAGACAGGCTGAGTTCATACTCGGCTTTGAAGTTTAATCTTCTCCCTCGTAATATCATTCTGGGCTTCCGATATGTCTATTAAGTACTTAGCTCAGATTTATCTCTTCTAGCACATCTATTTCTGACCGTGGAGGACTAGTGGGTCTCTGGCTCTCTACTCGGGGCTTTTCTCTCCAATGTTTCAACATAGTTGTAAATTTCGCCGTGCAAGATCAATTTCTTCGGAACTTTCATCAAAATCCTCCTCGCAGGTGTTTCTTCGTCTTCATGTTTATGAATCCAGTTTTTTTAACTTTTGTTTTCTTTAGTATCCCCCGCCTCCGTGGCCTCCTGGGTTGAGATGGCCCTTCTCCTTTTTCTATGGCAAATTTTCTTATGATCCTCTCTTTCTTGAGTTGCTTTTTTAATCCGAACTAATTCTTTCAGACTATTTCTTCACCACTTTCTTGTATTGTTTTACCAATTTCAGTTTTGGAGGATCTCCATCTTTTGCTTCTTTTTTTTAGGTTCATGTTCCGGTGGAGGTTCCTTTTGGTTCCTCAAAATGATTTCTCACCAAGAATTTATCCCAATTATCCCCATTTTGCTCAAATGATGTTCAATCAAAATCTTGACTAAACCATGGTGGTATAGGGTTGTCTCCAGAAATTGAATTCTCTTTGGACACTTGAAGCCATTTTCTTAAACTTTGAAGCAAGAAGAAATTAAGTTCTTCTTCTAGGAAATGCATTATCAACCTAATATGGTAAACATAGAAAGTACCATATCTACCTTCACAAGTGATGAATTTTTGTAGGATAAGCAACATGTTTCTCCATTTTTTCTTTAATGCAGAACTAGGGATACCCTTTAAATAGTGACATCCATACCGGGTGACTGAGTATCTACTTCCATGATTCGGTTATGAAATTCTCTCGTTCTAAAACCACCTTTCTCCTTGTCTAGGAAATCCCGTTGGTTTCAGCACAAAAGCCTCGGGTGACAAGAATTTAATAATTCCAACTTCAACTGCCCCATTAAAATATCTTGCAAAATTTTTAGTAACCTCTTTGTAGCTTACCGAATTTTTCAAGGAATTGCAACTTTGATTCTCATTGTTGTAAAATTTCTTGATTTGGGATAGCCTTCCAAGTATTTAGTGCCAAATCGGTTTTGTTCTCACGATGAGGTTCATAACTCTTCTTCAAAATTAAATTTACTGTAAATTTCTCTCTCGCTCACGGTGAGAATGGTCGTTAACAAGTTGTTTTTCTCCCCAAATGCTCTCCGTTCACTCGTGACAATGGCTGTTACAAAGAGATACCTCCGTTTTACGTAATGAAATGGTTAATATTCCTGGGCCGCGAGAAGGAGTGATATGGAATGGTTACGGAATGAATTAATGAGGTGAGGTGAAGGAAACGAATCAATGAGTGAAAAGACCTGGAGACATTTTGTAACAAATTCAAAAATCATCATTAAATGCTTAGTGATGTGACCAATCCAATCACTTTTAGCACTTTAACCGTTTAGATTTTGAAATGATGATCTGACATGGGTTTTGAAGTGGTGGAGTGGAAGGAGTTTTATCCAAAGTTTTGCGGAAGGTTTGTTCGGCATGATCAATAAAATTAATCAAACAACTTTTGAATTATCCATAACTAAACTATACTAAAAATTTTTCATGATATGTCATTATAATCATTTCATACCTTTTCCTTTGCTTTGATTTTCTTGTGATCTTCATATGCTTTGTTTTCTCCCTGAAAAATCATTAATTTTTGAGTCTTCATAACTTTCTTGATCTTGGCTTGTTCATGGATATACAAGATCATTTTGTTGCAAATCAAATGATTGTTGGTCAAGGCTCTCAAGATTTGTAGCGTATATGGGTCACCGTCCGTCACAGAAAGTCTCGATTAGCTGCACGTCCGTTTGATTGCAGAATGTACTCACCCTGAAACATGGAATGGAATGGTTTGGATTGTAAGTGAATGTTGTGCGGAATGAGTGAAGATGGATGGATGAAATATGGTATAATGGGATAAGGTATGAAGTGAATGATGGAGTGGGATGGATCACAACTTATGAAATGGAGTGAAAAAGTACTCTGCAATTTATGATGTGGATTATTCAATTGCAGAAGGAGATCAACTTTAAAGAATCCGAAATGGAAATGAAGTGGACCACAGAAGTGAAATGATGAAGTGTGTGGATGAATGAATGGAATAAGATATGATATGTATGAATGGAATGAAATGAAGTGAGCGAGATGGATCCATAAGTGAAATGATCTGCACTTATGATTTTGTACGTTGTTTGCAAAACAAAATGGAAAAGTTAGAGTGTCGAAAAAGATCGATTTTCAATTATCTTTTCTCGTATAAACATGCCAATCAATGATTGGGTTTTCATGTTCATACTTTATTTTTGTTTTTATTTATCTTTTTATTTTTTATTTTTAATAAGTCTAACTTCGTAAAATTTGATTAAGCTGATGAAGAAGAAAGATTCTTATTCATTAACTTCACATCACTATTTTCCCGGAACTTCTTGACAAATTCTTCTCTTGGAGAGTGGTTTGTGATACAGCTTCAATCTATGACCATTCACAAGAAAAGTGACCTCTTCTTCATCTATTGTCCTGATTTTTACCGCTCCATTGTCAAAAATTTCAACAATTTCATATGGCCCAAGCCAATGTGTTTGAAATTTACCTTGAAAATCCTTGAATTTTGAATCAAACAAGAGAGCCCAGTCACCTTCTTTGAACTTCTTCTCTTTGATGTACTTGTCATGCCATCTAGTCCTTTGTTGTTGGACTAGACTTGTTTTCTGAACTGCATCTTGTCCGATCTCATCCAATTCATTAATCTACTCCAATCTATGCTTTTGTGCCTCCGTTAAATCAAGTCCTAGCTGAACTTCCATTTTGAAAGTTTGAATCTGGAACTCTATGGGAAAAAAAAATTGCTTTCCATAAACAAGTTCATAAGGAGTATGGCCTGTTGTGTTTCTCCATGTAGTTCTATAGGCCCACAAGGCTTCAGGAAGCCTATCTACCCAATCTCTTCTATGTAAATGAATAGTCTTTGTTAGGATTCCTTCAATGATCTTATTAGTAGATTCCACATGACCATTTGCTTGTGGATGATAAGGAGTAGATTTTCTATGTCTGATTTTGTACTTCTCCATCATTTTCTCCACTAGCCTTGATGTAAATTGAGCTCCTTGATCTGTAACAATTTCCCTTGGGACACCAAAACAAGTAAAAATATCCTCAAAAAGAAAAGTAACTACAGATGCTTCATTAGCAAAAAGTAATGGCTTGGCCTCTACCCATTTGGTAACATAATCAGTGAAAACTAATATATATCTCTTTTTTCTTGATGGAGGACTAATAGGTCCTACAAAATCCAAAGCCCATTTTTCAAAAGGTTCAATATGTACCTGAGGTTGTAATGGCATCTCACTTGAAGGAGAAGGTTTCCCTACCCTTTGGCAACTGTCACACCTTTTGGCATACTCTTTAACATCTTTAAACAAGGATGGCCAATAATATTCTAAATGAAGGATCTTATAGGTTGTCCTCTTATCAGCAAAGTGTCTGCTACAAGGTTCATCATGACATGCTTTGAGAATCTCAGGGATCTCATCTTCCCGAACACATCTCCTAATGATAAAATATGGACCTGTCTTGTACAACTCATTAGCAACCCATGAATATTTTGCACTGTCATAAATGATTTTTCTTTTGTCTCTTGCATTCATTATTGAAGGAAATTTCCCTGAAACTAAATAATTAGCAATGTTAGCAAACCAAGGAGTTTGAGTAGAAATTGCAAAAAGATATTCATCAGGAAATTGATCTTCAACTGGAGTGTCATCTTTGATGTTTTGGAGTCTAGATAGGAAATCAGCTACTGTGTTTTGTTTTCCAGGCCTATCTAGAATGGTAATGTTGAATTCTTGTAAAAGCAATAACTATCTTATGACTCTGCCATTAGTAATTGATTTGTTCATTAAATATCTAATTGCAGAGTGATCTGTGTGAACAAAAGTTTCATAGCCTGTTATATAGTGTTTGAATTTGTTTATGGCATGAACAACAGCTAAAAACTCTTTTTTAGTTACAGTATAGTTTAACTCTGCAGGAGTCAAATTTTTACTGGTATAGTAGATGGCATAAGGAATCAGGTCTTTTTGTCCCAATACCGCTCCTAGAGCTGTATCAGAGGCATCTGTTGAGATATGAAAAGGTAACTTCCAGTTAGGTCCCCTTAAAATAGGTGCTTCAGAAATTTTTGTTTTCAGGGTTTCAAAGGCTAACTGCCAGTCATAATTCCATTTGAATTCACAATCTTTGGTAAGTAATTTGAAGAGTGGAGATGCTATCTTGGTGAAGTTTTCTATAAACCTCCGATAATATCCTGCAAATCCTAGAAAACTCCTAACATCGTTTTGACAACTTGGAATAGATAAGTTAGATATGACTTCAACTTTTGACTCATCAACTCTAATCCCATCCCCTGAAATGTGATGCCCCAAAACAATACCTTCAGTAAACATCATGAAACATTTCTCATGACTGAGTGAAAGATTTTCTTCTTGACATCTCTTTAAAACTTTTTCCAAGTTTGCTAAGGCTTCTTCAAATGTGTTTCCATAAACTGTGAAATCATCCATATATACCTCTACACAATCATGTATTAGATCCGAAAAGATCCCTAATACTGCCCTTTGAAATGTTGCAGGTGCATTGCATAATCCAAATGGCAATACTCGGTAAGCATAGGTACCCCAAGGACAAGTAAATGTGGTTTTGTCTTGATCTTCAAGTGCTACTTGGATTTGGTTGTAACCACTAAACCCATCTAGGAATGAGAAGTACTTTTTGCCAGCTAATGTATCTAACACTTGATCTATGAAAGGTAAGGGAAAATGTTCTTTAAGAGTAGCTTTGTTTAGTTCTCGGTAATCAATACATACCCTCCATTTACCATTTTTCTTTGGCACAATTACCAAAGGAGAAACCCACTGACTATCTGAAATGGGATAGATGAAGTTGACATTTAACAATTTTTGCAATTCTTCTTTAACAATCTCCCTAAGATTTGGATTCATCCGTCTTTGAGGTTGTCTGACTGGTTTACAATTTTCCTCTATATAGATGTGATGAGTGCAAGTCTTGGGGCTTATCCCTTTCATGTCAGTGTACTCCCATGCATATGCAGAAGAATGTCTCTGTAATATCTTGACTAACTCTTCTTGTTGAGATTTTTCTAGGTTCTTGTTTATATTCAAAGTTTTGCCTGGAAATATCTCACTTGTAGAGTTGCCAAATTTATCCATAGAATGAAGAGACATCTGTCTTGATGACAAAAACTCAATGTTGGATCCCTCTTGAAATGGTTCATGTTTGTATTCTGAAGAGGATTCAAAGTTTTCTAGAGTATTCAAAATTTGATTATCTTCACTAATTTCTGAAATTGTGAAGAGAGGTTGTAAATCTTCTTCATCCTCTATCCATTGAGTGTCATCTAGATCTGTAATTGTCCTAGCTGGAGGATATAAAGTGAATTTCTTAGTTTAACTACCATCATAGATATACATATCACCGGATCTACAACTAATAAAAGCATCAGCTGTAGCCAACCAAGGTCTTCCTAATATAACAGGATGTCCTCCTAGATTATTCTTAGGAGTTAGGATCATGAAATCCACAGGGTACTCCCAAGAATCTAGGGACACCGGAATGTCTTCTATTACCCCATCTGGTTTGATCACAGATCTGTCTGCTAATTGTAATAATGTGGGTGTAAAGAGAAGATTAGGAAGTTTCAGTTTATCCATGATTTGTCTACTCATGATATTGATTGTTGCTCCTAAATCAATGAGTGTGTTTTGGATTTCAATTCCATTGATGTGAATTTTAACAACTTGATTTCCTGGGTCTAGATACTTTGGAATAGAAATCTTACCCATCATAATGTTTGCTATTTTTCCTGCCAATTGAATTTTCTTTGTCTCTCTTATTCTTTTTCTTGTTTTCTTCATGCTCAACTCCTTTATTGTTTTGGCTAAAATTGGAATTTCCTTGATGGCTTGTAATAATGGAATCTTAAAGCAAACATTTCTCAGCTCATCTAGGAAATCATAATTAGGCACCATAATTTGTTTTTCTACACCTCTATCAATTTGTAATATTTCTGGAAAGGGAGGTGTAGAAGTAGATGTTGATGGCTGCTCTAATACAGGAGTTGAAATTATTGGTTCTTTTTTCTTTAATTTTTCAATGTTTGGGTCTTGAAAAGATGTGTCTTCCTCAAGACTTTTATTCACCCGTAGAGAATCTTCCTCAGAGTTATCTTGTTCTTGTATGATCACAGAAGGTTTCCTCTTTTCAAGTATTCTTCCAGACCTAAGTTGAACATCACTAAGGTCTAAAGGAGTAATTAAATAAGTTGGAAAATGTTGGCCTTCTATCATGTATGTGTTCTGAGGATTTTTATTGTTGGGGTTTGGTATGGGTTGAGCAGGTAACTGATTTGATTTTTGAGGAAATGGTAACGGAAGTGGTTGATTTTGATGTGGTAGGTTCTGATGATGTTGTTGAGGATTTTGTTGAAAATTTTGTTGAGGATTTTGAGGAGAAAAATGTGGGTATGGTAGATAGGATGGTGGATACTGATAGTACTGAGAGTATCTTCCATAGGGACTTTGTGCTCCTTGTGCCCAAGCTTGAGATTGATTTTGAAATTGAGGCCAAGGTTGTTGCCAAGAATTCCAATTTGGTGGAGGTTGGTTATACATTTGATCATGGAATCCTTGTGTTTGAGGTCCTTGCCAAGGCCTTCTAGAGACAAAATTGAGAGATTCTGTGGAATTTGTAGGAGTTTCCTCTTGAAAGACAGCTTTGAGACCAGGAAGGGAAGGAAAATTCTTGGTCTCATGTTTTTCAGAACAAATGACACAGGTCTCTACAACTTTTACATCTAAAGGACACTCTCTGAAGGCATGTTTCTTTCTATATTTGGGATAAAAGATTGCTAAGGCATCAGATTCAGCTTTTTGCTTGTTTTGTATCTTAAGGGTGTCTATTTGTTCACTAAGACTCCCTAAGATGTCAGATTTGAAATCATCAAGAATATGTCCTATTTCTGACCTACTTACTGTCCCAGAAGCAGACTTACTTGCCCTTGCAAGAGTAGGATCTCTTGGACCTTTTACAGTTTTAGATTTCCCTCTTGAATGGTTGATACATAACTTAGATATTTCAGGTAATGTGAGCTGTGATATATCCCATTTTTCCATCATGTTAAGGATATCCAACCATTCATCCCTAATTGTTTTCAAAAAAAGAGCTTTTAAGGTGTCTTGATCTAAGTTTTCCATTTTTTCTCTTTTGATGTTGTAATGAAATCTCTCCAACAAATCTTCCAAGTTTTCATCTTCTTTTTGTAACATCTTAAACACTTCTTCCTTATGATTGACCGGCATACAATAATCCAAATACCTCTCTAGAAATGCTTATTTCATGTCTTCCCATGTCCTAATAGAACTGTTGATCAAACTCATAAACCACTTCAATGCTGCTCCTTTCAATGTTGAAGGAAATAGTTTAATTTTTTGAGCATCTTGTAAGTAGTCATAAGTTCTACACAGGATTTCAAATTCAAATAGGAAGGTTTTAGGATCTTCAGTTTTAAGTCCATAGAAGTTTGGAAGGACAGAGGGTGAAATGTTTTTCATGGTTGTGTTGGTTTCTTCATCTATTATAGGGAACCCAAAAGAGCTTCCCATTTCTCTTCTACCTCTTCCTCCTTCTGCACCTCTACCTCCTTCTCCTCTACCTCTACCTCTACCCCCTCCAAATAATGTGTGTTCTCCATTAAAGACTCCTCCTCCCCCTTCTTCTGCCATGGTTGATTCTTCTGTGGAAGTGGAAAAGTTTGTGTCCCTAACAGGAGCCCTTGGATCTTCTTCTAAGACAGGTTCAGTGGATGAAGTGGAAGGTCTCTCTAATGGAATATCTGATCTTAGGTCTTCTAGAAGTCTAGGATCAGTAAAGGATGGAATGTGGGTCTGAGTTGAAGGTGTACTAGCTCTTGGTCTAGGTGAAACAAGTGGTGTTCTAGGAATCAAACTTCTACTTCTGCTTCTTATGAATCTACCCCTTGAGTCTCTCTCTCTACGCATATCATTGTTTTTGGGAGTTAAGAAACAAAGGTTACCTAGTTTTCACTTCCCCGGCAACGGCACCAAAATGTTTGTGCTCAACCTAGTCTCCTAAATTGAGTTCATTTAATTGTCAACCAGGGTTGGTAAACTGCTGAAGTGTGGTGCACTATATGTGCCTAGGTGTTTGTTTCTTACTGCATTGTGTCTAGTGTTTTATGATGTTTTTGGGTTTTTTTATGGTTTTATGTTCACAAGGGAAAGAACTAAATGCTGGTGGAAAGAAGCTACTGGTTAAAAATAGAGTGAAGCCTAAATTATTGATGACAAATGACAAATGAAAATACTGAAACAGAACCAAACCTAAACTATGACTTAGCAAAATACAAAGCTTGATAATGACTTCAAGAAAATAAATCACAACATGAACTTAACTTGTCCAATTATTTCATTAAAGATATTTTGGAAGAGCTTGAGAAATGGGCAGCTAAGTGTAAAAATTCTCCTAACTAAACAATTAAACAATCAACTTATAATGATACAACATCTCATCCATGATTAAAGGTTTGTTGAAACATATTTAGAAAAGAACATTTGTAACATCATAAGATCTCTACTCTAAAACTAGCTCCTAATTCTATTCTGCAACTTAGTTTAACACCACTAAACCTCACTCAAAAGTTATAGATTTCCTTTTAGAATAGTCTTTGAGGAAAGGCTTGTTTGTGAGATGGTAAAAAGGTTGCAAAAATACTCCAGGCCTTAGACTGATACTATCTTCTGTCCAAATGATTATGAGTTAATATAGGTTTGGAACAAAAGAAGTTTTGTAAATAATGAAGACCGTGGTATTTAAGTTTAACAACTAATGCAATTTAATATGCAATGGATGGCAACTAAACGTGGAATGTAAATACAGTGAGCTAAGCTAGAACTGAACTAGAGTGCTACTAGTCTACAGTAAACAGTGCTAAACTAACAAGCCATTATCAAACTTGAAACGAAATAACAGAGCATGAATTAAATGCAATTTTCCTCCGGAGTGCCCTAACTAAGTTATCATGCAATTAATCTATGGGATTCTATAGCCTATTTCGTTCATCATGAATGGTATTTTGGAAGAGCTTGTTAGAACAATCCTGGCTGTACAATTCAATGCATTTGAATGCAAACATGAAAACTGAAAGCAAATACAATTAAAAACTAAGACATCACAACTATTTCCTACTCATTGTTATGATGTTTTGGAAGAGCTTTTTAAGAGTAAGATTAGCTATGCTACTTAGTGTAAACAAGCAACTGAAGCCTACAGTATCACAGTTATGCCTTAGTCATCATAATGATATCTTGGAAGAGTTTACTAGAGTAAGTTTAACTGTGATAATGAACAAAAGGAATTGCAAATAAAATCTATAACACTACAGCCATTTCTTATTCATTGTAATGATCTTTTGGAAGAGTTTCTTAGAACAAGTATAGCTATAATGATTAATGAAATTAACTATGAACGTAAACTTCAAAAACTTGAAAACAAACTAAGATACTTATCTAAATTGCAAAAGTAAAGCTGCTCAGGAGGCAGGGGCCCTCTACCACCAGAGTAGCACGAAATCTAGCTCAAGATCAACTCAACGCATTCAAAGAAATGTTGTCTTCTTCATTAAAGGAAAATAACTTAAAACAGAGTATTCTCGGTCTTCAGAAATATAGCAGTCAATCCACGAAATCTAATCAAAATCTAGAACTTGTCTCTCGGTTTCCCGAGTTACATTTATAGCAAATCTTCATAACAGAACTTGAGATAATACGGGGATCATTGTCTTTTCATATCAAAATCGGACTAGAACTCTAAAGGTGGCAGCGTAAAATGACAAAGGACATCTGGACTGTCCTTGTCCTATTAGGAGTCTGTCTCCTTGTGTGAGTTCCCACGTACAAAACCACGTCCAGAATCCCGTTCAATCTTCATGGTGAGCAACAAATGCTGAGGACATGATGTGGAATATACCCATGTGTGGCTTTTCCTGAGAGGACACCTAGAACATGCTTGAACGTGAAGACAGCTACAGAATTGGAAACTAGCTATGGAATGTTTGCATTCTGTAGCTAGTTTCAGTTCAAAATGTATTACAATGACAAAATCACAAAACTTAGCAAGTTAGCCCTAATATTCATTCCTAAAGAAATTTTAACTAATTTCATTGATCATTTGAGCCTGGGATAACAATGGACAAAAGAAAATGGAGTGAAGTATGATGTAAGAAAGAACAATCTTGGGGCTCAACAATAAGAAACAAATGTTCATCCAGGAAGGATTCATCATAGACTATCTCTTCTCCACAGGGAAACTCATAGATTAATTTCTCGAAAACTAATGATTTCCTGGACTTGGCAGACATAAACTCAAGATAAAATTCCTGCAAAATCACAATCCATCTATTTTATTTTCCCCCAATCACTCGCCTACTGAGAACAAACTGAAATGTATAGGTTGTTACCAAAACATAAGTTTTTCGTAGAATAATATAATGTCTGAGTCGGTGTACAACATGAATAGCTGCTAAAGCTAGTTTCTCTATCAGAGTATAACGGAGTACTGGAGTACCTTCCCTAAGAAATAATGGGTTGGTTGTATTGTTAAATTGAAGGATTATTGATTGTTGAAGTATGGAAGTCGTGATTTCTTGAAGGAGTAGTGAATCTGATAGAACTGAATCAAATGGGATCAAATATTATCGCATAAAAAGTTTCTCAGGGTTTAATACTTAAATTCTGAAGTGCGTAAATGCCAAATACAGGTGATATTTCTCATCCTTTGAAATTATGAGTTGATGGAATTCAAATGGAATTTTGATAAATGGATTTTTGTGTGTAAGTTTCCTTTTAAAATTCCACAAAGGAAAATAGTCCAATGAAATTGTTAAATTAAAGGATTGCAAATTGTGGATACATGAAGCCATAACTTCAGAGACAGGATTGGAAATATGGCAGAATTAAGGAAATTGAATAGAAGTAGTGTGCAAGGAATGAAGAGGAGCGACAACCCTCTAATCTTCGATCGACGATTATCACAATTTAAATTTCAGGAAGTTTAATATTACAATTAGAACCGATCTTTTATAAATCTGATTTAATAAATTTAGTTGATCATCCAGCATTCATATGATCTAATGGTATTCGAGTTAAGATCATTTATCTGATGAATATCACATTTAAACATGCACAGAGGTTAAGGTGAGAATTAGATGTGATGATTTATAAATTTGGCTTGAATATTAAGTTAATTGTCCATCAAGTGAAATAATCTGACGGTCCTTGCATCTGAGTTGGAGATCCGATGGCAATCGCATAAAAAATTATGTAATGTTTAAAGTCTTAAATGGATGCGATTAATTATAGAGGTAAGATTTAATGTGGTTTACGTCTATTAAGAAGCCATTTATGAATGATGAATAGAATGGGTGTAAATAAGATTGAAGTCTGTGGTTTTTATATTTGTATATAAGTTTGATTTTGGGGCAAACTTATAAACAAGAATTTTATATGCATATTGTGGGTAAAGGTGTAGCTACGCTACACCATTAGTGGTATCAGAGCTAGACCAATACTCTGTGGATTTTGGTTGAAAGATTTAATTTTATTCTCAGCAAGTAACTATGATAAAGAAGAAAATGAAGAAATTGCAGTCAAGAGACTGTAAGGGAAAAGTCTTTGGAATGATCGGGAAGAAATTGGAGATACCAGCATGAAGCAAAGTGGATACTGAGATCAGAATGGAGAAACAGTAAATCCTATGGTGAAGTTCTGGTAAGAATATTTATCTTTGATGATGTTCAAAGATTTGTTTGAATGTTTGAAGAATGACAAGGGATTGAAATTTCAAAGGAGAAGATGTTTTCCTTTCAGGAAAATGAAATTTTCATGTAAGTTGATTGAATGATTGGTTTGATTTAAAAGGTAAATTGAAGTAAAAGGTTTTGAATTTAAATTCAAATAGAAGAGTGAATTGATATGATGGAAGAAATTTAAATGATTTGAAGAATTCTTTGTAAGACTGAGAATTATTGAGGTGTGCGTAAAGTATTGTTGAAGACAATGATATTGATGGTTGAAGGAATAGAGTTAATATATCTAAAAGGAGAGCCATGAAAAGGGTTGAAATTTTGGAATTTGCAGAAGAAAGACAAGATTTGCTTACAAATAGGTTATCAGAAGGAATTTGTAGTGCATGTCATGAATTTGTAAATATAGTTGAATTTCAGATTTAATCTTAGTTGATCTTAAAAGCTGAAGTGCCCATTATGAAAAGTAAGATGGAAATAGTTGTTGATTGTATGCAGTCTTTTGAATAAAGAAGTTTAAATGAAATAGTGGACAGATGAATAATTTGGAAAAGATTTGATTGATGGAAAGGTAATTAATTTTAAGTTATCTTTGAATAAAATTGGCATTTTTGAAAACTTACTTTAATGTATCCTGAGGTAAGATTGCGCAGGTCAATGGAGGCAGTGAAATTGTTGAAAGATAGAATGAGTTGTATTAGAGTCATAGCACATGAGCTATGTTAAAGAAGATGAATCATGAAGAACTCTGAGATGAATCAAAGGTGGCAGTACCCAACAGTAATTTAAGTTACTGAAGGAAAAGAGAAGTGATAAATTGAAGATGCAATAGTCAATATATTTGGAAGCTGAGCTAGAGTGCTCAAGGAGAAGAATGGATTCTAGTTTAGAGGACCTGGAAAAAGAAAAGATACCAAAAGGATGATTTGGTATGGGTGACAAGTAATAGACTTGTTACAGAAGAAAGAAGGGTTAGTTGCAGGACACCAGTGAACAATGAAATTTCACCAAAGGAAGAAATGAATTTGACTATTATTAGTCATAACAGGGGTACAGAGGAAAGTCACAGATAGAGAGGGAAAAGTTTCAAAGAATATGGACTCAAAAGAATGAGTAAGGAATAAATTGACAAAGGGATAGCTGAGATGAAGACATAACTCAGTCATTTGAAGAAGCTGGTGTAGAAAGGAATCAGAGAGGAATGGAAACAAGGATTTTATGTGGGGAAAAGAGTTAAGTGGCATGTTAGGGAATTATTTGCTGAGAAATTATTCTGAAGAGTTGAGAATGGAAAAAGAGAATCTATTTGTAAACTAGACAAAGGACCTACCCTTGGGGAAAGAGACGGTGATGATAATGATGAAGAGATGATCTATACAAATCAGCATGATAGAAAGGTGTTGGTAGCATCTACACAGACAAGAAATTATCATACTTTTGGGATTAATTATTTGTGTGAATGTACATTTTCAAGTATGAAACTTAATGAAATTGAGCCTGAGCATGAAAAAATGAAAAAGGCAGAAGAAAGAAAAACAGAAAAGGAGATGCATAAAGATTTTCAAGACTTCAATTGGTGGATCAAATTAAAAGGTATGGTTGAATGGTTATGTCTTCTCTTATTTAAAACTTATTGGATCATGTTTGAAGGGATTTTAGCATGGATAAAAGATCAATGTAAAGTGGACAGATAAAAGAAAATAAATACATTGCAGATTTGTGAAGAGAAGAGAAGAGAAGCTGACACAGAGAACTAAACTCAAGAATTTAAGTTGAGAAATATTTTGAAGGATCAAAGTCTTGTCATTGAAGAGAGAAAGACAAAATATCCCACTTAGATAAATTGAGTGATGGAGAGAATTGTGTAGAATAGAAAGGTATTATACAAACCTATGATGAAGTTACCAAGCATAGTCAAGAAGCTTCAGTCCCAAAATTATTCTTTGATGAAAAAGAAATCAGAGATGTTGAGGAAGAATTTTTCAATAACTTAGTGAACTATAAAAATAGTTCAGAGAAGAAGGAAAATCTGATTAGCGAGACTTCAAATGAAGAGCCTTGTATTTTTTAAACTAATATGTTGTGCATAATTTTAGGTTCAACAGGTAATGGACAACAAGCAGACAACGTGCTTCTGAATGTTGATGAAGAAGTGATATTACTGGAACAGATGGCTGAAACAGAAATATGTTTTTAACATGTATTTAATAATTTTGATAATGATGGTATTGGCAGGGAAATTGTCATGATTAAAGAAGCTGAAGATAAGAAAATAAAAGTTTGTGATATTAACCAAAATGAAGCATCTTCAGTAGAGGAGAAAGATGGAAGTATTATGGAAATTGTGAGAGAATGTGAGATGATGTTGACAGATACAGAATTTCGGGAATTCTATGATTTTGAAATTGATGAGTCTGTAAACCATGAAGAAGCTTTAGAAAAACAAGATTTTGTTTCTGTTATATATGAAGATGAAACAATATCATTTTTTTGCAATGGTATAAGTACAGAAGATAAAAGGATACTTCACAATGATATGCTCCAAGAAATTCCAGCTATTGAATTATTCAATGATAGCCTTGTGTCACGACAAGGAACACTGTGTAATGCAAAGGAAAGTGTTGAAATAAAATTTGCTGATAGTTTCTTAAAATTTGCAGAAGCACAACATAAATATTTGATGACAGAATTATCTGTGGAAATTGAAAACCATCGTTATTTTAAATCTGATAATTATGATTGGAATTCTATCTTATATAGGAAAGAGGAGCCATATGAAAATGACATGCTTGTTCAATATGAGGGAAGATTTAATTTGCCGGAAAAGATATTAAGTGTACCTGATAATATAAAGGAAAATATTTTCTTTAATGATAGTGAAGGAGAAGCTGTAAAGTTCAACCAAAAAGTTTTAAATGAAAGAAGCAAAGTGAAATTAGACATAAATTTTATAATATCTGTGGTAAGGGAGAATGTACAAGAGTTAGATGTCAGTGGAGTTCAACCAAGAAAAAATTGTGAAAAATTATGGATAGTAAATTCAGTCAAGAGAAGAAGCAGCAAAAAGAAGAAGAGAACCAACAATGAAGAGAAATTAACAACAGGAATCTGCATCACCAAGAAAAGAGGACAACAACAACGTAAGATTTGGAAACCTAGAAGAACTGAAGCAACAGTGATAGAAGAAATAGAGCATCAGCATGATGAAAGAGGTGACAAGTTACAAAGTAAAGTTTGGGATTCTGGAAGATTTACCAAAAGAAACACATGACGAGGAGGTCATGAAAACTTTCAACTCAGGGAGTTTGATGTAGGAGCATTTACACCTAGCCAGCAATGTGATGGTGTGATCACATGTTGTGGCTAACAAAGGGTTGGAAGACAAGTGGTTAGTTAAATTTTAGTTAATTTAAATTTATGTGAGTAGTTTATTTTTGTCAAATTCTGAGCAGAAAAGGGAAAAGTGGCAAGTTGATCCTCCCTACGTGGAGATCAAGCCTTGTAGTTTAGATTATTTGGTTATAATAGGATTTGAGGGATTTAAAAAGATTAATTTAGAGTTTGTTGAGAAAAGAGTGGAGCTGAAGAGAGACTTTAGGAGAGTGAAAATTTTCTGGATCTGAACCAAATTGATTCATGAATCCATTTTTATATAAAATTTTGATCCTTTGAATAATTTAAGAGACCGAGTAGTCATATAGATTCAGGATTTAGATTGAGGAGGAGGATTTTTGATGGGAGAATAATGGAATAGAAGAAAAAATTTTATCATCTGCACCTTTGTAAATGTATGTGAAATTAAAAATTCCAAGAATTCTTATTTCTTTCAAAACATTTCTATGTTTATTGGATTCAATTCAAGCTCTGTTGATGTTATAGCATCATTTTTCACCCTCATGTGATTCATGATTGTCTTTGTGGCCTTGGGTACCCATTCCCACAGACTTGAATACAAGTTCATAAAAAACAGTGTTTAAAATCCCATACGCGGGTATGCCTAGACTTTTCCGCATGTATACGCGAGTCCACAGATACTTTTCCGCGTATGCCATTAAAATCATTAAAAAATATATAAAAATCCCTATTTTCGAGGCTGGGTTGATGGTTATTCACGTAATTCAGCCACCCCAGCCCATGGCCAATTGTTTCCAACAGATTGAAACTATTTTGAGGGAGTATAAAAGCCCCTCACATGCATGGCCTAAGGGAGAGAGAAAAATTATAGACATTATACTCTGTTGGAGCCCCATTCAAGTCCGATTTCTCGTGCCTCCTGCACTTCCCAGATTTTTACAGGAAACCCTTGTTTGTTGGAGATGTTCATCAGTCTATATGTCATCTCATGTGCACAAGTCTTGAAAGTATCCTAGCGAGGCAAGGGAGGGGTGGATCCGGACGACGGTCTATTTGAAGATCGTGGAAGGATTCAGGTGATCTCTCCACCTTTCTATTATTGTACATGCTGTTCGTAATGAAGAAGAACCATCTTGTTCCCGAATTCACGTGTTAATATCTACTTGCATATGTGAAAAGATTGTTAATTAAGAATTTATTATTGTTTATATGATGTTTCACATGGATTACACTGACATTTAGGATAAATATATGCTGTACAAATAGATTTCTGTGCATGTTCCTTCATGATTTCCAGGTTGAAGAGGAAGAAGGGTTGCTGGGGGTTTGGACCCCGTGGGATCTACATCAAACGTAGGACATACAGGTGAGTTCTACAATCGATGTTATCTAGTTTTCAGTGTACAAGTGTGGTTGTGTGAGTCCTTCTTGAATAGCATGCCCTGATCTGTGGAGGTTTTGACCCAATGACCTCTAAGGAGTTATTTCCCGAAACAGAAATGGTGACTCCACTGGGGATCGCATTTTAGTGATTCCCCTGTTGGGTGGTTTCAACCATTTTATAGGTTTATGACAGTTTTAATCATTATTTCCAGTCCAGTTAATGTTTTCTCAGTCAGACTAAAGACCTGGTTCTTTATCCAGGCTTGATCATTTTTATTTTTCATTATTTACCTTTCCACACACTAGTTTTCCTATACACAGTTGCGTATACATGCAGTTTTTGTCAAAGGGAATCGCGTATACGCGGGTTTCCTTTGCCAAAGTCACGTATGCACGCTTGTTGCAAAACTGATAAGTAGCGTATGCCTGGGCAAGTTTTGAAATTTTGATTTCTTGACTTTTTGGTCTTGTCTGCCTGTGGTGACCTATTCCTATAGTGTCCTTTCAGTCTCTGGATTGTGTTGAAAGTGGTTATTGGTCTTTTTCTCTCTTGTTTGGTTGAAAATTGGCTCATTTGGAAAATCTTGTTTTTTAGTGCTTGCATTCCTAGTTCGAATACCAAGATCTCTTCCTGCATATTCTTGGTTGTATTGCTTAATCAGGATAGAGAGCTTCTGCTCGTATACTCTTTCCTCATTTTATGTTTTTCTTTGCACTTTGATTTTTGCCTGCTTTTTGGTTGGTTTTCTTGATTTCATTTTGACTAGGTCCTATTGCAATTTTTGAAGAGTCACTTTTGGGTCTTTGAAGTTTTGTTTGCTGCAAGATTGTACTATTCTTCTGGGCTGAGTTACTGAGTTTCTTGTCTTCCTTTTGCTCGTATGAATCTTTCTACCATCTGGCACTATAATATTTGGAGCATTGTTGTTGAATTTTTGCTTGAAATTCAGAGGTTGTTTGGCTTGGTAATTGGATAGTTTTCTTGGTCTCTTCGAGCTCTTCTTTTTATAAAATTCAAAAGCTCAAAAAACATTTTGTCATTTGCTTTTGTTTTGCATTTTTGTTTTCGTTTCTTATCATATTTTGAAGCCTTGTTGATATTTCTTACCTTCGGTTTCTAGCTTGATTTGGTAACGGAATTTTCATTGGTTTCTTTCTCTTATTTCGAGCATATTTTGGTGTCTTTTTACTGAGAGTTTCCGATTTGGGAACTAGCTTTGTGGAAAACCGGAAAAGTGATAGAACTAAGGGATTCGTGGAAGTTTCTCTTTGCTTTGGTGGATTTTGCATCTTAGAATTGGCATGCTCTTAGTAATTTGCATTAGGTGCATTTGAACATTTGTAGTCTTTTTCATAAATTTTGCGAGTGTGAGTTTGATATCTGAAAAGAAAAAAAATATAGTCTCGTAGAACCCGTGTAGAAATTTCTTTTCTTTGAAAGACAATTACTGCATCTGCATGTATTTTGGTTTTCATTAATTTTTTTTCTGCGTCAGAAAACATCACGAGTTTCATTTCCATATTCCCTTGACTTAATATAACAGCCAACTAAAATAAGCGCAATAATTTAAAAACAACTAGAAAGTTTTTTATTAAGTGTCATACATCAACTAGCTAGGTTGTAGGGCCTTGGATTAGGTGAGTGGAGAGTTAACTCTCCAAGGCCGCTCAAACTAAAACATAGAAGTTTATTAAATGAGCGAAATCCAACTCCGTTAGGTGGACCGGGAAAGCTCTCCTCCAGAGAGTCAACTGCGAGGGGCAGTGAAGGTTGAGAAGAGAGATACCCCCTCTCCGATTTACGGGATCTTGCCTTAAGACCATTCCGCCCGGCTGCTAACACGGATTGGTGCCCATAGTTGCCATTCCTAGGTACCACACAGGTGACTGCGGGGGGGAATACCCGTGGTACCTGAGACAGACGTCGTATCACTTCCAGCAGTACTTCTAGAGGGTGTCCCGGCGAAGCTTGGGTACTTGCACCGGCAAAGGTTGTTGTTAGGAGGTCAGCGTAGCTATTTCTATTACCTTCGCTAGTAGGCCTGGGCCGTAATTATCCCAGACTACTTTCGGGAGGTCCTATTTTTTTCTTTCTCGTATTTTAGTGTCTGGTCCTAATCACCCGGAGCGGAAATACCTTAAGGTTGCTTGCTTGGTTGCATCTTAGGGATTTTTTGTAGTGAGTGCTATTTTCTTCTATCTTGCTTAGCTTTATACTTTTTTTATTCTAATTAATCTATTCAAGTGGCTGATCAAGCACCTCGTTGGTCGAGGAGAATCCGGGGGTTATCTCCCGAGAGTGCTGAGCCTTCTTCAAGAAGGCGTAGGAGTAATATAGCAGGTGAATATCACCCTGTGTTATCTGACGCAGCGGAGAGAGATCCTCTGCCAGGGCTTGAATTTTTTGTAGTTGGTTCCGGTGTTGGTTTTGAGAGGAGCGCTCCGCTCACCTCAAGAGTCTTAGTTCCACCAGAAGAAGAAGTAGAAGTAGAGGAAGTATCTCAACTTTCTGAGTCACTTCCATCTCCTCTACCTCCTAATCATCCATTTGTTGTTGAGTACATCGGACCTGAGTCTGCAAGACCAGAAAGTCCTTATCCATCTCAATCCTACCTTTTGATGGCCACGACTGGGAATGCGACTGTGGCTGTGAGTGTTGCAAGCATTCAGACTCCAGATTTACTAGAAGGAGGAGGCACAATTGCTATATCTTCGATTGCTTCTAGTACTGCAGTGTTTGGCTCTGGTTTCACCCAAGCACAAGCTTCTCAATCTGGTCCCTTTTTTTTTGGAATTCCCACTAGTGGGATTCCTTCAGTTTCCTTTTCCGCTACTGCAACTTCGTTTGCACCCATGTCCTCCATGGCTAGTGGGTCAACTTCTTTTCAAGGGTTCCCCTTCGGAAGTGGGCATATTCCTAGTTCGCATCATTCCTTAGGATCTTTTCCTTTTACTTCTCAGACTCAGATTTTTAACCCTTGGTCTGGAGGTCAGAGTTCGACTACCTTTATAGGTTGGAACCCTATATTTACAGCAGTGGGGGCAGGGAATCAGTTTCTCGCTGGTCAACATGGGAATGTTTCTTTCCCTTCATCAAGTACTTATCAGAATTTTCCCCTCTTTCTAATGCTTGGAACCCCTATCAGGGGCTTTCCTCTTCATTTACTACTTCGGGGGGGGGAACTGGTCCAGTCTTTGGTAACTCTATGTTGGGAGGGGGTCCTTCTCCAAATGCTGGGTCCTATGGCCCAATATTTTCTACGAGTTATTTCTGGCAACCTGGTGCTGCATCAAATCCAGGTTATTCTTTTCAGAATGTTGGGAATTCATCCCACCAAGGATGGAATCCTCAGGCTCCTCCTCGTTTACCTTTTCTGGCAACTTTAAACTTTCCAGATTTGTAGAAATTGACGAATGATCCGATCCGATATAGTTCGGGGTGGCCTCCAGTTCCTACCAAACTACCTTCATACATTCCAAAGTTTGAAGGCAAGAATGGAGAGGACCCGGCTAATCATATCACCACTTTCCATCTATGGTGTCCATCTAACTCCGTGATCGAGGATTCGATTAGTTTGAGATTGTTTCAACGCACCTTGACTGGAAATGCTGCCTAGTGGTATATTGAGTTGGCTGGGGGTAGTTTTGCTACTTTTGGAGATCTGGCTACTATATTTCTAAATCATTTCCAGTTGTCTGTCCGTTATGATGCTGGGACTGAACTCCTAGCTAATTTTAAGCAGGATGACGCAACCCACGTTTCTGATCATATTCAGGAATGGCAGAGAAGGAAGAGGCTTATTAAAGCTTATATTCCTGGAGAATTCCTTTTGGAATGGTTTTTGAAATCTCTGCAGTCAGATATTTCTAAGGATGTATCCCTCTCAGGGGTATTTTCCGAAGAGCAGGCTATTTTCAGGGCCCAACAACTTGAATTGATATATTCTCAGTCTAGTGTCCTTCATAAATATTTTCCTAATGCTCCTCACTCCAAATTAGACATATCCAAGACTAAACCTGGTCCTCATGGTGATGGACTTATTAGGTCAATCAATAGTGGTGCAGCTAACCTGCTTAGTCAATTGCAGCAGTTGTCTATACAATCTGCTCCTTCTAGTCAGGTTATGCCTGCTGAGTCATCGCCTTCCCAGTCTTTTTCGGTAAATTCCATTCAAACTTCTGACCCCAAAGGAAATTAACAATCTGAAGGGAAGAAGAAGGGACAGAATAATAATAAGAAAAAGGGCAAGAATGGGAAGGGTAATGCAAATAAATCCAACGAGCATGTTGGTGAGGGTCCAAAGGATAAAAAGAAAGTGAAGTTTCCATGCAAGTTATGTGTTGGAGACCATCTTACTCACATTTTCCCTAAAATTCAAGATGCGCAGTGCTTGTTAGCTCAGCAGGGTTCTTCCAGTTCCCAGGCTGTGTTGACAAACCCTTTTCCCCAAGGGCAACAGCTAGTTGTTGGCGCAAATCAAAATACTGGGGCTTCCTCTGGGGGCACCCAAGAAGGGGAAGAACCATCAAACATATAGATGATGAGTGCTCATGTGGATATCGCCACGAGATCCCACGATTATGGCGAAGATGAGTCTTCGAAAGCCAAGGGTGCTCCCAGTGGTACTGAGTCGCTTCATATTACGAGGCCTACTGTTGAGCCTATACCTCGGATGCCAAAAGCATCTACCAAGTGCACAATGATTAATCCAAATGCCAGGCCTGCCTGGAACTACTCTATTATGGAAGATCTGGCGCAGATTCCTTATGCCATGTCCGCTCTTGAGGTGCTTCAGTCTTGTCCGGCTCAGCGCAGTGCTCCGCTCACTGCTATTAGGGCTGTCGATCCAAAGAAATCTCTTTTGATTACATTCGATATGTCTAATTTTAAAAAGAGACTCCCCCATCATATGTCTTTTCATATCAAATCATCGTTTCAGAAATTTAATATCTTTCGAACAGTCATGGATGAGGGTGCTTCCACATGTGTCATGTCTCTCGCATGCTGGAAGGGAATTGGATCTCCCGCAGCTGTTCCATCTACTACTCTTCTGACTGCATTTGATGGTCATTCTCACAGACTGCATGGTATTGTCCCAGCTTTGCCCATCTGTGTTGGGGGAAAAACTGTAAATATAGAGGTTGAGATAGTTGATGCAAGCTTGGACTACAACCTTTTGTTGGGGAAAAACTGGAGTTATGAGATGGATGCCATTACATCCACATTATTTCAAGTTATTTTTTTCCCTCACGAAGGGAGGATTGTTACAGTGGATCAACTGGATTGTTCTCCTGTAGAACCGAATGCATCTACTGACTAGACTATTCCTAAGGTGGATAATGCCAAGCCGCCTATTGAGAATTTAGGGGTTGGAATGTATTCTTCTTTGATGGGTACTTTTGATATTCCACCTCCTACCATTCATATAAATGTGATTTCATCCTCCAGGGTTCCTATTCGAAGAGAGTTCTTCAGAACTCATTATTTTTCGGATCCTTGGAACTTTCCTTCCCCTACTTCCACATTTGCGGAAGGTCAAGTAGGTGGAATGGCATTTCCGATGTCTGCAGCTGAGATTTCTTATCAATCTATTGTTGACTCTACAAAGCTTGTTCCAGCTCCTCTTTCCCCAGAGGAGTTGGATGGTGATGTGGCTTCGTCTTGGACACTTAGTTCTTCTTCTGCCCAGGATTACCTTGATACCACTCTTCCATATGAAGAGGCCATCCTGGAAGCTATGACTGGTATACATAGACCATGGGATGACTTGCATCATCGGTCTTACTTTTTACCTAATTTGAGCGAAGTTGAATCAAGTTTTCCAAGTCCTTTATCTCCTGGTCCTGTTCACCCAGTCCTCAACAATTTAGAACCAACACAGGTATATGCTGAAGGGAACATGTCTATGATTTCTCCAACTATCCCAGTGAACATTTCCAAGGATCCCAATGTTATAGAGAATGTCTTCATCTGAGCTGAATTTTCCCCTGAAGAGATTCAGATTTACACCGATCTCTTTAAAGAGTTTAGGGATGTATTCACTTGGTATTATGAGGAAATGCCTGGTAGAGATCCATCTATTGTCTAGCATGAGATCAAGACTTACAAAAATGCTAAGCCTGTGAGGCAAAAGCTTCATCCGGTCAATCCTAGGAAGGTTGCAGCTATCAAATCTGAGGTGGAGAAGCTGCTCAAGGCTGGATTTATTTTCCCTGTTCCTTTGACTGAGTGGGTTTCAAACCCTGTTTCCGTAGATAAAAAAAAATGAAAAATTTGAGTTTGCATTGATTTCAGAGACCTTAATAAAGCATGTCCGAAAGATAATTATCCCACACCATTTATAGATCAGATTATTAAGGAGTGTGCCAGTAACGAGATTTTCTCCTTCATGGACGGTTTCTCCGGATATAATCATATTACTATCTGTCCTAAAGATCAGCATAAGACTTCCCGCATTTGTCCCCCGTTGGGGTTCCCATGTTTCTATGACGAAAATACCAAAAGATGAGACAACATCAAACCACTTGGGCCCTAGGATCTAGCCCTCTTGGACCCGGAGAGGGATCTCTCCAAATAGAGCTAAGAATGATATATCTATGAAGCTCAAAATGAGATGTTAGGCTAGTTATGAAGCACGAGGGGTTTTAAATGGTTTGGTTGAAGGGTTGCTGGGTTGAGTCATGAGATCATAGGCTGAGAAAGTAATGGGAGAGAAGGAATAGAACAGCAGGAGGCTTCAACAAAGAGGATAGGCCAAGACCGTGCCATCCATTGGGCTATGGAGTCATGAAAGGAAATTACATGAAACAACTATCCAAGGCTTTCAAAGGGCATGTCATCTAATACTAAAGGATATTTTAGATTAGATGGTGGGATGGGACATTGAGGAGGAAAGTGAAAGAAGGAAAGCGACCTAGTTTCTGTCTATAGATCAGGTCAGAGGTCATTTAACTCCAGACCTGCTTGGACATACTCTAAGGCAGCTCTCAAAGAGACAAAGGGGCTGCTTATAGATCAGACCAGATGTCATTTAACTCCAGGTCTGCTTTAGCAACTCCAAGGGGAAAACAGAGATAAGATTAACGAAGGGATCTTAGAAAGGCCGGCTGGTCGCGCAAGGATCCTAGTGGACAGGGCTAACACTCATCCCCAATGTTCCCAAACCTTCTAGCTTAAACCCAGCAAGAACATCTAAGCACTGATTCAACCAATTCATACATCAGAGAGTAGGCAATAACATCCACTACACTGGTTAAATTGACTGAAATCACTTCTAAGATAACACATTTAGCAGAAAGAATTGAAGGTAGGGAAAGCAGGAAACATAGGGTACCTAACAAGGGTGAATCCTATGTTATATACAGTGCCTACCACGAGAACCTTAAACAATATGAAAATGTAATAAACAGAGTTAGGAAAAACATCACCAATAGTAATAGACCAGGATCCTGTGAAAAGTGCTTTGATTAATTGATGCAAAACCAGTCATGTACACTGAGCTCAATGGCTAATACAGTCCAGAATTTCTCCTCCCGGCCTATTACATACAACTACTACTACTCCTCAGGTAGTAATAGTCAGTGAATCACTAACGACAGCCATGAGTTTTCATTAAAGAACAACAACAACAACAACCTTTTCAATTCGTTCTCGGGGATTTTATGTAAGAAGGAAGAAACAAAAAGTAGGTGAACAATTAATTGATCTCATTAAGGCAGAATCGCGGAATTTTTCACGCCCATCTTTATGTAATAGCTCTCTACTATTATTTGTAGTGCTCTAAGGCCAGTTGGGAGATCTGCGTAAATTCGGATTGACCTCTGATATGTTCTTTAAGTCCTTACGACAGTCTGGAACTCTGCGTTGCCATTATGGAATAAATGAACTGGATGACAAATGCACAAGGCTCTCCATACCTCCGTTACTACGGCTCGGGCAGGTCTTTGTGAAGCTCACAATGCACGTATCATTAATTATGGGCTCGAGGAGGCATGGAGATTTCGGTAGGAATGGTGTACGCCTGGAGAAAATGCGCTCTGCTATTAGGTAGCGCAGTTATGACCTGCTGGGGCACTCATTAGTCTTCAAGCTGAACCTTAATCCTTTGAATATGGGATTAGCACTTTAAATCTCCAGTTACTAGCTCAAATCCATTAAATCCGTCTCTGCTATCCCGTTTGGCCGCTGAATTGGCCTCTCTGTGCTATCTGTATGATGAAATAAACCTGTTACAAACGCAGATAGTGGTGGAGATGATAGCACGGCGGTGGTGATTGAACAACAGGATGATTTATGAACAACAGGCGAACAAATATGAAACATAAGACCTTTGATGAAAAACATAAAACTTTGGTTAACAATGGAAATACAAGGAGTTCGGACGAAATGTAATGAAATGCGAGGGGAAATATCGTACATGGTGGGACCCAATGTGGTGGAGGGCGGTTAGATCTGAGCCATTAGATCCCAGATCCAATGGACGGTCAGGATCAAATCGGAGGATCGCAATCGGGGGGAGCAGGGGTGACACATTCAAAAAGTTCCGATTGCGATCGGAGTGATGTTGCAATTAAGCGCCAACCATCGGATCTGGAAGGGAATGGGCGACTGGGATTGAATCGGGAGACAGCGAGGAAGGCTTGCAATTGTGATCGTAGGTCGGGGCGCGATTGAGCACTGATCGTTGGATCTGGGAATCAGATCAACGGTCCTCATTCAATCGGAGGGAGAGCGCGATCGGGGGCTACAACATGAGCGTTGCGATTGCGATTGGGCGGGGGCCTGGG
The DNA here is from genome assembly GCA_034641835.2 of Pinus albicaulis. Classification (NCBI taxonomy): domain Eukaryota; kingdom Viridiplantae; phylum Streptophyta; class Pinopsida; order Pinales; family Pinaceae; genus Pinus; species Pinus albicaulis. The sequence continues at coordinate 914,629,419 of CM076578.1, read as the reverse complement.
ATTTAGCACTGACCGTTAGATCCAAAGGCCAGATCAACTGCTCACACTCAATCGGAGGGGCAGCACGATCGGGGGGATCGGGAGAGGACTTGCGATCGGGAGTTGTGATGACCGTCCGATCTGCGGGAGGATGGACAGCCAGGATTAAGTCGGGAGATTGAAATCGGAGCATGGAGAAGAAGGCATGCGATTGAGTTATGCGATTTCGATGGAGCGATTGGCGCAGGGCCGTTGGATCTGCGGGACAGATCAACGGTCAAGAATAGATCGGAGGGAGAGTAGGATCGGAGGATCGGAGGTATGGGCTGCGATTGATCGGAGGGCACACTTGAAGCATTGCGATTGCGATTGAGTCGGGGTTGCGATTAGCGCTCCGTCGTGAGATCTGAGAGATAAAAGATCAACGGCGTGGAACGCGTACTTAAGACTATCGTGACAAAAAAATCGCATTGGGGTTTTTTTCAATATAACAAAGGAGTTTGCACCGGAGCTCGGTGCGATTGGCGCTTGCAGGACTTAAGCGCTTAGTCCCACTAGGATTACATTATGGCCCCATGGACTCCTATATATAGAAAGGAGGTTTTGTGAATTGTATCATCCAAGAATTGTTCATTTATGTAATGTATTGGAGGTTTCCCCCTGGAAGTGGCTCATTTATAAGGCGTTTATATCTATTTTCTTCTCTTTTTGGAGCTGGTTACACAACATAAACTCTGTGAAAAAATCAACCTATTCTTGAGCGGGGGCTTCTTTGATTACCTTAATCCCTTCAGAAGAAGGCTCTGGGCATTCATTCCGCTCAAGATTTTCTTCATCTCTTTCCTCCTCGTCCTCTGCGCTGAAGAGCTGCTGGCCTCTATCCGCTTGGCAAGTATAACTGATGTTTGGATATAAAATAGAGAGAAGATTCAGTGAATCCTCGTCTACTATCATGCTTTCAACGCCTTCTCCATCAGTATCGTAGATGGCCTGCGTTAGCTCATCGCTTTCCTGAAGTTGATGGTCGTGATCTTCCTCCCATGAATCTTCTGAAGATGTCCCTGCAAGCTCAGTTTCCCTTTGGAAAAAATTATCATCAAACAGATCAACATCGGAGAAATCATAATCACAAGCATCGTCGCCCATCAAGTCTTCGGGACTCTCGGCAAGTTTTCCCTTACAGAGAGCTGCAAGCTCATTTTCTGATTCAAATTCTTGTTCATCATGCATGCTTGGCATGCCGCTTACGTCTTGCAGTGATCTGGTATGTCCTTTCTGAGGACAAGGAGCAGGTCTTTCCCAATCATCCTCTCTGGTTTCAGCCTCATACTCTTGCTCTTTTGCTTTCAGCAAGGAACTGGCAGCCTCTATCAGTCTTTCCAGCTTGTCCTCTAAAGAGATCTGCACTGTTTTCTTTGTTCGGTCCTTCCTTGCTGCTTGTAATCTTTCTTCCCTGCACTGTATGTTGTATTCGACAGTGATTGCTATATCCTGCATTTCCTCCAGGCTCAAAGGCTCCTTTTGCCTTATATGGAATTCCACCTCGGAGTCAAAAGAACTTGGATAGTGCAATAAAGCCCATCCCAAAGGTGGTTTTATATCAGAAGGCATTGCATCATATACCTTATTGAACCTGGCTGAAAAATTCTGCACTGTCTCCCCTGGCTGCCTTCTCAAATTCTGATATTCTTTTAGGATGAGGAGAGCGTTCTTTGGGGTCGCCCACCTATCTAGGAAAACTTGAGAAAACTGATGAAAGCTGAATATGCTTGCCACTGGAAGGCCTTTGAGCCAATTCTTGACATTTCCTTGCAATGACAGGGCAAACATTCTAATGCACACATCATCTTCTTCTATCTCATACAATTCAATTAAATCCTCAAGGTTTTGAACATGCTCTTCAGCAGTGGACCCTTTATTTTCCCCATCAAAATGAGGCAGTTGGTTAATAAGTTCTGCAGGAAGGGGTTGGAAGAAAAGAGGTAAAACCAGAGGCTTATATCTTTCTATGACCTTTGTGGGTGTAGGTGGTGTAACAATGGACTCATGGCTGCTTGAAGCTTCTTGAGGGGTGGGAGATACAACATGAGCTTCTTGTTCCACCCGGTTTTTCACAGGAGTATAGGTCTGCTCATGGTCTGAAGATTGAGGCTTGAGATCTTTCCCATACTCATCATGGGTCTCATCTTCATACACTCGATTTGGCTTAAAATAATATAGGACATAATGATAGACAAAAACAATAAACTCTTTAAACCAAATCCAACCAGTATGTTCTATCCTTCTATGAGGTCTGGCCATCTTTCAGGTTCTTCCTCCAGTGGAGTCTTCGAGGATTATGGAGTGTGGAGTCGCCAGGTGGATGTATATGAACATTTGAAGTAGGATGCTGTCCACCAATAGCAATGTGAACGCCAATCTAACCAGAGATATTGGGTCTATGAGTGCCTAAGAATGTTTGAGGTGAAATGCACTCAATAGTCCCCAGCGAAGTCGCCATTATGTTGGGGTTCCCATGTTTTGGCCAGATTGGCAAGACCAAAAGATGAGACAACATCAGAACCACTTTTGGGCCCTAGGATCTAGCCCTCCTGGACCCGGAGAGGGATCTCTCCAAATAGAGCAAAGAATGATAAATCTTTGAAAGCTCAGATTGAAATGTTAGGCTAGTTATGAAGCACGAAGGGGGTTTAAAATAATTTGGTTGGTTGCTGGGTTGAGTCATGAGATCATATACTGAGAAAGTAATGGGAGGAAAGGAAACAAAACAGCAGGAGGCTTCAGCAAAGAGGATAGGCCAAGACAGTGCCATCCATTGGGCTATGGAGTCATGAAAGGAAATTACATGCAACAACTAGCCAAGGCTTTCAAAGGGCAAGTCATCTAATACTAAAGGATATTTTAGATTAGATGGTGGGATGGGACATTGAGGAGGAAAGTGAAAGAAGGAAAGCTAACCAAATTTCTGTCTATAGATCAGGTCAGAGGTCATTTAACTCCAGACCTGCTTGGACATACTCTAAGGCAGCTCTCAAAGAGACAAAGGGGCTGCTTATAGATCAGACCAGAGGTCATTTAACTCCAGGTCTGCTTTAGCAACTCCAAGGGGAAAACAGAGATAAGATCAACAAAGGGATCTTAGAAAGGCCAGCTGGTCGCGCAAGGATCCTAGTGGACAGGGCTAGCTCTAATCCCCAGTGTTCCAAAACCTTCCAGCTTAACCCCAACAAGAACATCTAAGAACAGCTTCAACTAATTCATACATCAGCCAGCAGGCAATAACATCCACTGCGCTGGTTAAATCAGCTGAAACCAACTCTTAGATAGCACATAGAGCAGAAAACATAAAGGTAGGGAGAGCAGGAAACATAGGGCACCTAACAAGGGTGAATCCTATGTTATACTTCTGTTGCCTACCAGAAGAACGTGAAACAGCATGTAAATGAAATAAACAGAGTTAAGAAGAACATCACCAATAGTAATAGACCAGGATCCTGTGAAATGTGCTTTGATTAATTGATGCAAAACCGGTCATGTACAATAAGCTCAATAGGCGAATACGGTCCGGACTTCTCTCCCGGCCTAATACATACAACTACTTTCTGCTACTCCCTCTGAGAAGCATTCTGCGGTCAGGCCAGATCCACTATGACAGCCGAACAAGCGAACAACAACAACAACAACCTTTACGATTCGTTCTCGAGTTTTTATATGAGAAGGGAAGAAAGCAGTAGGTGAACAATTAATTGATCTCATTAAAATGACAAGAATCGGTGGAAGTGTTCATGCCTCTTGCTTAATGGCTATACGCAGCATTGTAAGTACTCTAAGAGTGGTTGGAGATCTAAATCGAGGTCGGTTGACCTCGGTGTTTCGTGAAGTTCTTACGCTATTTGGACTACTGTGCTAGCCTTCCGAATAAATGAGTGGGTGAAAGATGCAAGGCTCTCCCATACCTCCATTCACTGCGGCTCGAACCGGTCTTTAATGAAGCTCTTGTACGTAGTGTTAATTGCTTATGGGCTCGAGAGGCTTGGAGAACTGTGCAGAGCAGTGTAAATCTGGAAAGCCGCGCTCTGCTATTAGGTAAGCCCATGATTATGACTTGTGGGGCACTCATTGAGTCCTCAAGCTGAACCTTAATCCTTTGAATACGGGATTAGCACTTTAAATCTCCAGTTACGGGCTCAAATCCCTTAAATCCGTCTCTGCTATCCCGTTTGGCCGCTGAATTGGCCTCTCTGTGCTATCTGTATGATTAAATAAACCTGTTACAAACCCCGACAGTGGTGGCGGGGAAATGCTGTGGAAGCCCAGAGGAAAGGTGGCAGAGATGATAGCATGGCGGTGGTGATTGAACAACAGGATGATTTATGAACAGCGGACGAAAAAATATGAAACATAAGACCTTTGATGAAAAACATAAAACTTTGGTTAATAATGGAAATACAAGGAGTTCGGACGAAATGTAATGAAATGCGAGGGGAAATATCGTACATGGTGGGACCCAATGTGGTGGAGGGCGGTTAGATCTGAGCCATTAGATCCCAGATCCAATGGACGGTCAGGATCAAATCGGAGGATCGCAATCGGGGGGAGCAGGGGTGACACATTCAAAAAGTTCCGATTGCGATCGGAGTGATGTTGCAATTAAGCGCCAACCATCGGATCTGGAAGGGAATGGGCGACTGGGATTGAATCGGGAGACAGCGAGGAAGGCTTGCGATTGTGATCATAGGTCGGGGCGCGATTGAGCACTGATCGTTGGATCTGGGAATCAGATCAACGGTCCTCATTCAATCGGAGGGAGAGCGCGATCGGGGGCTACAACATGAGCGTTGCGATTGCGATTGGGTGGGGGCCTGCGATTTAGTGCTGACCGTTAGATCCGAAGGCCAGATCAATGGCTCATGCTCAATCGGAGGGGCAGTGCGATCGTGGGGATCGGGAGAGGACTTGCGATCGGGAGTTGCGATGACCGTCTGATCTGCGGGAGGATGGACGGCCATGATTAAGTCGGGAGATCGCAATCGGAGCACAGAGAAGAAGGCATGCGATTGAGTTATGCGATTGCGATGGAGCGATTGGCGTAGGGCCGTTGGATCGGCGGGACAGATCAACGATCAAGAATAGATCGGAGGGAGAGTAGGATCGGAGGATCGGAGGTATGGGCTGCGATTGATCGGAGGGCACACTTGAAGCATTGCGATTGCGATTGGGTGGGGGGCTATGATTAGCGCTCCACCGTCAGATCTCTGCGGAAGATCAATGGTGTGGAACGCATCGCCAGACTTATCGTTATAAATACATCACATCGGAGTTTCGACTATTACAAAGGATTTGTGCACCTGCCCGACTTCTGATTGTGATTAGCGCTTAGGACTTAAGCACTTGGTGTTGGGTGACGGACATATGTGGTGAAGTGGTTGAAGGGGCTTGCGGTAGAGGGGCTAAGCCCTATTATATGGTCGGAAAGTGGGTTTTAGCCCATTTAAATGGAATTTGAAGGCCATGGAGGGGAACGATAGAGGAGTAAGGGAGGAAAAAGGCCAACAAAGGTTAGGGGAGGGATTTAAAGGGGATTTTGGGGAGAATATGAAGGGTAAGAAGGGAAATAGAAGGGGAAGAAAAGGGGGATAAAATGGAGGCTAATTGGGGGTGAAATAAGAAGGGAAAGGGGGCCTTTTGGCATTTCTTCATAGCAGAGAGGCTTTATAAGGGAAATCAGCAGAGGGGATACTATCAAAGGGAAAAGGCACAAGGAGGCTTCAAGGAGACTGTGTTTTCAGAAGAAATGCATTCCTTGAAGGCTCAAAAACAATTTAGCCCCCTATTTGTTTGTCAAAAATTTCATAGGGGGCTAACGAGTCCAGGGTAATTGCTTACAAGAAGATGCCTTTTGGTCTTAAAAATGTTGGAGCTACGTTTCAGCGGGCCATGTCATATGCTTTCCACGACATCAAACATATTATCGAGGCGTATTTGGATGATTTAGCTGCTCGTTCTCGAAAGAGAATTGATCATCCTGCTCACCTCCGTCAAGTATTTGAACGATGTCATTTCTACAAGATTAGGTTGAATCCAAACAAGTGTGTTTTTGCGGTTACATCCGGTCGGTTATTGGGATTCATTGTGTCTTCGGAAGGGATTAGGGTAGATCCCTTCAAGGTTGAGGCAATACTTCGGTTGCCTCCCCCGTCGTCTATTCGTCAACTTCAAAGTCTACAAGGAAAGGCTAATTTTCTTCGGAGATTTATCGTAAATTATGCTGAAGTTACCAAAGGATTTATGAGATTGTTGAAGAAGGGAGTTCCATTCTTTTGGGATGACTTCGCTCAACACTCATTCGATGCTTTGAAAAAAGTGTTGACCTCTGCTCCTTTATTGAGTCCACCTGATTATATCAGGGATTTCCTTTTGTATCTTGCAGCAACAGAGTCTACCATTGGTATGGTTCTGGTTCAGGAGGACGATGCTCTGGCAGAGCATGTTATATACTATCTTATTCGAGGCTTGGTAGGACCTGAACTCCGGTATACTCCGATAGAGAAGCTAGCTTTAGCAGTTGTTCATGCTGTGCAGCGACTCGGGCATTACATTCTTCTACGAAAAACTTATGTTTTGGCAGCAGCCAATCCATTTCAATTTGTTCTCAGTAGGCAAGTGATTGGGGGCAAATACAATAGATGGATTGTGATTTTGCAGGAATTTGATCTTGAGTTTATGTCTGCCAATTCCAAGAAATCATTAGTTTTCGCGAAATTAATCTCTAATTTTCCCTGTGGAGAAGAGATAGTCTATGATGAATCCTTCCTGGATGAACATTTGTTTCTTATCTCTCCACAGGATCCTTGGTATGGAGATATCATTGTGTATCTTCAGACTGCGAAGTTTCCCTCTACTTTTTCGAAAGATGAGCGCCGTAAGTTGTGTCACTTGGCTAAAAATTACTTGATTATTGGTGATGCTTTATACCGTCGAGGGGTTGATTCAATCCTGAGACATTGCTTAACTCTCGAAGAAGCTGAGGCTGTGCTGAATGATTGCCACAGTGGAGCTTGTGGTGGTCATTTATCTGGGCTTGCTATAGCCCAAAAGATCTTGCGTGCTGGGTACTTTTGGCCTTCGATTTTCAAAGATTGTATGGAGTCGGTCAAAAAGTGTCATCCGTGTCAAGTTTATACTCGAAAAATGCGCACTCATCCAGCTCCGCTTTTTCCAGTCATTACTGTCGGTCCCTTTACAAAGTGGGGTATTGATTATACTACTTGTAACCCGCCTTCGGCTAAAGGTCACAAGTACATTATTGTAGCAGTAGACTACTTTACGAAGTGGGTCGAGGCTATGCCTACTTTTGGGAATGATGGTGAGACAACAACTCTTTTTCTTTTCAACCAGGTTATTGCTCGTTTTGGTATTCCTAGAGAGATTGTCACTGATCATGGCAGTCATTTTCAGAATAGCATGATGGCTGAGTTGGCTCTAAAATTAGGTTTTCGGCAGGAGCATTCATCTCCGTATTATCCTCAGGCCAATGGGCAAGTGGAAGCCGTGAAAAAATCCTTGAAGACCATTCTTCAAAGGACAATTAATAAAGCTCGATCCAACTGGCATATCATGATGTATCCTGCACTTTGGGCATACAGGACGTCAGTGAAAACTGCAACTGGCTTTACTCCGTTTCAACTAGTTTACGGGCTGGAATCCATATTTCCCATTGAATGTGAGATTCCTTCTCTTAAGTTAGTTGTTGAGCTTCTTCCTGACACTTCTAGTCTTGAAGAACGTCTCCTTCATCTAGAACATCTTGATGAGCAGCGTCGGGATGCCGCCACGATGAATGAGGCGCATAAGAAACGAGTCAAATTTCAGTACGATAAGGCGGTCAAACCTAGGGTTTTCTCGGAAGGTGACCTCGTTTTGGTCTATGCCCAAGAGAAGGATGCCCTGGGCGCAGGAAAGTTTAATTCTATGTGGTATGGTCCCTTCATCGTTAAAAAAGTCCTTAAAAAAGGAGCATACACCTTGGTTGATTTTGAAGGGAACGAGTTGCCGGAGGCCAGAAATGGGCTCTATTTGAAAAGGTATTATGCCTAGGCTTCGGCTTGGCATTTTGCTTTTGTATATAGTAATTTTATTTTGTACATATCTGGTTTTAGGTCTTTGATGTGATGGTGATGTTTTTGATCTGCTTTGGCAGGTTGTGTCGAATGTCATGAGTCATTATGGTTTGGCTGATGGTGCTATTAGACACACCCGGAACTTGGCTTCCGCAGCGTGGGTGCTTCATCATCCATCCGGTCAACTGTTAGTATCAAGAGGAGTCTACATTGGTCCTACTTCCAATAATATAGCAGAATACATTGCAGTTATTTATCTACTCTCGGAGGCAATATCTTTGGGTGTTGATTCGTTGGTAGTTTTCTTGGACTCCCAGCTGGTGGTGTCGCAGTTGAACAATACTTATCAGGTTCGAGATCCAGTTTTACTCTGGTTGTTTTTGAGGGTACATTTGTTACAAAGATCATTTCAATTTTTAACTTTCATTCATATTCCTCGAGCAGACACTTGGATGGCAGACTCATTAGCTAATTAAGCAATTGACTGGCATATCAATCATTCCATACATTAAAATTTAATCATCAAAAACATCATGCATATTTTACATTTGTCACATCACATCAAAAATCGCTATATATATATATATATATATCATTAGAGTGTTCAAAAAACTATACAAAATTTGGATCCATAAGTCATACAACATTAGGGCTTATGCCCGATCATGTTCAATATCAAAAAATATACAGTCATCTGGTAATCATATCTATCTACTCCTGTGGTCCCTGCCCAAAATTCGTGTTCCTATAGAACACGATCGCAATAGCGACTCGGCAGAATAACCACACCCAGTCACGTGGTACTCCCACTACCCGTCTCTGGATGGCCTCAGGAAGATCTTCCACTGCAGCCATAGGCACTTGGCGAGTTAAACCCTCCAAGTTCCTCTGTACAACATGGTGGGTCCTGTCTGAGTCTACTATATCCACCTCGCCTCTACGGCGCTTATGCCATGGGTAGCCCTCAGGACGGACTGGTCCAATATCTGTATCATGGTCATCATAATATTGTAAGTCATTTTGAATCCAATGAAAAAACATGTTTTTCACATTTTTTCACATATATTGAAAAAAAAAAAAAAAATCATATAATTTAAAAATTGCAATCTTACCAATTGCGCCCCATGCCGCGCCAGGTGGAAGGACGAGGTCTGGATCACCGCGGAAATCCATCCCGGCATAGGGGTAATCCTCCATAACGATGAATTGTTCCACCCACCATTGGAAGAACTCATCATCCCAGGTGGTTCGGGGAACTTCACTTTCCCCCAGATCTGCCCACCGGGCAATTCTTAGGTCTCTTGGGCTGTTGATGGAAGAGATCACTTTGGGTCGAAGCCCAGGAATCTTCTTGAAAAAAATGTCATCAAGATGGTCCCATACCCGAAATGTTTTGTTTTTTCTTTTTGGATGGAGGTCAATTGTTTCTTCATATTCATTAGTAGAGTTGTACACCAATCATATAGGTGAGCTAGGCATTCCACTGCTATGCTCATCTGGGTCCTGGATGCCTGATGTATTGGTTCATTTAATTTTTGCGCCCATTGTGAATAAATAATGGGTTGGTTTTATTGTTAAATTGAAGGATTATTGATTACTGAAATATGGAAGTTGTGATTTCCTGAATGAGTAGTGAATCTGATAGAACTGAATCAAATGGGATCAAAGATTATCGCATAAAAAGTTTCTCAGGGTTTAATACTTAAATTTTGAAGTGCATAAATGCCAAATATACGTGATTTTTCTCATCCTTCGAAATTCTGAGTTGATGGAATTCAAATGGAATTCTGATAAATGGATTGTTGTGTGTAATTTTCCTTTTAAAATTCCACAAAGGAAAACAGTCCAATGAAATTGTTAGATTAAAGGATTGCAAATTGTGGATACAAGAAGCCGTACCTTCGCAGACAGGATTGGAAATCTGGCGGAATTAAGGAAATTGAATAGCAGTAGTGTGCAAGGAATGAAGAGGAGCGACAACCCTCTGATTTTCGATCGACGATTAACACAATTTAAATTTTAGGAAGTTTAATATTACAATCAGAACCGATCTTTTATAAATCTGATTTAATAAATTTAGTTGATCATCCAGCATTCATATTATCTAATGGTCTTCGAGTTAAGATCATTTATCTGACGAATATCACATTTAAACATGTGTAGAGGTTAAGGTGAGAATTGGATGCGATGATTTATAAATTTGGCTTGAATATTAAGTTGATTTTCCATCAAGTGAAATACTCTGACGGTCCTTGCATCTGAGTTGGAGATCCGATGGTAATTGCATAAAAAAATGTGTAATGTTTAAAGTCTTAAATGGATGCGATTAATTATAGAGGTAAGATTTAGTGTGGTTTACGTCTGTGAAGCAGCCATTTATGAATGATGAATAGAATGGGTGTAAATAACATTGAAGTCTGTGGTTTTTATATTTGTATATAAGTTTGATTTTGGGGAAAACTTATAAACAAGAATTTTATATGCATATTGTGGGTAAAGGTGCAGCTACGCTGCACCATCAATGGTATCAGAGCTAGACCAATGCTCTGTGGATTTTGGTTGAAATATTGAATTTTATTCTCAGCAAGTAGCTATGATAAAGAAGAAAATGAATAAATTGCAGTAAAGATACTGTAAGGGAAAAGTCTTTGGAATGATCGGGAAGACATTGGATATACCAGCATGAAGCAAAGTGGATACTAAGATCAGAATGGAGAAACAGTAAATCCTATGGCGAAAGTCTGGTAAGAATATTTATCTTTGATGATGTACAAAGATTTGTTTTAATGTTTGAAGAATGACAAGGGACTGAAATTTCAAAGGAGAAAATGTTTTCCTTTCAGGAAAATGAAATTTCCATGTAAGTTGATTGAATGATTGGTTTGATTTTAAAGGTAAATTGAAGTAAAAGGTTTTGAATTTAAAGTCAAATAGAAGAGTGATTTGATATGATGGAAGAAATTTAAATGATTTGAAGAATTCTTTGTAAGACTGTGAATGATTGAGGAGTGCGTAAAGTATTGTTGAAGACAATGATATTGATGGTTGAAGGAATAGAGTTAATATATCTGAAAGGAGAGCCATGACAAGGGTTGAAATTTTGGAATTTGCAGAAGCAAGACAAGATTTGCTTACAAATAGGTTATCAGAAGGAATTTGTAGTGCCTGTCATGAATTTGTAAATATAGTTGAATTTCAGATTTAATTTTAGTTGATCTTAAAAGCTGAAGTGTCCATTATGAAAAGTAAGATGGAAATAGTTGCTGACTGTATGGAGTCTTTTGAATAAAGAAATTTAAATGAAATAGTGGACAGATGAATAATTTGGAAAAGATTTTATTTATGGGAAGCTAATTAATTTTAAGTTATCTTTGAATAAAATTGGTAGTTTTGAAAAGGTACTTTAATGTATCCTGAGGTAAGATTGTGCAGGTCAATGGAAGCGATGAAATTGTTGAAAGATAGAATGAGTTGTATCAGCGTCATAGCACATGAGCTATGTTAAAGAAGATGAAACATGAAGAACTCTTAGATGAATTAAATGTGACAGTACCCAACATTAAATGAAGTTACTGAAGGAAAAGAGAAGTGAGAAATTGAAGATGCAGTAGTCAATATATTTGGAAGTTGAGCTAGAGTGCTCAAGGAGAAGAATGGGTTCTAGTGCAGAGGACCTGGAAAAAGAAAAGATACCAAAAGGATGATTTGGTATGGGTGAAAAGTAATAGACTTGTTACAGAAGAAAGAAGGGTTAATTTCAGGACACCAGTGAACAATGAAATTTCACCAAAGGAAGAAATGAATTTGACTATTGTTAGTCATAACAGGGGTACAGAGGAAAGTCACAGACAGAGAGGGAGAATTTTCAAAGAAGATGGACTCAAAAGAATGAGTAAGGAATAAATTGACAAAGGGATAGCTGAGATGAAGACATAACTCAGTCATTTGAAGAAGCTGGTGCAGAAAGGAATTAGAGAGGAATGGAAACAAAGATTTTATGTGGGTAAAAGAGTTAAGTGGCATGTCAGGGAATTATTTGCTGAGAAATTATTCCGAAGATTTGAGAATGGAAAAAGAGAATCTATTTGTAAACTAGACAAAGGACCTACCCTTGGGGAAAGAGACAGTGATGATAATGATGAAGAGATGATCTATACAGATCAGCATGAGAGAAAGGTGCTGGTAGCATCTACACAGACAAGAAATTATCATACTTTTGGAATTAATTATTTGTGTGAATGTACATTTTCAGGTATGAAACTTAATGAAATTGAGCCTGAGCATGAAAAAATGAAGAAGGCGGAAGCAAGAAAAACACAAAAGGAGATGCATAAATATTTTCAAGACTTCAATTGGTGGATGAAATTAAAAGGTATGGTTGAATGGTTATGTCTTCTCTTATTAAAAACTTAATGGATCATGTTTGAAGGGATTTTAGCATGGATAAAAGATCAATGTAAAGTGGACAGAGAAAATAAAATAAATACTTTGAAGATTTGTGAAGAGAAGAGAAGAGAAGCTGACACATAGAACTTAACTCAAGAATTTAAGTTGAGAAATATTTTGAAGGATCAAAGTCTTGTCATTGAAGAGAGAAAGACAAAAATATCTTACTTAGATAAATTGAGTGATGGAGAGAATTTTGTAGAATAGAAAGGTATTCTACAAACCTATGATGAATTTACCAAGCATAGTCAAGAAGCTTCAGTCCCAAAAGTATTCTTTGATGAAAAAAAAATCAGAGATGTTGAGGAAGAATTTCTCAATAACTTAGTGAACTATAAAAATAGTTCAGAGAAGAAGGAAAATCTGATTAAGAGCCTTGTATTTTTGAAACTAATATGTTGTACATGATTTTAGGTTCAACAGGTAATGGACAGCAAGCAGACAACGTGCTTCTGAATGTTGATGAAGAAGTGATATTACTGGAAGAGATGGCTGAAACAGAAATATATTTTTAACATGTATTTAATAATTTTGAGAATGATGGTATTGGTAGGGAAATTGTCATGATTAAAGAAGCTGAAGATAAGAAAATAAAAGTTTGTGATATTAACCAAAATGAAGCATCTTCAGTAGAGGACAAAGATGGAAGTATTATGGAAATTGTGAGAGAATGTGAGATGATATTGACAGATACAGAAGTTCGGGAATTATGTGATTTTGAATTTGATGAGTCTGTAAACCATGAAGAAGCTTTATAAAAACAAGATTTTGTTACTGTTATATATGAAGATGAAAGAACATCATTTTGTTGCAATGGTATAAATACAGAAGATAAAAGGATACTTCACAATGATATGCTCCAAGAAATTCCAGCTATTGAATTATTTAATGATAGCCTTGTGTCACGACAAGGAACACTTTTTAATGCAGAGGAAAGTGTTGAAATAAAATTTGCTGATAGTTTCTTAAAAGTTGTAGAAGAATAACATAAATATTTGATGACAGAATTATCTGTGGAAATTGAGAACCATCATTATTTTAAATCTGATAATTATGATGGGAATTCTATTTTATACCGGAAAGAGGAGCCATATGAAAATGACATGCTTATTGAATATGAGGGAAGATTTAATTTTCTGGAAAAGATATTAAGTGAACCTGATAATATAAAGGAAAAGATTTTCTTTAATGATAGTGAAGGAGAAGTTGTAAAGTTCAACCAACAAGTTGTAAATGAAAGAAGCAAAGTGAAATTAGACAAAAATTTTATAATATCTGTGGTAAGGGAGAATGTCCAAGAGTTAGATGTCAGTGGAGTTCAACCAAGAAATAATTGTGAAAAATTATGGATAATAAAATTAGTCAAGAGAAGAAGCAGCAAAAAGAAGAAGAGAACCAACAATGAAGAGAAATTAACAAAAGGAATCTACATCACCAAGAAAAGAGGACAGCAACAACGTAAGATTTGGAAACCTAGAAGAACTGAAGCAACAATGATAGAAGAAATAGATCATCAGCATGATGAAAGAGGTGACAAGTTACAAAGTAAAGTTTGGGATTCTGGATGATCTAACAAAAGAAACACAGGACGAGGAGGTCATGAAAACTTTCAACTCAGGGACTTTGATGCAGGAGCATTTACACCTAGCCAGCAATGTGATGGTTTGATCACATGTTGTGGCTAACAAAGGGTTGGAAGACAAGTGGTTAGTTAAATTTTAGTTAATTTAAATTTATGTGAGTAGTTTATTTGTTGTCAAATTTTGAGCGGAAAAGGGAAAAATGGCAAGTTGATCCTCCATGCGTGGAGATCAAGCCTTGTAGTTTAGATTATTTGGTTATAATAGGATTTGAGGGATTTAAAAAGATTAATTTAGATTTTGTTGAGAAAAGAGTGGAGCTAAAGAGAGACTTTAGGAGAGTGAAAATTTTCTGGATCTGAACCAAATTGATTCATGAATCCATTTTTATATAAAATTGTGATCCTTTGAATAATTTAAGAGACAGAGTAGTCATAGAGATTCAGGATTTAGATTGAGGAGGATTATTTTTGATGGGAGAATAATGGAATAGAAGAAAAAAATCTATCCTCTTTACCTTTGTAAATGTATGTGTAATTAAAAATTCCAAGAATTCTTATTTCTTTCAAAAAATTTCGTTGTTTATTGGATTCAATTCAAGCTCTGTTGATGTTATAGCATCATTTTTCACCCTCATGTGATTCATGATTGTCTTTGTGGCCTTGGGCACCCATTCCCACAGACTTGAATAAAAGTTCATAAAAACAGTGTTTAAAATCCCATACGCGGGTATGCCCAGACTTTTCCGCATGTATACGCGAGTCCATAGATACTTTTCCGCGTATGCCATTAAAATCATTAAAAAATATATAAAAATCCCTATTTTCGAGGCTAGGTTGATGGTTATTCCTATAATTCAACCACCCCAACCCGTGGCCAACTATTTCCAACAGATTGAAACTATTTTGAGGGAGTATAAAAGCCCCTCACATGCATGGCCTAAGGGAGAGAGAAAATTATAGACATTATACTCTGTTGGAGCCCCATTCAAGTCTGATTTCTCGTGCCTCCTGCACTTCCCATATTTTTACAAGAAACCCTTGTTTCCTGAAGATGTTCATCAGTCTATATGTCATCTCATGTGCACAAGTCTTGAAAGTATCCTAGTGAGGCAAGGGCAAGATGGATTGGGACGATGGTCTATTCGAAGATCGTGGAAGGATTCAGGTGATCTCTCCACCTTTCTATTATTGTACATGATGTTCGTAATGAAGAAGAACCATATTTTTCCCGAATTCACGTGTTAATATCTACTTGCATATGTGAAAAGATTGTTAATTAAGCATTTATTATTATTTATATGATGTTTCACATGGATTACACTGACATTTAGGAGAAATATATGCTGTAAAAATAGATTTCTGTGCATGTTCCTTAGTGATTTCCAGGTTGAAGAGGAAGAAGGGTTGCTGGGGGTTTGGACCCCGCGGGATATACATCAAACGTAGGACCTATGGGTGAGTTCTACAATCGATGTTATCTAGTTTTCAGTGTACAAGTGTGGTTGTGTGAGTCCTTCTTGAATAGCATGCCCTGATCTGTGGAGGTTTTGACCCAACGACCTCTAGGGAGTTATTTCCCAAAATAGATTTGGTGACTCCACTGGGGATCACATTTTAGTGATTCCCCTGTTGGGTGGTTTCAGCTGTTTTATAGGTTTCTGACAGTTTTAATCATTATTTCCAGTCTAGTTAATTTTTTCTCAGTCAGACTAAAGACCTAGTTCTTTATCCAGGCTTGATCATTTTTATTTTTCATTATTTACCTTTGCATATGCTAGTTTTCCTATACACAGTCGCGTATACACGCATTTTTTGTCAAAGGGAGTCGTGTATACACGGGTTTCCTTTTCCAAAGTCGCGTATGCATGCTTGTTGCAAAACTGATAAGTAGCGTATGCCTGGGAAAGTTTTGAAATTTTTGATTTCTTGAATTTTTGGTCTTGTCTGCCTGTGCTAACCTGTTCCTATAGTGTCCTTTTAGTCTTTGGATTGTGTTGAAAGTGGTTATTGGTCTTTTTCTCTCCTGTTTGGTTGAAAACTGGCTCATTTGGCAAATCTTGTTTTTTAGTGCTTGCATTCCTAGTTCGAATACCAAGATCTCTTCCTGCAGATTCTTGGTTGTTCTGCTTAATCAGGACAGAGAGCTTCTGCTCGTATACTCTTTCCTCATTTTATGTTTTGCTATGCACTTTGATTTTTGCCTGCTTTTTGGTTGGTTTTCTTGATTTCATTTTGACTAGGTCTTGTTGCAATTTTTGAAGAGTCCCTTTTGGGGCTTTGAAGTTTTGTTTGCTGCAAGATTGTACTATTCTTCTGGGCTGAGTTACTGAGTTTCTTGTCTTCCTTTTGCTCGTATGAATCTTGCTACCATCTGGCACTATAAGATTTGGAGCATTGTTGTTCAATTTTTGCTTGAAATTCAGAGGTTGTTTGGCTTGGTAATTGGATAGTTTTCTTGGTCTCTTCGAGCTCTTATTTTTATAAAATTCAAAAGCTCAAAAATATTTTTGTCATTTGCTTTTTTTTTCATTTTTGTTTTCGTTTCTTTTCATATTTTAAATCCTTGTTGACATTTCTTACCTTCAGTTTCTGGCTTGATTTGGGAAAGGAATTTTCATTGGTTTCTTTCTCTTATTTCGAGCATATTTTGGTGTCTTTTTACTGAGAGTTTCTGATTTGGGAACTAGCTTTGTGGAAAACTAGAAAAGTGATAGAACTAAGGGATTCATGAAAGTTTCTCTTTGCTTTGGTAGATTTTTCATCTTAGAATTGGCATGCTCTTAGTAATTTTCATTAGGTGCATTTGAACATTTGTAGTATTTTTCATAAATTTTGCGAGTTCGAGTTTGATATCTGAAAATAAAAAAATATAGTCTCGTAGAACCCGTGTAGAAATTTCTTTTCATTGAAAGGAAATTACTGCATCTGCATGTAGTTTGGTTTTCATTAATTTATTTTCTGCATCAGAAAACATCACGAGTTTCATTTCCATATTCCCTTGACTTAATATAACAGCCAACTAAAATATGCACAATAATTTAACTACAACTAGCAAGTTTTTTATTAAGTGTCATACATCAACTAGCTAGGTTGTAGGGCCTTGGATTAGGTGATGTCAAACAGAGGTAACTCATAAAATGGAGAATGTGTAGTGAAGAATGCACATGGATTTATACATGGAGGTGAGGCTATTGGGATTCATCTCCCAATGACTCTTGGCCTTCCTTATTTCCTAATATTAATTAATATACAATATTAAATATGCACACCCATCCATAGGATTAGGTGTCAACGTTCCCCCCTTTAATCCGAAGGGATGTTGGTGAGTCCAAGCATCGATCTGAACTTTTCAAACTTTTCTCTTCCAAGTGCTTTGGTGAAGATGTCAGCAGTTTGCTCATTTGTGGAACAATGATGTAGATGGATGGTTTTGGCCTGAACATGATGTAGAATTAGATGGTACTTTGTATTGATGTGCTTTGTTCGATCATGGAACTTTGGGTTCTTGGCCAACTTTATTGCAGAAGTGTTGTCGATCATGAGTGGAGTGGAATACATTTGTTTCATCTGCAAATCTTCCCGGATTTTCCGGAGCCACACAATTTCCTTTGTTGCTTCAGCTGCTGCCACATATTCTGCCTCGGTCGTGGAATCTGCTGGAACTGACTGTTTGCGTGATCTCCATGAGACAGCTCCTGATCCAAGACTCATGGTGTAACCTATACCTGTAGTAGACACCCCTGTTTCTTTGTCGCCATCAAAGTCTGAATCAGAATATTCGATCAAGCTGAAGTCGCCTACCTGTGTATATTTGAGTCCAAAGTCTCGAGTCCCCTTCAAGTACCTTAACACTCTTTTTGTAGCAGATCAATGTCCTTCACAAGGTTTTTGCATGAACCTTGAGAGGATTCCAACAACAAATGAAATGTCAGGTCTGGTGGTGGTCAGGTAGATAAGACTTCCTACAAGCTGTCTATACTTAGTTGCATCCTCAAATTCCTTCCCTTCAATAGATGTGAGCTTCAAGTTTTGCTCCATTGGAGTGGTTAAGGGATTACAGTCATCCATGCCAAATTTGTTCAAGAGATCTCCAATGTACTTCTTTTGAGAAAGAAATATGAATTTAGGATGTTGAATTACTTCAATACCCAAATAGTAATGAACATGACCCAAATCGGTCATTTCAAAACCTTTCTTCAACTCTTTCTTCATGGATGCAATATAGATCTCATTGTTTCCTGTTATCAAAAGATCATCTACATATACCACAAGATATACAATTGTTTTTCCAACTTTCTTAACAAACAAAGTTGCATCATCAAGATCAAAATGTTTGAAATCAAGTTTCAGAATATGCTCGGTCAATTTCTCATACCAGGCTCGTGGTGCTTGCTTGAGGCCATACAAGGATTTTACAAGTTTGCAAACTTTGTGTTCTTGACCCTTTATCACAAATCCTTATGGCTGGGACATATAAACTTTCTCCTTTAGATCTCCATTCAAGAAGGTTGTTTTTACATCCATCTGATGGACTTTCCATCCATTCTGAGCTGCTAAGGCAAAGAGAGTCCGGATGGTGGTCCATTTTGCTGTGGGAGCAAAAGTTTCTTCATAATCGACTCCTTCTTTTTGTGCGAATCCTTTTGCCACAAGCCCGGCCTTGTGCTTGTCAAGTGAGCCATCTGCTTTATACTTGTTCTTGTAGACCCACTTACAGCCAATTGGTTTCGTTCCCAAAGGTGGATCAACCAGCTTCCAAGTGCCATTCTTTATCAAGGCATCATACTCCTTCTACATCGCTTCTTTCCATTCATCATGAGAAGCGGCTTCTTTGAAGGAAGTTGGTTCATGATCTGTAGACAAACTCAATTCACAGTTATAAGCAATATCCATATCAACAGGAGAATCAGAATTATCTACATCACCTTCGATTTGTTGAGTGGAACTTCTTGTTCCCGTTTTTCCAACCTCATCAAGATGAACATTCTCCAGTGTCTTTGTCAGCCATTTGGGAGGACCTTTCTAAGATGGCCCAGGCTGGTCATTTGACTGAGTTGGGATTGATTCAAGATTCAATCTCCCAATTCTGTCAATCACATCATCCAATGTGTCATCCATGGTTGTTTCTTCATGTGGGGGAGAGAGTGCTTCAGGATATGATTCCACAGTTTGATTCAATATCGGAATCCCCCCTTCAAGGTGTGGAATCACATTATCAAATTATTGGAAAGACTTTGCATGTGTGAATCTATCCAGGCGATCAAGTTGCCGCTCAACAATCTTGTAACTCTTGGAAGATTCAAGAAATATGACATCTCTTGCTATCACAAACTTCTTATTTGCTTCATCATAGAGACGATATCCTTTGGAGGTATTGGAGTACCCCAAGAAGATACATTTTCTGCTTCTAGCACCAAGTTTGTTCCTTTGACCCTTGGGTATCAAGGCATAACAGGTGGACCCAAAGACCCCGAAATGCTTTACCGAAGGAATGTGGCCATGCCACATTTCAAAAGGAGTTTTGTTTCTAATTGAACTTGAAGGACACCTATTCTTTATGTAAACAGCACATAGAACCGCATCAGCCCAAAACATCAATTTTACATTCTTGAAAAATAACATGGAGCGGACCATATTTAAAATGGTTCTGTTCATTCTTTCAGCTACACCGTTCTGTTGTGGATTATATGGCACATTTGTTTGATGTTTGATTCCATGTTGACGAAGATAATTTTCAAATTCGTTTGAAGTGTATTCTTTTCCATTATCAGTACGTAGAGAGCCAATATGTGTTTGTGCATCATTTTCAATCCATGCATGCAAATTCTTGAAAGTTTGAAAAGCATCAGACTTATTCTTCAGTAAGTAAATCCAACACATTCTGGTGTAGTCATCAATAAATGTCATCATGTATTTGTTTCCATTTGCAGAAGCAATAGGCATAGGGCCACATAAATTTGAATGAACAAGTTCAAGTTTCCTATGTGCTCTTGAGTGTGAATCATGAAATGGCTGCTTGCTATGCTTTCCTAGAATACAAGCATCACATTCCTTAGGTTTTCTAGGAATTGTAGGCAGTCCATCAACACCATTTTTCTTCAACAAACGAAGGCTATCATAGTTTAAGTGTCCAAATCTAGCATGCCATAAAAGACTTGATGGAAATGTACCTTCATCATGATGTGAACTGAATGCAAAGTTTTGAGCATGAGCAAATGAACCTTTCAGCTTCAAGAGTCTCCCTTCTTCTATTCCCTCCATGACAAGTGAGTGATCTGATGCTTTTCTGACCTCTGCCTTGCCATCAAACAAGTGAATGGAGTGTCCTTGCTGGCGGATTTGGACCAAGGACAACAAGTTTCTCCTCAACTCAAGGAGGTATAGAACCTCATGTAGAATATGATCTGGAAGACCAGGCAACTTAAGCCTGACTGTGCCAAGCCATGATGGCTTGAGTTTGGATTTATCTGCGAAATATACTGCTCCATCAACTTTGTCAGTGAATTCTTCAAAAAAATATTTTCTAAATGTCATGTGACATGTTGCTCCTGAATCTAGCAACCAATCATCTCTCCATGAAGTAAATGAAACATCAAATAGGTTTTCAATTACTCCATTGTTACAATGTGCTAGAACATAGTGAGCGGATTCAGGTGCTTTACCTTTGTCTTTTTCATTAGTTTTACCTTTGTCTTGATTTCTTTGCTGCTCAATTTTCTCCCATGGTGTTCTGCATTTGGATGCATCATGTCCATCTCTATTGCAACGTGTGCAATGAAGATTGAATTTGTCAGCTTGTCTGCCCCCCCTTTCTGTGAAGTTTCTTCTTCCTCTTCCTCTTCTACCACCTCTTCCTCTGGATGAATCTGGAGCATGACTCTTTTCTCTATGTGCCAAGTATGCAGCCTCTTCGGAAGATGAAGGGACTATCATCTTCCCAAAAGCTTTCTCTCTTTCTGCAAACTTTTTCTCAAGTGTATCAAAGGTGATATGCTGAAAGTTTCCACTTGCTTGCAAAGACTCAAGATAATGTGAGTAAGTTGGATATAATTCCTTAACATATGCTATAAGAGGTATGTCCATTTTTACACCAGTGTTTTCAATGTCATGCATTATAGATCTTACTTCTGAAGCTAAAGCAAGGGGATCATCATTCTTCATTTCAAGACTGAACAGCTTAATCATCAATTGAACATTTTCTAATTCTGAATGTGAGTCATAGAGTTCTTTTAGCTTCTTCAAGGCTTCATAGGCATTTGAGAATGATGAAATATGGTGACTCACCTCTTCACTTACGGAGGCTACAATCAAGGCATAGGCTTTGCAGTTCTTATTTTCCCAAATGGCAAGCTCTTTGTCTGAAGTGGGCTTTTCTGGTGGGTTTTCTTCTTGTCCTTCACAGATTCCTTTCCACAGCTCATTAAAAATGAGTGTGTGTTTAATCTTCTGAGACCATTCAAGATAGTTCTCTTTGCCGGAGAGAACCACCCCAACAATTGAGATGAGAGAATGCATTAGATTGCTGGAAAAAAATCTTCTGAAGAGGAAAAATTTCTTCTATAAAAACTTTCAACTCTTGAAATCTTTCAATTAAAGGGGCAAAAAATCTTGCTAGAAAAATACTCTGAGTTTAAAAAACTCTTTGCTGGAAAATAAATTCTGCACAAAAACTCTTGCTGAAGACTGAATTTAAATGGACAAAAAACACTTTGCTGCAAATACTGATTCTGCACAAAAAAAATATATGTATATTTTTTTTTTTTTTTTGGGGGGGAAAAATGTATTATATGGTTGGAGAGGGGCGGTATAATGTGAAGTGGAATG
This sequence comes from Pinus albicaulis, assembly GCA_034641835.2. Taxonomy (NCBI): domain Eukaryota; kingdom Viridiplantae; phylum Streptophyta; class Pinopsida; order Pinales; family Pinaceae; genus Pinus; species Pinus albicaulis. The sequence continues at coordinate 914,607,468 of CM076578.1, read as the reverse complement.
GTATTAAACATGAGTGGAGGGGCGGTATAATGTGGTAGGAATGATATTAAATATGAGTGGAGGGGCGGTATAATGTATCAAATAGCGCTGTTATAGAATATGGGAAGGGCGGAAATATTAAACAGTGATCCGATACCACATATATATAAACAGAGCACATATATATAAACAATGGAGGGGTGTATTAAACAGAAGGCGGTAGTAAAAGGTGGAGCCTGCAGAAATCTTTGACGAATGAACGATTCGGGCAGAATATACCATAACGGCGTTTATAGACCCGCGTACCATACCATCAACGACGTTTTTTATACACAACGTATTATATGAATGATTTATACATTGGGCCACGGGAAATGTATGTGTTTCACGTATATTTTATAGTCACAGGCCACGGGATATAACATATGAGATTATAACATATGAGAGTAGCGTATATGAAACCGGCAAGCAGGAATATAACATATAAGAAAATGTTGATATATGGTGTATGCAAGCAGCATCAAACAGGTATCAAGAGCTATATTGATATATGGGCGTATTTGATATGAATGAGGAGTGGTATTAAAGCGGGCCAGTGTTGACAATGTGACTTATTATATAGTACGTTGTATGAATATGAGTCGACAGACAACAAAGGAGGGAGGGCCGACAGGCCACGGAGAGAGCCAAGGGCGGAAGTGTTTGCAGGGAGGTGGAACGTATTATTCGCTGCGGGTGTATATATATATAATGCAATCGACTGAATGTTGTAGCAGGGGCGTGAATGTTATATGGACAGCACTGTATGGAAAGGGCGATGTATGCAGCGTGGAGGGGTATTAAAACAGCGCTAGATTATGTATGGAGCAGGTCGGTCGATGGACTGTATTGGATATTGGTATGACAGCAGATTGGAGTATATATGTGACAGCGCTATGTATATTAAATGTGGCAGTGTATGCGTTGGGGAAGAGGGTAGGTATGGGGATGCGTTGAGTAGAATTCGTTGGTGTGGGAGAAGAGCGTGGATAGGGGAAGTGTAGCGTTACAAAAATTTGGAATGACGAGTGGCAGTGTGATTACGAGAATGAAACGAGGGGCTGCAATTTTGCGAGTGCATAATCTCAGTTGCACAAATAGAGCTGGGTAAATGCGAGAGATAGATTAAAAAAAAGAAATACGGAATTCTGGTCTGACAATTTAATAGGAAATGCAAAAACTATTATTAAAAACTGACTGAGCAAAGGAGAGGGAGTTACACCACAGGCAGAAATGCCAATAGTGGGACTGGCTCCGATACCATGTCAAACCAGGAGGTAACTCCTCAAATCAGAATGTGTATTAGCTGAAGAATGCATATGGATTTATACATGGAGGTGAGGCTATTGGGATTCATCTCCCAATGACTCTTGGCCTTCCTTATTTCCTAATATTAATTAATATACAATATTAAATATACACACCCATCCATTGGATTAGGTGAGTGGAGAGTTAACTCTCCAAGGCCGCTCAAACTAAAACATAGAAGTTTATTAAATGTGCGAAATCCAACTCCGTTAGGTGGACCGGGAAAGCTCTCCTCCAGAGAGTCAAGCGCGAGGGGAAGTGAAGGTTGAGAAGAGAGATACCCCCTCTCTGATTTACTGGATCTTGCCTTAAGACCATTTCGCCTGACTTCTAACACGGATTGGTGCCCATAGTTGTCATTCCTAGGTACCACACAGGTGACTGCGGGGGGGAATACCCATGGTACTTGAGACAGACGTCGTAATACTTCCAGCAGTACTTCTGGAGGGTGCCCCGACGAAGCTTGGGTACTTGCACCGGCAAAGGCTGTTATTAGGATATCGGCGTAGCTGTTTCTGTTACCTTCGCTAGTAGGCCTGGGCCGTAATTATCCCAGACTACTTTTGGGAGGTCCTATTTTTTTCTTTCTCGTATTTTGGTGTCTGGTCCTAATCACCCGGAGCGGAAATACCTGAAGGCTACTTGCTTGGTTTCATCTTAGGGATTTTTTGTAGTGAGTGCTCTTTGCTCCTAGCTTGCTTAGCTTTATAATTTTTTGAGTCTAATTAATCTATTCAAGTGGCTGATCAAGCGCCTCGTCGGTCGAGGAGAATCCAGGGGTTATCTCCCGAAAGTTTTGAGCCTTCTTCAAGAAGGCGTAGGAGTAATATAGCAGGTGAATATCACCCTATGGTATCTGACGCAGCGGAGAGAGTTCGTTCGCTAGGGCTTGAAGGTTTTGTAGTTGGTTTTGGTGTTGGTTTCGAGAGGAGCGCTCCACTCACCTCGAGAGGCTTATTTCCACGAGAAGAAGAAGTAGAAGTAGAGGAAGTATGTCAGATTTCTTAGTCACTTCCATCTCCTCTTTTTCCTGATTATCCGTTTGTTGTTGAGTACGTTAGACCTAATTCTACAAGACCAGAAAGTCCTTATCCGTCTCATTCATACCTTTCGATGGCCACGACTGGGAATGCGGCTGCGGCTACGAGTGCTGCACGCATACAGACTCCTGCTTTAGTAGAAGGAGGAGGCACAATTGCTATATCTTCGATTGCTTCTACTACTGTTGTGTTTGGCTCTGGTTTCACACAAGCACAAGATTCTCAATCTTGTCCCTTTTGTTTTGGAATGCCCACTGTGGGATTCCTTCATTTTCCTTTTCCGTTGCTGCAACTGCATCTGCACCCATGTCCTCCATGGCTAGTGGGTCAGCTTCTTTTCAAGGGTTCCCCTTCGGAAGTGGGCATATTCCTAGTTCGCATCCTTCCTTAGGATATTTTCATTTTACTTCTCAGACTCAGAGTTTTAACCCTTGGTCTGGAGGTCAGAGTTCGACTACCTTTACAGGTTGGAACCCTGTATTTACAGTAGTGGGGGTAGGGAATCAATTTCTCGTTGGTCAACATGGGAATGTTTCTTTTCCTTCGTCGAGTACTTATCAGACTTTTTCCCCTCTTTCTAATGCTTGGAACCCCTATCAGGGGCTGTCCTCTTCATTTACTACTTCGAGGGGGGAAGGGGGGGGAACTGGTACGGTGTTTGGTAACTCTACATTCGGAGGAGGTCCTTCTCCAAATGCTGGGTCCTATGGCCCAACATTTTCTACGAGTTATTTCTAGCAACCTGGTGCCTCATCAAATCTAGGTTATTCTTTTCAGAATGTTTGGAATTCACCCCACCAAGGATGGAATCCTCAGGCTCCTCCTCGTTTACCTTTTCTAGCAACTTTAAACTTGCCAAATTTGTCGAAATTGACGAATAATCTGATCCGATATAGTTCGGGGTGGCATCCAGTTCCCACCAAACTACCTTCATACATTCCAAAGTTTGAAGGCAAGAATGGAGAGGACCCGGCTGATCATATCACCACTTTCCATCTATGGTGTTCATCTAACTCCCTGATCAAGGATTCAATTAGGTTGAGATTGTTTCAATGCACCTTGACTGGAAATGCTGCCAAGTGGTATATTGAGTTGGCTGGGGGCTGTTTCGCTACTTTTGGAGATCTGGCTACTATATTTCTAAATCATTTCCAGTTGCCTGTCCGTTATGATGCTGGGACTGAAATCCTAGCTAATTTTAAGCAGGACGATGCAAAACACATTTTTGATCATATTCAGGAATGGAAGAGAAGGAAGAGGCTTATTAAAGCTTATATTCTGGGTGAATTCCTTTTGGAATGGTTTTTGAAATCTCTACAGTCAGATATTTCTAAGGATGTGTCCCTCTCAGGGGTATTTTCCAAGGAGCATGCTATTTTCAAGGTCCAACAGCTTGAATTGATATATTCTTAGTTTGGTGTCCTTCATAAATATTTTCCTAATGCTCCTCGCTCCAAATTAGACATATCCAAGACTAAACCTGGTCCTCAGGGTGATGGACTTATTGGGTCGATCAATAGTGGTGTAGCTAACCTGCTTAGTCAATTGCAGCAGTTGTCTATACAATCTGCTCCTTCTGGTCAGGCTGTGCCTGCTGAGTCATCGCCTTCCCAATCTTTGTCGGTAAATTCCATTCAAACTTCCGACCCCAAAGGAAATCAACAATCCGAAAGGAAGAAGAAGGGACGGAATAATAATAAGAAAAATGGCAAGAATGGGAAGGGTAATGCAAATAAATCCAACGAGCATGTTGGTGAGGGTCCAAAGGATAAAAAGAAAGTGAAGTTTCCATGCAAGTTATGTGCTGGAGACCATCTTACTCACCTTTGCCCTAAAATTCAGGATGTGCAGCGCTTGTTAGCTCAGCAAGGTTCTTCTAGTTCCCAGGCTGTGTTGACAAACCCTTTTCCCCAAGGGAAACAGCTAGTTGTTGGCGCAAATCAAAATATTGGGGCTTCCTCTGGGGGCACCCAGGAAGGGGAAACTCCGTCAAACATATACATGATGAGTGCTCACGCAGATATCGCTACGAGATCCCATGATTATGGCGAAGATGAGTCTTCGAAAGCCAAGGGTGCTCCCGATGGTACTGAGCTGCTTCATATTACGAGGCCTACTGTTGAGCCTATACCTCGGATGCCAAAAACATCTACTAAGAGTACGACGATTAATCCAAATGCCAGGGCTACCCAGAACTACTCTATTGTGGAAGATCTGGCGCAGAGTCCTTGTGCCATGTCGGCTCTTGAGGTGCTCTAGTCTTGTCCAGCTCAGCGCAGTGCTCTGCTCACTGCTATTGGGGTTGTCGATCCAAAGAACTCTCTTGTGATTACATTCGATATGTCTAATTTTAAAAAGAGACTCCCCCATCATATGGCTTTTCATATCAAATCGTCGTTTCGGAAATTCAATATCTTTCGAACGGTCATTGATGAGGGCGCTTCCACATGTGTGATGTCTCTCGCATGCTGGAAGGGAATTGGATCTCCCGCAGCTGTTCCATCTGCTACTCTTCTGACTGCGTTTGATGGTCATTCTCACAGACCGCATGGTATTGTCCCATCTTTGCCTATCTGTGTTGGGGGCAAAACTGTAAATATAGAGGTTGAGATAGTGATGCAAGCTTGGACTACAACCTTCTGTTGGGGCGAAATTGGATTTATGAGATGGTTGCCATTGCATCCTCATTATTTCAGGTTATTTGTTTCCCTCGTGAAGGGAGGATTGTTACAGTGGATCAACTGGACTGTTCTCCTGTAGACTCGAATGCATCTACTGACTCAACTATTCCAAAGGTGGATAATGCCAAGCCGCCTGTTGAGAATTTAGGGGTTGGAATGTATTCTTCTTTAATGGGTACTTTTGATATTCCACCTCCTACCGTTCATATAAATGCGATTTCATCCTCTAGGGCTCCTATTCGAAGAGAGTTCTTTAGAACTCATTATTTTTCGGATCCTTGGACCTTGCCTTCCCCTACCTCCACATTAGCAGAAGGTCAAGTGGGTGGAATGGAATTTACGATATCTGCAACTGAGATTGCTTATCAATCTATTGTTGACTCTGCAGAGTCCATTCCAGCTCCTCTTTCTCGGGAAGAGTTGGATGGCTATGTGGCTCCAGCTTGGACACTTAGTTCTTCTTCCGACCAGGATTGCCTTGATACCACTCTTCCATCTGAAGAGGCCATCCTGGAAGCTATGACTGGTATAGATAGACCGTGGGATGATTTTCATCATCGGTCTTACTTTTTACCTGATTTGAGCGAAGTTGAATCAAGTTTTCCAAGTCCTTTGTCTCCTGGTCCTGTTCACCCAGTCCTGAACCCTTTAGCACCAACACAGGTATATGCTGAAGGGAACATGGCTGTGATTTCTCCAACTATCCCGGTGAACATTTCCAGGAATCCCAATGTTATAGAGAATGTCTTCATCGGAGTTGAATGTTCGCCTGAAGAGATTCAAGTTTACACCGATCTTTTTAAAGAGTTTAGGGATGTGTTCGCTTGGGCTTATGAGGAAATGCTTGGTATAGATCGATCTATTGTCTAGCATGAGATCAAGACTTACGAAAATGCTAAGCCTGTGAGGCAAAAGCTTCGTCCGGTTAATCTTAGGAAGGCTGCAGCTATCAAAGCCGAGGTGGAGAAGCTGCTCAAGGCGGGATTTATTTTCCCTGTTCCTTTGACAGAGTGGGTTTCGAATCCTGTTCCCGTAGATAAAAAACAAGGAACAATTCGAGTTTGCATTGATTTTAGAGACCTTAATAAATCATGTCTGAAAGATAATTACCCCACACCATTTATAGATCAGATTATCGATGAGTGTGCCGGTAACAAGATTTTTTCCTTCATGGACGGTTTCTCCGGATATAATCAGATTACTATCCGTCCTAAAGATCAACATAAGACTACTTTTATTTGTCCCTGGGGTACTTTTTCTTACAAGAAGATGCCTTTTGGTCTTAAAAATGCTGGGGCTACATTTCAACGGGCCATGTCATATGCCTTCCACGACATCAAACATATTATCGAGGCATACTTGGATGATTTAGCTGCTCGTTCTCGAAAGAGAATTGATCATCCTGCTCACCTCCGTCAAGTATTTGAACGATGTCGTTTCTACAAGATTAGGTTGAATCCGAACAAGTGTGTTTTCGCGGTTACATCCGGTCGGTTATTGGGATTCATTGTGTCTTTGGAAGGGATTAGGGTAGATCCCTTCAAGGTTGAGGCAATATTTCGGTTGCCTCCCCCGTCATTTATTCGTCAACTTCAAAGTCTACAAGGAAAAGCTAATTTTCTTCGGAGATTTATCATAAATTATGCTGAAGTTACCAAAGGATTTATGAGATTGTTGAAGAAGGGAGTTCCATTCTTTTGGGATGACTTCGCTCAGCGCTCATTCGATGCTTTGAAAAAAGCATTAACCTCTGCTCCTTTATTGAGTCCACTTGATTATAGCAGGGATTTCCTTTTGTATCTTGCAGCAGCAGAATCTACCATTGGTATGGTTCTAGTTCAGGAGGATGATTCTCTTGCAGAGCATGTTATATAATATCTTAGTTGAGGCTGGGTAGGACCTGAACTCCGGTATACTCTGATAGAGAAGCTAGCTTTAGCAGCTGTTCATGTTGTACAGCGACTCAGACATTATATTCTTCTACGAAAAACTTATGTTTTGGCAGCAGCCAATCCATTTCAGTTTGTTCTCAGTAGGCGAGTGATTGGGGGAAAATACAATATATGGATTGTGATTTTGCAGGAATTTGATCTTGAGTTTATGTCTTCCAAGTCCAGGAAATCATTGGTTTTCGCTGAATTAATCTTCAAGTTTCCCTGTGGAGAAGAGATAGTTTATGATGAATCCTTCCCGGATGAACATTTGTTTCTCATCTCTGCACAGGATCCTTGGTATGGGGATATCATTGTGTATCTTCATACTGTGAAGTTTCCCTCTACTTTTTCAAAAGATGAGCGCCGTAAATTGCGTCACTTGGCTAAAAATTACTTAATTATTGGTGATGCTTTATACCGTCGAGGGGTTGATTCAATCTTGAGACGTTGCTTAACTCTCGAAGAAGCTGAGGCTGTGCTGAATGATTGCCACAGTGGAGCTTGTGGTGGTCATTTATCTGGGCTTGCTACAGCCCAAAAAATCTTGCGTGCTAGATACTTTTGGCCTTCAATTTTCAAATATTGTATGGAGTTGGTCAAAAAATGTCATCTGTGTCAAGTTTATACTCGAAAAATGCATGCTCACCCAGCTCCGCTTTTTCCAGTCATTATTTTCGGTCCCTTTACAAAGTGGGGTATTGATTATACTACTTGTAACCCGCCTTCGGCTAAAGGTCACAAGTACATTATTGTAGCAGTAGACTACTTTACAAAGTGGGTCGAGGCTATGCCTACTTTTGGGAATGATGGTGAGACAATAGCTCTTTTTCTTTTCAACCAGGTTATTGCTCATTTTGGTATTCCTAGAGAGATTGTCACTAATCATGGCAGTCATTTTCAGAATAGCATGATGGCTGAGTTGGCTCTAAAATTAGGTTTCCGGCAGGAGCATTCATCTCCTTATTATCCTCAGTCCAATGGGCAAGTGGAAGCCGTGAACAAATCCTTGAAGACCATTCTTCAAAGGACAATTAATAAAGCTCGATCCAACTGGAATATCATGTTGTATCTTGCACTTTGGGCATACAGGACATCAGTAAAAACTGCAACTGGCTTTACTCCGTTTCAACTAGTTTACGGGCTAGAATCTGTATTTCCCATTGAATGTGAGATTCTTTCTCTTAAGTTAGTTGTTGAGCTTCTTCCTGACACTTCTAGTCTTGAAGAACGTCTCCTTCATCTGGAACATCTTGATGAGCAGCGTCGAGATGCCGCCACGATGAATGAGGCACATAAGAAACGACTCAAAGTTCAAAACGATAAGGCGGTCAAGCCTTGGGTTTTCTTGGAAGGTGACCTCGTTTTGGTCTATGCCCAAGAGAAGGATGCCCTGGGTGCAGGAAAGTTTAAGTCTATGTGGTATGGCCCCTTCATTGTTAAAAAAGTCCTTAAAAAAGGAGCATATACCTTGGTTGATTTTGAAGGAAATGAGTTGCCGGAGCCCAAAAAATGGGCTCTATTTGAAAAGGTATTATGCCTAGGCTTCGGCCTGGCATTTTGCTTTTGTATATAGTAGTTTTTATTTTGTACATGTCTGGTTTTTAGGTTTTTGATGTGATGGTGATGTTTTTGATCTGCTTTGGCAGGTTGTGTCGAATGTCATGAGCCATTATGGTTTTGCCGATGGTGCTAGTAGACACACCTGGAACTTGGTTTCCACGGCTTGGGTGCTTCATCATCCATCCGATCAGCTGTTAGTATCAAGAGGAGTCTGCATTGGTCCTGACTCCAATAATATAGCAGAGTACACTGCAGTTATTTATCTACTCTCGGAGGCAATATCTTTGGGTGTTGATTCGTTGGTAGTTTTCTTGGACTCCCAGCTGGTGGTGTCGCAGTTGAACAATACTTATCGGGTTCGAGATCCATTTTTACTCCGGTTTTTTTTTAGGGTACGTTTGTTACAAAGATCATTTCAATTTTTAACATTCATTCATATTCCTCGAGCAGACAATTGGATGGCAGACTCATTAGCTAATCAAGCAATTGATTGGCATATTAATCATTCCATACATTAAAATTTAATTATCAAAAACATCATACATTTTTATACATTTGTCACATCACATCATAAATCGTCGTATATATATCATCAGAATGTTCAAAAAGATATACAAAATTTGGATCCATATATCATACAAAATTAGGGCTTATGCCCGATCATGTTCAGTATCAAAAAATATACATTCATCTGGTAATCATATATATCTACTCTTGTGGTCCCTGCCCAAAATTCGTGTTCCTATAGAACATGATCGCAGTGGCGACTCGGTGGAATAATCGTACCCAGTCACATGGTACTCCTACTACCCGTCTCTGGATGGCCTCAGGTAGATCTTCCACTGCAGCCATAGGCACTTGGCGAGTTAATCCCTCCAAGTTCCTCTGTACAACATGGAGGGTCTTGTCTGGGTCTACAGTATCTGCCTCGCCTCTGCGGCCCTTATGCCGTGGGTATCCCTCAGGATGGACTGGTCCAATATCTGTATCATGATCATCATAATATTGTAATTCATTTTGAATCCAATCAAAAACATGTTTTGTTTTCACATTTTTTTTCACATATCCAAAAAAAATCATATAATTCAAAAATTGCAATCTTACTGATTATGCCCCATGCCGTGCCAGGTGGAAGGACGAGGTCTGGATCACCGCGGAAATCCATCTCTCCATAGGGGTAGTCCTCCACGAAGATGATTTGTTCTCCCCACCATTGGAAGAACTCGTCATCCCAGGTAGTTCGGGGAACTTTACTTCCCCCCAGTCTCTTCATCAGATCTGCCCATCGAGCAATTCTTGGGTCTCTTGGGCTGTTTATTGAAGAGATCACTTTGGGTCAAAGTTCAGGAATCTTCTCAAAGAAGAATGTCATCAAGATGGTTCCATATCCGAAATGTTTTGTTTTTTCTTTCCGGATGGAAGTCAGTTGTTGCTTCATGTTCATTAGTAGAGATGTACACCAATCATACAGGTGAGCTAGGCATTCCACAGCTATGCTCATCTGAGTCCTGGATGCCTGATGCAAGGAAGCAGATCCTGCTACCCTGCCAATGGTGAATAGGAGAATTTTCATGTGTAGATCTCTCAAATATTTTATAGCAATCTGAGTCCCTACTTTCTTGGACCCCTCTACACAATAGACGTGGACATAGTCATCCACGGTAAGCCCTCCCAAAGGCTTGCTGTGCAAATCTACTGGGTCTCCCCTCCGTGAGAGTCTAGTAATGAAGTAGATGTCTTCTACCTCTATGTGTATGGGCATTTGATCTATCATGAAGCAATCTTCCTCCGGTTCCCAATAATTTACTAGCATTTCAAGTAACCGGAAATTACTCTTCATATTTGGCATTTTGAAAAAATTGAGCAATCCACAGTTTCAGAGAATATTGAGCGATAATTAATCTTGCATTACTTCATTATCGATTGCACTATGCTCACATTCCCTCCAGGTGATATTCATCCTGAAAAAATTCATTCATTTGTCCATTAGAAACGCTTTTTTACATTTCGGGTTGCGCATACGCGACTTACCCTGTACACAGTCGCGTATATACGCGGCTTGGTCCATACGAACCCGTGTATGCGCAGAGCCCTAAATTAAAACAAATATTTCTACGGTGAAATTTCTGAATTTTAACTCTATTAATGGACAAAATTGATAATAATGATGGATTAAGAGCTTACCTAACTGATTTGGTGAAGTTTGATCACTGATTGCTCCTGTTTTGACGAAAGAGGGTTTTTCTCCAGAGCTCTTTTTCCCAAATCAGCAAGTAACAATGAACCAAATATGAGGTAACATGTGTATTTATGCCTAGAAATTGAAATTTTTTGCAAAAATTTGTTATGCCTATTTTTTCAATCTATCTTAAGCTGCATAACCTGGATGCTTGTAAGTGTCAAGATTGGTATATTCTCAGGTACATTTTGATGAAGTTGAGATTATTCCGCTTTTTGATCCATGATTGCTAACCTGTCATGGCAGGTATATGATCTTCACTGGCATATAGGTTAGGAAATCCATTTTCCGTTGCATTTTGCATACTAGCCTCCATTTTGATCACTTGCCATAGGGTCGATCCCATCAGGTCATGAGTATTTCACCCATTTCACTCGCCGATTATTTAATCATGACTTGGTGGTAGAGCCTTTCTTTACATGGGCTTCCTAGTTAGTTCCTCGCTATCACTTGTTGCCCATGCTGCATTTTATGTAGGCTCGGGAGTCCTCTTTAGTCTCGCCATGACTTATGTGTTGAAGCTTCATTCTTCTTCTTCTTCACTATCATTATTCTGGCTATTACCCTAGAGGCTCCCTGGTGTTGTTGAGTTGTATTACTGCATTGCATATTGGCTACTTATTTATCCTGGCCTTTAGCCGGCTTCATTTGGACTCGATGTTTAAGCCATCTTTTGACCTTGACTGTCTGTACAAGTTAACCATTGCATGCACTTAGCTATCACGACTTGACACCATTTTTACCCATGGATGGAACATTCCTTTGAGTATCGCTTACCAGTTTCCGCCACCTTGCATTGAGCATAGGATCATTCCTATCCCAGGAACTAGTGCATCTGTTTCTTGATACTCGTTCTATCCATTGTACCATAGCATTATTTTATTCTTTTTCAGGCTTATTATATGAAAAAGACAAAAAAAATCAAATATAACAAAAAGAGCGGGAACGGGATGTATCTTCGTTATTTTGATGGCAGTACAGAGTCAGTTTGTCGCCCTTGAACAAAGCACATATACTTATATATATTTCCTTCATTTGAGATGGTTCTAGTTTGACCTAGGTTCAGCCTTTACCATGTTTCACTTGTCAGTTCTCCCCCGGTTGGTTATCTCTTCCAATCATATGGAGAGTTTGTTTTGCCTCCTGCAAGACAGACTTATACAGTGTCACTTTTTACTGCCATGGTCATCACAGAGTCATGCTTTTGTTCAAGGGAAGTCTAGCCTGAGTCGGCCATTTTGCGGTGTCTCTTGACTCATTATTCAGTCGGCCTTCCCGGTCTTGTCAGTATCATGTTCTATCACATCAGATGTTTTGGTCTTCTGCTCGTGCTAGTTTGAGAAGGTCCCCATTGACTTCTTGCCGGCGGGTTTGTCTCTTATCGACTACGACACATTGCTCTGAGAGAAAGCCTAGAGCTGCACACTGGCCCTATTTCCATCATTGATAGGTGACCTTGTGCTCAGCATTTGATCATCATCATGGGTCTTTGACTGAGTGGTTTCCCCTGTGTTCGACGTCAGCACACATTATCACACTTGGGATTCGTGCAGTACCTTGATTTCCATTTGACCCTATCGGTGGATTTATCGCCTCTGTGTCAGCTTTCATTATTGGTTGGTTCAGAGGGTTTCTTTCGTGCGCTAGCTTCATCTTGTGCATGTCGAAAACATACTTCAGTTTTGGTTCCATCACTCTACTTCGTCCGATTCCTTCCAAATCTTGGCCTGCGGGTTACACTCGCGCTGGACTGATGTGGGATGCCTTAATGCCTTCCTTCCAGCAGATCTTTTCCCATCGACTCCGACTCATTGCTCTGGGAATAAGGTCTAGAGTCTTTTTGTCAGTGCCTTAGGGTTTGCAGTCATCAGTGGCAGACTCTTCGCTATCGACAGTGGGGATTCATCATTGCCTCCTGATTGGTAGATTCTTTCAAGTGTTCGACTTCAACTCATTCATTCGCACTTGTCAGATTGTACTGGGGCACCTTGACACGCATTATCATTATCGGTGGGTTGTCTCGCGTTGGTTAACGGGATACATCATTGCCCGGTAATCCAACGATTTCTCACATGGTCGACTTCATCTCATTTATTCCCATTGTGTAGAATTGTGCCATAGTGATCGGTGAAGACCTCGGGTTGCATTAGCATTTCTCGGTTCACTTTTGACAGTCCATTCAGTTTCTGCCAGTGATGCCGTCCACCCTTATATGTTGC